>WHPX01000328.1:0-387500 GCA_011057435.1 Actinia equina | reverse complement strand
TGTAATCTATAATGATAGAGAAACGCGTGATAAAATGAGCCCACGCTGAAATCCAACTTTAAGCCCTGCTACTCCATTTTCTAATTCTTACAGCAATCACCTGAAATATATTCCATGCTAATCAGCTGTTATTGTTGTTGTTTTTGTTGTTGTTGCTTTCTTATTAGCCAGCAAAATCTACTATTTGGTATTACCCATTCAAAGGTTGAAGAAAAAACTGCAATGGGCATAAAAAAAACCTTGAGGACTGGGCAACTCAGGAAGCCCAATTCCAATAGAAAGTAACTCTTCTCCTCCATACCCACCCCCCCTCCCATCGCGACATAGCAATGTTGGATGGACTAATGCTCATGTGCCACCAATCATTAGACAAAACAACATTAATTATAGGGAGGTATTTTTGTATATGGAACGATTAGAAATCAAGTGTGACATTGCAGTGCATTGTGGGACTGTTTTAGGTGACATATTTCCAATTATGCACTGCATATGCACAGTTTTCTCCTCAACCTCTGAATGGCCAATTTTTGTCGTATTGTACATAGGATCTTGCTGCATTTGAAGAAAAACCAGAATCAGTTGTCGAAATAACTCCTGAAAGTAAGTAACAGTTTGGTTTGAATATTGCAAGATTTGGAATTGATATGTCAGACACTCCATCCCTCTTGAACTTTACAGGGAAGGGAGAAGGCACAGGAGTGCATGTGCACCCTCAGATGATTGCAGATTAGTTTAACCTAATTAATCCTTTTTCTTTGCTCCTGCTACACATTTGAAAGCATTTTTTTTTTTGCTCTAGTTATAGAACAAGATTGTTTTGGCAAGGATAAGTGGTGTTATTGTCTGGTTGCTGAGGAGGTGACAGAAGATGAAACAAAGAAAATAGTTGGCTATGCAATCTTCAACCATGCTTATTCTACATGGAAGGGTCGCATGTTGTATTTAGAGGATATATATGTTGAACCTAGTGCAAGAAGTAAGTATTCCTGTACAGTATGATTGAATACGCTTCAGAAGACGGATAACAATCCAAAATGATTGGAATTCCTGTTTTATTCCTGGGCCATTTTTGCTCCTCCCAAGCCCTTCTTAGCTCATTAGTAAATACACATTTATCCCACAAATTATCCCATAAATTATCCCATTTACAAGGCTGCCAACAGAGAAAGAAAAACAAAGTGTAACTTGTAGTTGTGTCTTTTTACATACTCACCTATTATTTTCTTGCTATTGTTCTATAACAGAGAAGGGTATAGGAATGGCTTTCCTCACCAAATTATCAAAGGTATGTCTATAATAACTTCATCTGTGATTCTCTTTCTCATTTTCTCGATTTTGTGCTTTGGATCCTGTGGAAAAGAATATAGGAAGAAAACTGGAAACACCTGCTGGGAGACTAGACTCACTGCAGGTAGTCCATCAAAGAATACACTACCAAGACGTGAAAGAGGGCTGCAGGGTTTAAAATCAAAACATGTTTGCTTAAACTAGAATACTTCTACCCCCCCCCCCCACCCCTATCCCTTCTTACCCTGTCTTACCCTGCCCGAACCCATAAATAACAAGTGCACCTATGAATTTGTTATTTGTAATGATCATTTAGATAGCAGTAGAGAAGAAATGTTACAAGATCAGATGGTGCGTAATTGACTGGAATCAACAAGCTATTGATTTTTACAAATATATAGGGGCTGAGGTAGAAGAGGAGTGGAAGCAAGTACAACTGGGAAACAGTGCTATGCTTAAATTAGCCAATAGACCTCTTCCTGATTCGTAAACTACTGAGTTTTTCTTGATGACTGACTGATGAGGAAGTAACGTCACTGTACCACACAAGATATTGTTCACATTTCGAAAAAAATGCACTCTTTTTTGTTATATAGGACACTGTTTTGACCCAGGATACGAACATAGGACGTTTACACGATGGCCTCATTGATCCCTACTACTAGACTCACTTGCACACTGTCTTTTGTTCACTTAATTAGCACCAATTGTCTTACTATTTTCATGAGGGAATGGGGGAACCAAAATTCGCGAAGCATCTTGGTATTGGGAGTCAAATGATTTTCTTCCGTTTTTATTAAAATGGTATAAAATCTAAAAAATAGCTGACATTGGCTTGCAGTTGTTATTGATAAGACCCAACCAGTCCTCACATGTTCTGAATCTTAACCAATGAGAGACAAACCTGTCTAATCCAAAAGATTCTTTTGCCTAATAAGGGAAATTTCCCTTCTAAAATTTAATGAGGAGAAAACAAAGCAAATCACTACTGTGACAGTGGTTTGGAAATGTGTTCTTAATTTGCATTAAATTTCGTAAACTTTTTCTTTGATTTTCTCAGAGAAATATTCACGAGTTTGAGAAGTAATTTGAAACATTTGAGAGAGCTCTTCCTTCGATTTCCAAACACCTCAAGGTCAGTTTAAAAAACTCGGCTCGGCTCGGCTCGGCTCGGCCTCGTTTTTTCAACTCACTTTTCGGTGTTTGGAAATCGAAGAAAGAATTCTCGCGTGTTTGAAATATTACTTCTATCGCCCACAGCGTAGAAATCCTGCAAACAATTTCAAGTCCACTATAGCCTCCTACTGTGTACGCAACGTTTCCCTACCATGGACAGACAGACACTATAAAAGGTCTGCTATTCCAAGTTAGACCACCAAGGTATTTTCCCTGTTTGGGTGCTATAAATCAGCGAAGCTTGGCTAAGCGAAAACTAATTCATCACTAACTTCCCTAACGGCATGTGCGGAAGACCGGAACGAAACGAACGGATCCGTTACGCCGGAACTACCGGAACAACCGGAACGACAATCGGAACCACCAAAACAGTGATCGGAACCATCAAAACGACTAGAGTAACCCTTTTTTCCCAATTCCTTTCCTTTGATTCCTTTTTAAAGTGTACGTTGGCTATTGTATCCACATTTTTTCCCCTATCCGCCCATATGACTTGGTTTTCCAACCTCCATTGGCGATAGATTACAATCAAGTAAAGCAAGGCACAAAGGACCCTAGTTCTATAAAATTCGAAAATATCATTCCGCTTCTGTTGGGATATAACATGCTGTATGATCATATATTTTTTCGGCTTTTTACGCTTTGTGTCTTTCTGATATACTTATCTTTATGAATGATCACCTACGATTTAGGTACCCTCGTGAAGAGATTCAGAAAATAGACTTTCTATGACATATTTGTACGGAATAAATTACATCTTTAAAATACTTTTTTATTCTTCACACATTTATTTAAATAAAAGATTCTTGTTTTAGCATCAAACAAAATCCCAGAATGTTTATATATTCACATGATATCAAGATAATGCTGTTCTGATGAATACTACTTCATGCAAGACTACTTACAATGGATAAACACTACAAAACAAATAATACTGCTAATATATACAAAATATGCAACAGCATTCGACCAAACATCATTTTACAGTCTGATGTAGGAAGTAAAGTCATGAAATCTCACTGTACTGACACTGTACCACACTAGATATTATCCCAAAGTATTTCTTAAACACACGATTCTCTTAATAACCTTTTCATTGCACCAAAAAGAAAGGTCAATAACTCTTTTACGACAAATCCATAATGAATTAACATAAAAACTTTAATGAGTTCATTGTAGTAAAATGCTAGCTAAAGCCGGCTTACTCTGTGTTTTTCTTGGGGTGCTGCGTTTTCATATGCCATCGAAGATGTGATGACGTAATAAAGGCTTTTTCACAAAGCTGGCACCTGAATGGCTTTTCTCCGGTATGCGTCCTCTCGTGGGCTTGAAGGGTACCGTACTGAGTGAAGCCTTTCGGGCAGAACGTACATCTGTAGGGCCGTTCGCCTGTGTGCTTGTAGGTATGTGTTTGTAGATTACGGTACTGGGTGAAGGATTTCGGGCAGAGCTTACACTTGTAAGGTTTGTCTTCACTGTGGATGAGTAGATGACGTTGAAGATGGCCATAGCGAATAAATGATGAGGAACATTGGGTGCACTTAAATGGCTTCTCACCTGAAATTATAAAGATTCTTTGGTAAGAATGTGTCATTGTTTTTTAATCAACTCAACATCATTATTCATTTTCATAGATTATCGTCACTATCAACATCATCATCATGAAACGTCAGCACCGTTATCGTCATCACTATCTACATTCATTTTGTTAAATCAACATCATCACTGATATTCATCATTATCAATATCAAAGACATCGCCATGTATCATCATCACCGGCCATGATCTTCGACATCATCTACATTTACATCGTCATCATCATTATCATCACCGTCATCACCATCACCGCCATCTTCATCGTCATCATCACCGGCCATGATCTTCGACATTACATTTACATCGTCATCATTATCATCACCGTCATCACCATCACCATCACCGCCATCTTCATCGTCATCATGGCCGGTCACGATCGTCGTCATCATCACCTTTATCATTATCATCATCCTCATCAGCAGCAGCATCACCGTCACCAGCATCGTCATTATCGTCATCACATATGGTCTTCAACATCATTCTCCGACGTCATTACTTATACTATTCTTTGTACCTTTGTGTATGTACATGTGGGTGTGCATCTCGTCCCGTCTAGTGAATGCTCGGTCACATACTTCGCACTTGTATGGCTTTTCTCCGGTATGTAGTCTCGTGTGCATCTTGAGAGCGCGGGAAGTCGTGAATGCAAACGAGCAAACCTGTGGCAAGGGAAAAGATAATCAGTTTCAAATAGTAATAATTCGGAGAATTTTAATATGTGGTTCCAAATTCTCGCACACTCGACCCCGAGACCCCTGTTATTCGAACTGCGCATGCTCGTCAATATGTCAGGGTTGAGAATAAGATAATGGCCGATAGTTTACCTCACAGACGTATGGACGTTCTCCTGTATGCATTCGAATGTGTGTCTTGAGCCCACTCAGTCGCGTGAAATCTTTGCTGCACAGTCTACATTTGTACTTTTCTCCCTCCTTGATGAATAACTCTTTGACTTGTTCACGAGCGAGCAAGGTAAACATGCCCGAGAACGAACCGGAAGAGTGAGAATTCTCGTTCATATGCGAGAGGATATGTTTTTGAAAGTTGCCAAACCAAGTAAACTCGCGATCACATTTCTCGCACTTGTATGGCTTGTTGCTACTGTGGATCAGCGAATGACGTTGGAGGTCACTTGGGCGGGTGAATGACATGACGCAGTGGCTGCATTTGAATGGCTTCTCTCCATTGTTTTCTTCAGGGTATAGGGTACTCTTTGTTTTATTTGGTTCACATTGGTAAGGCTTGTCATCTGCGTGAATCAGTGAATAATGACGCTCAAGGTCTCCCGGCCGGGTAAATAGCATCATGCAGCAAGTGCACTGTAATGGCTTTTCGCGGGTATTACTCTCGTCGTTGATCCGTCTATCGCGGGTGGGGTCATGATCTTTACACTTGTAAGGGGACATCTTATCATCGTGAACCATCAAATGACGTTGGAGTTCCTCAGGTCGACTAAACGACATCAAACAGCAAGTGCACTGTAATGGCTTTTTGCGGGTATTACTCTCGTCGTTGATCCGTCTATCGCGGGTGGAGTCATGATCTTTACACTTGTAAGGGGACATCTTATCATCGTGAACCATCAAATGACGTTGGAGTTCCTCAGGTCGACTAAATGACATCAAACAGCAAGTGCACTGTAATGGCTTTTCGCGGGTATTACTCTCGTCGTTGATCCGTCTATCGCGGGTGGAGTCATGATCTTTACATTTGTAAGGGGATATCTTATCATCGTGAACCATCAAATGACGTTGGAGTTCCTCAGGTCGACTAAATGACATCAAACAGCAAGTGCACTCCAATGGCTTTTCAATGCTTTTCTGAATTATAGCATTCTTTTCGTTACGCTTCTCGCACACGAAAGGTTTCTTACTGGAATGACTCGGTACATGTTGAAGGTCGCTGGGTCGCTTGAATGAAATGTCACAGTGGTTGCACTCAAATGGGTTCTCGAGCAGGCTGTCGTCAAAAGTCTCCTTCTTAAGCCCGTCCATTCTGGAAGCTTTGCTTTTCAGGGAATGAATTAAAAACATGGAGGGTCTTGAGTGAGTTCGTTCTTTGAATATTTGACTTTCTGCCTCCTTGAATTTCTCGTTTTCTTGCGTTGAGGAAGAAAGCATCGAGTAGTAGCCATTGAAACCGAGCTCTCGCTCAACAGTGTGTGCAGTTCGTAGGTCGTGCTCATACTCAGACATATCTAGGGGTTCCCATGGCAACTCTTCTTCTTTGTGATTGACAGATGTTGCGGAAGCTCTCGCTACAAAATAGACAAAAAATCTAATCAATGAAAATTTCCTGCCGTCTCCCAGAGCCGCCCTGTTTCCTCTGCGAAACGTGCGCAAAAATTAACCCCCCTTTCCCCTCCCTATAACTAAAGCGTGTCAAACCCGATGCTTCTTTTCGCATCGATCCGGGCGTGTAACTTCTTGTTAACGCCTTTAATTTTTTTCTGTTATAAAAACAACGGTTAAGTTTCGATTCCTCACGGACTTGGCATCACGTGTGTCTGAGTAGAGTTTGTTAGTCTCTCTCTCTCTTTTGATTAAAGGATTTTTTCTCCGATTTTCCACTAAAATATATGCTATATCCCATTACGATCTGTGGGTTGGCCGTGCCCTGACTTGATCACAGCCCAGAGATTGTTTCAGGTTTGATCTACGAGTTAGTCATGCAGAATAAATAATAATCTAACAATGCAATGCCAGACAATTTCATCTTACAAATTACCAACCATGCTCGTAAGGTTCAGTCAAAACCGAGAAGTTCACTCTGCTATTCAAATTTTCATGTAGAAGCATGTGAACGTCTTCCCAAAAACAAACCGCGAATAATCTATAAAGATGTATAAGCTCTTAGGTTATATTTAGTCTTGAAAACTTTAGTGTACAAGTTAAACCAATATTTTGGTACTTCCCCGATCCGAATCTTTGTTTCTTTTCTCATGCATAACATTCCTGAGTTGGGCCGATCAGCTTGGCCTCGTTGTTTGAGCATTCGACGGCAAGAAAAAGATTAAACGAAGCAAACAATCACTAGATATTGAAACAAATCCTTTATCCTGGTAAAAGTTACGGTCCTTTATTATTCTAAACTCGGAGATATTCGTAAATGAATTCAGTAGATTCTATAGAATATGCTTACCAGTTTTAAGAGAGTCCTTGGCTCCCGTCGAGATTTTCCCCATTTCCAAATAATAAAATGGAAAGCGGAGTTAACTAGGTTTAACACCCAACAAACACTTCGATAAATACTGCGGCGGTTCGTTTTCCTTAAAATGTATTTTGAAAGTCTATGTTAGGAGTATTGGTATTTAGAGACTTAAGTAGCGTACAAGTTGACACGGTTTGAGTGGAGATAGGCCTAGTGATTGGTGCCTGTTTATCAGAGCAACTATGCACATTTTACACAAAATATACAAGTATATCCCACAGTGGGTATTCATTTTAAAAAGAAACATCTTCATGGGAAAGATGACTTTTTATGACATTTTGATCCAACTTCGACTGCTATTTCAGTGGCAAAGTTGGCTCAGCCAGAAAAGGGCGTGTCATCGATGACAATGTATACAAACTCGCCATGAAAAAGCCGAATAAAGTTTTGCCAATTATTTTGCATTAGATATTCGTTCAGTGTTTTTCCATAAGTTAGAGCTTCTTGTGTTTTTTTTTCCCATTACTAACGACTAGGTCAAGTTTTCAGTTTTTCAAAGTTATTAGTTTATTACCTGCAGTGTCCAAGCTCTCTCTCTTTCTAGGTCTCTTTTTCTTTCTTCTTTCTTTCTTATCGAATGAAATGAAATTGTAAAAAATTGAAGCCATATTGGAAAGTTTAAAATCACGGCAAAATCTTAAAAGCATCGCAATGTTTTCGTTAATCAGTTGAGTTAGCACATCATTGAGATTTCCCCCAATTATTACTTTTGTACAAGAATGAAATCTTTCTTTGCTGCAAATATTTTGCAAAAAATATATATTTTGGTATATATATTGTATATGGTTAAAGTTTTAAATTATTTTGAAAAAAAATACTAAAAGTTGGTAGATTTGAGTTTATGTCGTTGCGGTAAGTAATATCTTGAACAAATTGCACGGATTGACTTCAGTGCTTTCTCCAAAGTACTAGATCATATGCCTTATTAGAGTAATCTTAGAACCTAAGCCTAAACCCTATGTAGCTAAAATAATCCCCATTCCAGTGTTAAATCAATTAGGCAGAAGCTTCAAGCTAAATTTGAAAGTTTATTAGAGAATAAATGAACTATTTGACGTACTTAGACTGCATAGCTAATGAACGACTAAGAAATTCTTTGTTATTTTGATTATATCATGAATATATTATGAGAGGATCATTGTCTCATAAAGCTGCAAAGATCGTATGATTTTCTAGCCAAGAAAGCAGTTTTACAGATTTAGAAATTCTCATAACAGTACGTTTGCATTTGTTTGTTACGTGAACTAACCGCGAAATTTCAAACTTCTGACACAAATTTACAGTCTTTGTAAGTCTCGCACTTATTGCTTAAATTGGCGTCGTATTTCATACACCTTCGTTTAAAAAGTTCAGGGATTTAGAGGGAGAATCATATCATTAATTATAGAAAGTTGATTTTTTAGTTCATTATCACCTTTCACTACGAAGTAAAGTTTCCATCTGCGGAAGTTCGAGTACGTAAATGTAGCTTCCTTCAATGGTGATTTCGATCACAATTGAAATTTTTTACAATAGGGGAAGAAAAGCAATCCTGAAATTATTTCCTGTTGTCATTAGGATAAAGCATTCCCAGGAAACAAAATTACAATGTACTTAATATTTTACGAAATGAAGAGATTTTTCTTCTCGTAGGAGGAGTTTCCTAAATGATTTCAACACGTTCAGTTTTACTTTAAAATAAGGTAAACAAATCCATAATAAATGGATTATCAAGGTTAATTATTTATAAACCCATTCAAAAAGAAGTATTTCAAGAAACGTCATTTTTCTTTCGATACTTAAACCATTTCTGATGAAAAACATTTTGCGAACAGATTATTTGGAAATGAAATATTCTCATGGGAAAGATGTATTATCATAGACGTATAGATGTACTTCTTTACGGATTTATGAATAAAGTACAGAGCAAAATTATGTACATACATTAAGAAAAGAGAATGAAATACATTATATAGATGTTTGATAAATTCTTGAGGTTTGGTTAACCAGATTTGTGTATGATCACTTGTAACAGCTTGTTTTGTTTAGTGAATTAAGATATAAAAATATCAAGCTGTCTACTTAGCCAAATTCGGGACGCTTGGTATCAGATAAAGAAAGAAAGTGAAAACACACAAAATAGTTAACTCTTTTACATTTTATGATGACTGAATCTTCAATCTTTTTTTTTTTTTGCATAAGGAATTTAAAACATTACGGCTAAGAAAATATGCTAGCGAGCTACATCAACAAATGAAAAGACAGCAAGTCAGAAAACTATGTGAGTAGTACATTTTGAAAGATAATGTATGAAAAGTTACGAAACAACAAAAATCTCCCATTTCTTTAAGAGAAAAAATAAATTCAAAATTATCCAACTAATACTGCCAAAATAAATAAATAAATAAAAGGCGGGACGGATAAAAGAAAACTATCGATCAAGTTTGTAAAATGCATAATCTTTTTAGAGTGTTGATATTAATTCAGATCAGCGCGAGAGGGCGATTTATGGTTTAAAATACAGCAGTTTTTTTTTCAATTTTTTTAAAGGCCCTGGTTAAACGAGGAAGCATGTTTACCGCGTGCATGCTTCCTCGATGTTTCCCAGTTTAGCCTCATGTGAAACATTGCTGCGTGCAACAAATTTTGCTTCCAAGACGCAAAAAATGTTTTTGCTTTGCGGCAGAAACATTTCATGTTTTCAAGACGCATGGAAACATTGTTTCCCGATGTTTCCTGACAGTTTTGCCACCTTAGGAAACATTTAGGGAAACATGTTTCCTCGTTTAGCCAGGACCTACGAGTAACCAATAAAAATTAAGGCCAATTTGGACGCAAACTATTCCTATACAATTCAATTCTACGAAGCAAAAGTCAAGTAAATTTACCAAGCATTTTTTCGCAGGGACTGAAATGTTTTGAAAACCGAACTTGATGCAGGTGACGTGATTTTGAATTTTTATCCCATCGTTTCGCACTCGATGATATCTATCTTCGAGATGCACAAAAAAAATTGTTCTTTAAGAAAGCATAGTTAATAGAGGAGAACTATGAAGAAAGTGAGCCGAACATCGAAGAGGCATAGTAGTATGATCATTCAAGACTAAGTCCACGCCAAAATGTTTTTAAAATATATGTTACGTGTTTATAGACGTGCTAAGCCAAAGAGTGAGTCGGAAAAGTAGTTAGAATATGAAAATGTTGAGATGCTGTTCTTAGATGGGGAGACAGCGGTATAGAACTGGTTTACAAAATGTTTTATAATCTAAAAAGAATTTAATTGCAAAACATGAAATTCGTATAATTATCCATGAAAAAAAGTGTTAGATTAGGAGATTTTCGTTTTGAAGCATTGAATTGTACTCCAAGAAAAATAATTCTTTGCTTAACATTTCGTCAAGTTAGGTGGTTTTAAGGACAATTACTTGCAGGAAGTAGAGGATATTGTCGAGGATTTAGAGGGACAGGAGGAAACAGAATGGCCGGAGGATTTCCTGGCACTGTTTTTATATTGGTATCATTTATTATTGGTTGATTTATCAAAGGAACTCCTCACTGGTGATAATCACTCGAAATGATGATAAAAATTATATGCAGCCAATTTCTTTTGCTTTCTTTTCTTTCTTTGAGGAATTGGGAAAATGTTTGATTTTTATGTGAAATTTAAAGTTGGTGAATAACGAAGTCGGTAGTAATGGTCATTTTGAGTAGTAATTTTAGACGATTGTCATTCATGATAACAAATTCTTGCAAAATCCCAGCTAAACAAAATAAACAACCGTCGAAAGTTCGTATTCATTAACTCACATGTTTCAAATAAAAAAGTTTTATGGACCAACAATTTTACCAGTGTACCAGTTGAAAGGGATTTGGGTGAACGAGTGAATCATAAATAATTCAATTCACTTGTGGGGACATCCCTACGTTCAGTGCCCCTGCGGAACAGATGGTATTATAGAGCGGATCATTCAACTTTGTGGGTTCTGGAGTGTAATCTTATAAATAACACAAAACGTACAAAACTTTAAAACAATTAAGAACCTCTTGACTACAACCAGTTAAACTAATATAATGTTCAATATTTGAATTATTTGATACCCCTACATTTTGTACTTGAATAAACATCTTAAGTAGGAGTTGACCGAAATTCAAATAATCTCATTTATGGGCTGAAATTATTTTCTAAGTCTGAAGGGTTTTTGAATTTTCACTAACTTTTAATTACGATAAATCAGGGCTCAAATAAATTTGAGGCTTAACGCAAGAGCTTAAGCTTCCGTCCGTGTAACCTTTTTTCTTGTGGATTTTTACGGTCATCAAATTTTAAAAATTCGGTGTCAAAGTGTTTTCTTTTGAAATAAACTCCAATAAACTTAAAAATAGAGACGACCATAACTTGGGAAATCTCGTAAATGTATTAACTTGAAAAACTAAGTAAATAAAATCTTTGGAATTAAAATTGTTAGGGACGAAGGTTGACTAAGATAACACTGAAGTCTAATTAGTTGGAACCTTCTAACCCTCCCTATGTTTGGTGAGTGTGTGTTCGCAATTGATTATGTGTACAATTTAAAATGACCGTAATTTGGTGGTTGGCCTTCCTCTTAACTTGTTCAAATGGGGCGTACGGTAAAGAATTAATGGCTTTAGTGAAGCAACAGGACATAACACACTAAAATAAAAGGGAACCAAAGTCTGAGTTTACCAGTTGTGAAGCTGTGATTTTTCATAAGTCAATTTCAAATAGCGAACTTTTCTGGGTGAAAATGGATAGAAAAGAGTATAAAATACCTGCATTGTCCCTGTTGTGTCCAAATACGACGGCACTTGACTTTTTCACTAAGAACGCCCTGGGCATACTTGAAGAGCACTTGTATCCAAACAGACCCCTTGCTGTTGACTAGACAAATATTTATGCTTTACAAGAGCATCAAAGACTTTTAACTATAACACCAAAAGGCTTGTTCAACGACCAATGTTATGTGTCATACACCTGCCACTCATCCTCCAATCAAGTGGTATCCCGGGCAGCAGTGCGCATGCGCGGGGAAACTGGACTTCTTATTGAAGTACAAAGCTTGTAAAGAGAGATATTGTTTAAAGAAACTGGCCGTTAATTATTGTATATTGTGAAGGGGGTTTGCGCCTTAATTGGAGAGTTGCTCGTTGTTTATCAGCAAACTAATTGATGGCACTCAAAAAAGGCCATGGACTGTAAAAAGCCATCTGTCGAGAGGGCTATGACGGTGTAATAAGTCCATAACACTAGTAAAAACAAAAACAACAATGAATGCAGTTTAGTCTTCTCTAAATGGGCGAAAAAAACTCGCTTCCGAAAGCTTACAGTTCCGATATCGATAAAAAAACTATCAGTATAAATATTCTTTGCCCTCCCAAAGAAAATTAAATAACTTTTTACTGAGTTTGAATAAGATAAAGGAAATAAAGAGGATGAATAAAATATCATGAAATGTCACAAAAGATATATATTATCGCTTCAGACCTTACACAAGTTGAAAGGATAATTGCAAAGATAAAATTTTCTGGTTTAAAACATAACTAGGGAAATTCTAAAACTGGAATTTTCGTTTAGAAAAGTGAAAATCTAAGACCCAGACGGATCGCAAACATCTTGATTATTAATTTTAATATTTTATTGTGGCAATCTTATTCACTAATTATATAAATTTGGACTGAGCGCGTTTGGCGGGGTTATAACTGGATGGTTAGAAGTAATAAAATTACTTTCGAGAGTCAAGGGAATCAATATGATAGGTATAACTAAAACTTTGAAAACCCACTTGATTTATGAATGAAAATTTACGAAATATAAAATTGTTACTTTGTTTAAGAGAGGTGTAATTTCTTGTATTGGTTTGCGCACTCAAAGAGCTTGGTGTACATCGGAAAGGTATATGATTCAAGTAATCATAAACTTGAAAGATATCACTGATAAATTTAACTGAAGGAGAACCCCTCCCGCGATTTGATGACAGGATTGATCATAATTTTTTCGAAAGCGGTTTACAAGTTAAGCAAATACGACTTGTTTATTATACATCTCTTTGAAACGCCTTTTTTTTTCTTATTCCGTTTTGAGGAAATCATAAAATTTGATGATTCTTCGCTTGAGTTAGAGGAAAAATCAGTCTTTCGATTCCTGGAAAATAGTAAACATAATAAGATAGCGCAATTCCCGTAAATTTGAAGTCGTTTCAGATGGTGTGAAAGAAGAGGGACTAAAAATCCTTTGAACAATACATTGATATTGATTCAATCTTTTTTCAAGGAAATACTCTCTATATATTTCTTATCTTAAATATCTCGAGTTTCCTTTGACGAAAAGGCATTATCATGGGACAATAACCAGGATTCATTTTAATAAATAGGTTTAGTACACTACCAAACCCATTGTTACCTCAAAACATCCCTTTTAATTCTAATTTTGAAAGAAACACAAGTTTTATTTACTTAAAACTTTCGATTTGGTACCTCAATTTTATCTGAAGTCGAAACATTTGTAATTCTGAGGTTGAGTTTCACCATGAAATAGCTAAATATACGAGACGATATATCTTGTGGGCAGCAAAACACGGTGTTGTATAAGGTTTCTAACAACAATAACTGTCTATCAACGACCACAATCAATCCTTAAATTGGAATTTGAAGAGCCAGGAAAAACTAATTTGAAGTTTCCTCCCATTTTCGCTTTCTTTAAAAGAAACATTCGCCTCCTAAATCAGAGGGAATACGAATAAAAGACAGTTTCAAATTCTTATTATAAATTATCAGTCATTTTTTAATGGATTTTATTGCCACCAGAAGAAGTACCGACTTTGAAAGCCTTTTTTTTCTGTGTGATTTTTTCGGCAATATACCCGTCATTGTTAACGAAATTAAGGCTCGAGGATTTCAAACCGAAATTGTGATTTTGTATTATAATCAAAAGGATATCATTATCCAATCTGATAGAATGCTATTTCTTATCAAAGAGACCGGTTAATCGACTTGACTTGATTGATAGTATGTATAGTCGTATTTCCAAACTTGTTTATTTAGAATTCGATACAATGATTAATTATAGTGAGTTCTGTTTGTCGCGCTGTCATGCTGTGCGCGCCTTGGCGGGAATACTATTCCGAATATTGACCTTTACAGTAACTTTTTCATTTAGTTCCTAATACAGCCAGTTTCAAATCTATAAAGGTTACAAGATTTTGAGATAATAAAGAGAGATTCTAACAGGTTATTTCATAAGAGGACACGTCATTTGTGGGTTAATTGCGTAAATATTTATATTACTAAGTCCGCGCTTGGTAAGACGTAAGAACTCAATTCACGAAAGAAAGAATTTTTGGTAAGTCTAATTTTCACTACCAAAATTCGGAATTTTGCTAACAACAAGTAGCTGTTTGTTTAAACAAAGAGTTTTTTCGATTACAAAAGAACAACACTTCCCTATTTATAAAGAAATGTTCTCGAGAAACTTAGAAATGACTAAAAAATAAAAAGCCTACAGAACATATGAGATTGCAGTGCTCATGTATGCGAGATAAAATAAGACTTATAAATTTTGAAGGATAGGATAGTTTTACCATACATGCTTGCGTAAAGGTAGTACATCGGAGCAAAGCGAGAGTTACCACTCTTTTCATTGCTACACGCTGATCGAGTCAACAGTCGCTATTATACACTTCCGTAAATCAAATAAATTATGATTGGCGGCAATGTATTGCCCTATTTCCCGGTTGCGACTGTTGTCTCAATCAGCGCGTAGCAGTGAAAATAGTGGTTAGTATCGAAAGATAGTGAGGTTCTGAGCTGACCAGTTGTGGATGGTAGTTATCAATCGAATGACCTGAAAATGCCATGGGTTTTAGTTCACAAAGAGAAAACGCGAACTATAGAATATCAGTGATTCCTAGAAAATCATGATTGCATCGACATATATTAATCGATCATATCTTTAAGATTTAGAGATGTTTTTAAACAACTTATTTTAAGCATTTTGTAAAGTAAACTAGGAAACTGTTCGTAGAAAATCTGGAACTAAAGTGGGGTTTTAATAATAAAACAAAGAAAAAGTAAAAAAACAATCTGAGAGTTTTTTTTTTTTTTTTAACCTATAAAATATACTTCAAAATCTTTTCATTATTTAAATTATACTATTTAAGTAATTTTACGCTATCAGATGGAACGAAAGTTTGGAGCTTTCAGGAGTGAGGAGTGCTCTAGTCCATTTAATTGGCCACCTCGGTGTTTTTTCGTGCGCTTTGGAAACACAAGACAAAACGAAGTAATGATCAGACAAAAAAGCATGGAATTATAGGATTTATTTTGACTTGCTTGCTTAATGTACCTGCTAAAAATTGATGAAAGAGTTCATAGTGTTCTTTACGATTTTCGACTGTTTTTGCACGTGGGGCAAGTGACCTGTCTCACGCCTCGCTATACACCAAAGTAGGCCACGAGATATTACAATTCTACCACGATTCCAAGGCTTTCAGGCGGAATAAAATGTTTTTAAAAAATTGCATTAAACCTCAATAGGATCTGTAGATATAATGTAGATTCAATTATAACGTTTTGTGTAGTGAACTGACTAGCATTTATACAAACTTTTCTTATCATTGCCGAAAGGTAATAACGTCGTGTACGGTGCATTATTTTATTCCTATCAATAAATGTATTTGGTGATCCGTGTGTTTGTCCAATACAAGGAGTACGAATACGAGTCATCGAATCTGAATTTTGAATTGATTGTAACGTGGCGCGATTTTGTTCGTTGTAAGTATTTAACGAAAAACAGGAAAAGCAAATAAAACGTTTCTATCATGCTTCGTAAAACCAAGGAATTTGCCAAGCAACCAACTGAGCACTTGAAAATCATTTTATCACCTTAAGAAAATCTTCCAAGGTGTTAATTATGAATCTCAGTCATCGAGATTAATATAATTTCAAAACATTATGAATAGATCTCCGAACATGAGAACTGGACAAAATCTGTGCACTTTTGCTTTTGTATTGGTTTCTCAATAGCGGCCGGTATCTTGTAAGGGCCATTTGTAAGGGCTAGAAAGCAAAGACACCTGCGAACGAACTGGACCCGACAAAAACCTTCGAAGTTTTGTTGCAAGCTCTGTGGGCAGATTTTTCAATAAAATCTCGAACTTTTTCAAAAGGTATCGAGAAAGTCTCTTTGTAATTTTTAGATACCGATTGTTCATTAAATGTTTGAAAGTCTCCCAAAAAAACTAGAAATTAGAGTAAATTTTCCTTGTCTTTGTTATTGTAAATTGGCCTTAAAAGCCCTTTTGGGAGTCCAATAAAGTGTGAGTGTGTGTACTTTGTATACACCGATATTGATGACCACTCTTATGAAAGGACAACAAAGTTTGACAAAAAGTTATTGCAATTTTGAACGATATTCCAACTCTTAGGTAAACAATCTCTACAATGATGCATGCATGTATAAAACAAAATATCAAAGACAAACCTCCATTCTCGAAAAAATGTAAGGCACACTTTTGTTGTTTTCAAGAGTTTCGACTTTATTTTTTGTCATTTTAAATCCAGTTCTAAAAAAATTCGTCAATTTTGTTCAATGAGAGGAATGGCTCTTCAAGTAACATTTCTAAAATTTAACAACAGCGCCAAACACTAGGGTCTCTGGGGACTTTTCTATCATAGCCTGCGTTGTTTGGCGGTCTGGTTTGGTTTGGCGAGGAGGATAAAATTGGGTTTCCGCCATATTGCAATAAAATGACCGCAGACCCGGCCAAGCCACGCATGCGCAGTCGGATTTGGATACATATGAGCATGCGCAAACGTTTTCTATATGATCATTTATTTTCTGTTTTTGAGTAGATATTAATATCTATAAGGGTCTCATTCGTCGTTGCGATCGTATGAATACATTCAATGTTAGACGAGGTAATATTGCAAAAAAGTATGACAAAATGCCAAGACATTTTGTCTTTGAGAAATATTTGGCTACTTTGCAATTATTCCAAGGAAAAAAAAGAAAGAAATATATTGACGTAATGTTGGTTGTCATAGAAAACAAACCAATAAACAATCTTCTATATTCAACCATTATAGCGGCTATAAGAACCAACTGTAGCCCCCCTCCCCCCACACAACCTTTCTCTCACACACATGTATAATGTGTAAGAACAAACTGATAATAGACGTTTTCCGAGATAGTGATCTTGGTGTATTGTGTCTAGCTTGGGCACGAACATCTTTTGTATGATGATTTTGTACTCAAGCTAGACCACAATGCATCCTGTTTATTCTAGATAGCAAACAAGTTGCATTGCGGTCTTGCTGGGGTACAAACATCTTTTTTTCACTATCTCGTATGGTATTGATTACCACCCAAGCTAGACCACAATGCATCCTGTTTATTCTAGATATACTAGATAGCAAACAAGTTGAATTGCGGTCTTGCTTGGGCACAAACATCTTTTGTTCACCATCTCGTATGGTATTGATTACCACCCAAGCTAGACCACGATGTATCCTGTTTATTCTAGATATATTAGATAGCAAACAAGTTGCATTGCGGTCTTGCTTGGGCACAAACATCTTTTGTTCACCATTTCGTATGGTGTTGATTACCACCCATGCTATACTACAATGCATCCTGTTTATTAAACTCGGAAAAAGCCGAATGTTTTTCATATAGATTGAATACAAAGGCTATATTTTTTATCCCAAACTCAGGATCACTCAACTCCATGTTTAATTATTACTAATGCGCGAATGGAAAGAATGGAAGAGGCCGGAAAGTATATACTATAGAGGCTTTGCACAATCAGGTGATGGGAGCCATGACATGAGGCACTCTTCTCGCTGGAAAACTGAATTCTTTCTAACGTAAATCAGATTCGACCAGATTCTATTGTTACTGCCTTTTGTCATGGCAACCATCACGTGAAAAGGAATCGCAATGATCTCCAAGCAATAGATAAAAATAAGGACATGTGTCTTTGTCGGGAAGGTTTGCAAAAGGTAAAATGAATTGTAGGGAAACGATGAAAACGTGGTCACGTTTGCGGGAAAGAAAAACGGGAAGCTTAATCTGCCTACTATTATTGTATACGAACATCGCGTATTTTAACGGACACTTGACCCATATATTTCACAGCAGCGCGAGGAGCGTGTTACCGATCGTCCTGAAAGAATTTTGGAGAGAAGAATATATTATTTGGATATATAGAGCCAGGTTATTTACCGTCCAGATGGTCCGACTGATAGAGATAAACTGTGCCCAAGATCTTGAATGTCCGTAATCAAGATCGAGAGCACTTCACAGTTTTTCCTAAGAAAATTTAAAAATCTCCGATGGTTTAGCGCTGTATTCCCCCTATTTACCACGATATGGGGTCAACGGTTCGTCAAAATGTTATGTACCCACGAGCGGTAGCTGAGGTTATCACCGGACCGTATCCTCGAGTCCAGAGGTACCCAAAGCGAAAAAGTGCCCCTGGATCCCAGGGTAATCGGACCTTGGTCAGACGCAAAAATGCCGCTCGCTCTAACAGCGAATCAGAGCGCACGATTTCTTAGGATAACCTAGGACAAAAAAGCACAAATTCCTTCAGTTTATGAACTTTTCCTTAGGAATTTCCATTGTCCATTGTGATGTCAATTATTATTCTCGCTTGTATTTCCCTCCATGGACCCACACACGGATTCTGATTCAAGGTTCTCCTCAGTTGGCATAAGACAAACCTTTGGCGAGTCACGTTTGCTGATTTCCCCGCGATAAGATCGTTTCGGAAACAGTTCGTGACTGGGTTGACCATCAGCAGGAATATAACTGTCATTCCTTAGCTTCTGTAGCGGGACAGACGTCGAGAGGGACATTCTTGTCCTAAGGGTCATTCCTCGGCTGGCTTGAGAAGACGAGCTTCTTCGTCTTCTTCGACTTATACGAGTAAATGTCCTCTTGAACTCACGGCGGTAGTTTTCCGAAAACACGAAATAAAGTATCGGGTTGATAGCTGCATTTGCAAAGCCAAACCAGGGAAGGAGAATGAACAATGTCAACGGCAACTGGATTTGAACGCCGGTTCCAAAACTTTCTATCAATTCACGGATTTGAAATGGAAACCAACAAACAGCAAAGACAACGACAACAGTAATGAGCATGGCCGTTGCTCTTTTAGTAGAAGACTGGATTCTCTTGTGCACGCGTAAGCTTCGATGTCCTGGGACCTTTCTGTTCCAGAGTCTAAGACCTGTCAAAGTATACATGGCTGTAATGAGGGTCAATGGAAAAACGTAAGTGCACAGAGAGAAGGCGAAGATGTAGTTTCGGTATGACACAGGTTCCATGTTTTCCCACACCTCGTGACAACCAACATATCCAATGGGTGATTCAATCACATCGGTGACAATAAACAAGGGAATCAAAAACGCAAGGGTGAGTAACCAGACTACAGCGATCATGATCTTCACAATTCTTATTGTCAAGATGTTCTTCATTGGCAACAATATTGCAAGGCTGCGGTCGAGGCTTATGCACACCAACGTAAATATGGAACATGCAATCGATCCAGCTTGAGCCGAGTGACAGAACTGGCAAAGAATTTTGCCAAAAACGCCACCGAACCAAGATTTTCCGACAAAGAGCCACTTAATGACATAAGGAATGTCGATTGTGATCCAGAGATCCGCGACCGCCATGTTAGCGATAAGGATATTGGTGGTATTGCGCATGTGCCTACACGAACACACGATGTACAAAATGATCGTATTTCCTATCAGAGCCACGACGAAGATCACTACGGCGAAGAAAGTCACTCCGATCTTGAGGTTCGTGGGAACAACAAAGGGCTGATGGGGACCCGGGACACTTGTTCCGTTAGTAATATTTGACCCTGATGAGACTGAAAAAATAGAACAAGTGGATTACATGTTACTAGAAAGAAAAAAAAAGGGGCAAACTTTGGCAACCATGTTGGCAACTATTAGCCCCCTCAACTAAAGCTACGATAAGCTTACGATAGTTAGATAGGAGGCAGATCACCCATGCAAGAGGCAGTCATCCATGCAAGAAATGTCTTCAAAGAACTCGATTTTCAAAGGCGGCGGATTTATAGGGGGTGTAACGAAGGGAATGACATGCTTCTACTTTGTAAATCAAAGGATATTAACTCAAAATAAGGTCCAAGTGAATTAACTCCTATAAGTTTGATGCAATCTTCATAACCATGCGAACTCTGTGTCTGTGAGCTGCACGCTGAAAATTGGTTTTTCAAACCTAATCAGTCGGTATCTTTTATATTTTTGACGGGCAACAACAAAAGACCAAATAGACCCCTTTACACTTTCCTGAGCCATCTTGAAAGGCAGCCGTGCCTTTGCATCGAAGCGAGACGAACGGTGACCTTGCAATGATAGAGACCTGCGAATAATTGTCTAAGGTGTTAAAAAAGGTCTCTATCATTGCAAGCTTAACTATGGAATGGAAGGATGAAAGGAACTATGGGATGTCAAGAAGGCAAACGTACTAGAAAATGTATAAAACATAGAGTGGGGACGGGGTTACGTTTTTAAATAACTGGAAGTCTTGGTGTTTCGCATATTCTTCCGACTACCAGCAAATTCAATAGGACGTTTGCACGATGGCGTCATTGACCTCTACTACCAGACTCCCTTGCACACTTTCTTTTGTTCATTTAATAAGCACCAATTGTCTTATTATTCTAAACAGGGAATACACATTTAAATAAGAAAGAAATTTCGCGAAGCATCTTGGTTGTGGGAGTCAAATGATGACATCGTGCAAACGTCCTATTGCTTTTAAATGTGCTTCTCATAGTGAATAGCGTTGCGTCATATAGATAAACATCCTGACAGCTGTATACTGTCTATAAATGTTCCAATACTTGCCCCCTCGACATACCATAATGTCTTCATTAAAACATTAGAATTCAAGATGGCCGCCGTGTCGGTGAAGGGTCTGTTGTCTTTCTTGAAGTACCTCCCCCACCCCCCCACCCCTCGAAATCCTAGATTCTTATTTCTTCGCTGCACGTGACTGATTGAAACTATGATTAAGCCTTCAGTAATGAAGTCTCTTGAGCTAGTTTATAAGTCTCTAAACCCCAAACAAGATCAACATTTGTTTCTCTATATTTCTTTCAATTATTTTAAAAGCATTTAAAAATAAACGGGATGAAAACTAAGCAATTAGCAACTGTGTGCAATTATCTCTGAAACACGAAAAACCCAATATTAACGTATACTTATTGGCAATGTTGTCACCTGCTTCTTAGCTTTAGTATAAGTGGCAAATAATTATGTTTGTGAAGTAAGCACCATCATTGTCAAGGCCTACAGTTGTATTTAGAGTGAGTAATGCAGTAAAATATTAGACATTCTAAAGTTGCCGCAAAGCCTTTTGATCAAAGGTTAGTTCAAATTACAACAGAAAATTAATCTAGGGAAGTTTGAGGCTTCAGTCCTAAAGTGATGGGCCCTGTTTGGGTTATATGGTTACTCTTGCGTGGGAACAATAAGATTCTTAGATTCAATAATATTTTCGAGTATTGATGTGAGGAATGAAGTAATATCAGTTGTTTTGAAATGAAAATACATTGAGCTATCTCGTCAAAACAAGAGCAATGTTGCAGCAGAATTCGTTCTCTTTCTCAGGATTTAATGTCGTTTTGAAGGAGGAAGAGAGGGAAGGATGGAGGGATACATGAATGTAAGGATACATGAAGTTTGTACAATTCTTAACGAAAGAAAGGAAGTAAGAAAGAAGAATTGAGCAAAGGAGTGAAGAAGGGAAGGAGTGAAGAAGGGAAGAAGGGAAGGAAAGAAAGAAAGAACTGATTACCAAAGAAGGAACGAAATCAAAAGAAAGGAACTGAATTCGGAAAAAAAGCTTTCAACGCCACCTGTCAGCAATTATCACACTTCCTACGCCCACAAACCTTTTTCCAAAATATCGATGTTCAATAAGTACGAATTTCTTCATTATTCCACAAAATCATAAACATTTGTCTTTTTACGCCTCGTTGTCAGTCTCTCTTCCTAGTATTCAAGCGCGGATCCAGGGGGGCAAAGGGGGGCTGTCAAAGCCCCCCCCGTTCAGCAGGAAAAAAACCGATGCTTTCTTATATTGTTTTCCGTTGTGTTGACGGAAGAAACTAAATTAGCCCCCCTCCCCCCCCCCCCAAAGTTTGGCTTGGTCCACCCTTGATATTATCAGTTTCATCCATACAACAGACCGATCTTTGCCTTGTATTTAGGTTAACGTGTTCAGAATTACAATGGTTTGAAAATGTTTAAGCTTGTTGTTTACCTAGACTTTGTCTGTATTTCCGTGTGAATTGAAAATAAAAACCTCTAGATAGTGTCATATTTGCAATTCTAAATTCAGACGTCAAGAAAGTTAGATCACGTTTGGCAAAAAAACTTATTAAGATCCTATTGATTTCATATCAATACATTACACTGACTTCGAACTTGTCAATTACAACTTCATTGAATTATAATATAATAAAAAAAGATTTTTTAATTTTAAGCGCCTAAATGAAAGCCTTTATTCATTTATATTCCTTTAAGTAATTTTGTTGATCTTATTTTACGGAAAAAGAGCCAATTTGTTTTTGTTCCGAATCTACAAGATTTTTTGTGTCTTCATTTTGTCGTTCTTTTCATTTCCTTTTTGATTTTTTCTTTCAGTTTTAAATCTTGAAAAAAAAATTTGACATTTACACTAACCAAGATATATTACCCCTTTCTTTCACACTGAAATGACTTCACATTCAAGACTAATCTAGAATTATTAGAAAGGTTTTTCAACCTGCTGCTTGAAATGAAATTAGTGACAGAATTTTAAAAAAATGTCAGTGAAGCTAATATTCCTTTTTCTCTGTCTTTTTCTAAATGAAGATCTCTCTAAGTTATATTAATGTTCAGTTGTAAGTAGAGAATCAGGGGGGGTTGGTATAGGATGAATAGATGTTGGTACATTGTACTTTTCGTCATGCATAAGGCGTGGAGTTTTGTGTGATTTAGAATTTGGATATACCAATGTATTTGCCCGTTATAATAAATAGCACTCAACTGACTCATTCGATTAATTTCACTCATTTTTTCATTCCCTGGACATCTTTATACAAGACCATGTTAAAACGTCAAAGTTGTCCTCAATGTTCTTGATTAAATCTTGCTGTACGTTATGAATATATTTCTGATATCAGTTTGCTCGAGGGTTATCTTTAAGAGATATCGCGGACTACGATATCCATCAATCCTTTGTCAAAGCAGTTAGAATTACGTTGCGTCACGTAAAACGCCCCGAAAAAAAAGAGCGTATTTTCCTCTTTCCTTACTCGATGCAAAAAGGAGAATTATCCATACTAATATATACATTCAATGACTACAATCGGCCACAATGCCAGCGATTCTCTCAAACTTACCATTTTCATTTGCGAAGCTTTCCATTTTACTGCCTTCACACGCTCGTCTGGAGAGGGATGTTTCTTTGTTCCTTATAATCAGGAGTGTCACTAGCTATA
Source organism: Actinia equina (assembly GCA_011057435.1). Lineage (NCBI taxonomy): Eukaryota > Metazoa > Cnidaria > Anthozoa > Actiniaria > Actiniidae > Actinia > Actinia equina. The sequence continues at coordinate 363,705 of WHPX01000328.1, read as the reverse complement.
ACTTTAACAATAATAATAATAATTCCTTTAATATTTATAACGCGCTTATTTCGTGTGCATATACGCACATGCGCGCTTACTGAGATATAAACAGAAAACAGCAGGGAATACCAGTTTACACCTTCATTCTTACCCCGAGGGAAATGAATGCTTATTTCTAGTACTATACCGAGGAAAAGCAAGTAAATTCCTCACTGAATCTACTGGGAAAGGTAAATATTAGTGTATTCTCATGGTTCAGCTTACAGATCAAACCTTGAAACAACCTCTGCGCTGATCAAAGTCTGGGCATGGCTAACTCACAGATCAAACCCTGGAACAACCTCTGGGTTGATCAAAGTCTGGGCATGGCTAACTCACAGATCAAACCCTGGAACAACCTCTGGGCTGATTTAAGTCAGGGTATGCCTAGCTTATAGATCAAACCTTGGAACGACCTCTACGCTGATCAAAGTCAGGGAATGGCTAACTCACAAATCAAATTGAAATTTGGCTTGAGTGATAGGTTTTGCAGAGGGAGGAACTGAGGAAAACCGGAGAACCCAAGAACGAATTAACTTTATTTCAAGAGGGGAACACACGACAGTTATAATTTTAAAAATCTCATACTAATGACCCAGTGGCCCTAAGAAAAGCTCTCCAAACAAGAGAGAAAAGCAATAAACTACATACTTACACGTTGTCACTGTTATGCCGAGTCCAACTCGAATCCAAGATCCCAGAGGTGAGAAACGACACCAGTACTGAATCCTTTAACACAACTTCTCTCAGAATATCTATAAAAGCCGCCAACACGCGTTGAACAATTATCAGAGATTAAAAGGTTTCGGATAATAAACATTGCTAGTTGATGTTTATTTCAGTTAAGACATAACAATTAACGCGGCTGGTTTTTGTTACTTAAACTATATGAACTGTACTATTAATGAAAAAAACTAAATTGAAATTAAAACCTTAAGCCGATCAAGTAAAGCGGCAATAAGAATGTGTACACGTGAGACGTTTCCTATGCCCCCCACCCCCCATCCCCAGCGGGAGCAATGGTTAAGAAATAGCAGTTTATTAACAGTCATAACTATATGAGATGACTCAGTATTGAGCTATTCAACAGTAGAAAACATCTACTTTGTACAAGAAACAAAGAATATGACGCATTATTTTATAACGTGCACGATAAAAAACGAAATAAATATTTTTGAAGTTTCTCGGCGGGTTTATCAAACACTAATATAAAGGATAAAGGCATGATTGTCGGTGGATTGGCTCGAAGAATTAATCGTTTGACTGCAATCAGAAACCTAAGAGTGAAGATATTCATTTCTCGCCAGCGAGTATTAAAAGATATAAGAACTTTCTTTATTTAGCTCAATCTCGTACCCAGAGCCTTTGTTTCTTACTTATTTGAGCATGCGTAGTAAGAAATAAGGGCTCTGGCCAACGAAAATGTTTTAGCTGTCATATCACTTTGCGCATGCGTCGAGCGATGTCCCGGTTCTGAAGTATACTGTGTAGCGGGTTTATACGCAGTGGTAAAGGAGATGCCCTTCATAGAAACGAGATGTCGTTGGGCAACTGGCGTTTTCTAGTTAGTAAACTGTTATATATTTTAAGAAAAAAACACGACACCTTTTAGTTTTAACATAAACTCGGTTACACTACAACGAGCAAAAACGGAAAAGTTCTATAGTATTCTATAAATTTCAGATTAAAAAAGAAAATTAAAGAAGAAGAAAATAGGATGAAAAGCTTAAGTAGGTACAGTGTTTAGGTCAACCCCTCCTCAGGGGTGCTTGACTCAATTTGTTTTCCACTGGGCCACGGTTCCATGGAAATAGCAACACAATAGCCATAAAAACAATGTACTTAATAGACTAGACTTCAAATTTTCAACCGATTCCGTGCGTGGCAGAGATACAAGGGATTACCCGATATGGTCTGGGGGCCGACTGGTCTGTCCCCTGATGCTTCGGCTAGAATTGGCATTTTCTTGCATAATTCGTACGCCCAAGGGCAGAAGGATTTAGTCGCCATCATACGCCGCCTCAGCTTTGCGGATGTCTCGGGGGTGTGGCAAAGTTGAATCGAATATATATATTTTTTTAAATGTTATTCCAAAACATTTTTCGGTGGACGTATGTACATTCGAATTCCACAGTATCTCGATAAAGAAAATTCTTGCTTCTAACTCCTTTTTTCAAATTCTTCATTGGATTTAAATTGGTAAATTAGCTCTGCTTTCCAGTGCGCGTGACATGTGATGGCAACCGACTTTTTAGGTCAAAAACTATTGATTAGATAATTGGCCATTCAGTCGATCTTACCGTATTCTCAAAATTATATCGCAATGATGTCGGGAAGAAAATCTCTCTTCTCACTCCAAAGAAAGGATAACCCCCATTTCAAGGTTCACGGATATGTGACGATAGCTTTCATTATTTCGACTTATTTAAAGCTTTTCACCCCATAAATACTTATAAACCTTAATCTTGCTTGACGTTTTGATTTATAAATCAGGCTGTAAGTATTCCATCATTTCATATTCTCTTTAACTTGTCTTATAGATTCTCTTATCATGGCTAATCCTATTCGTTGCTTCCTGCTTGTACTGATAAGAATCATTATCAAATATCTTGACAAGTAAGAATTGTTAATGATTACGTACTCTATCACGAGTATAGTGCATGTCAGCTAGTGCGTCAGACGAGGCTTTTTAACGCAGCTTTGTACATGCGAACAATAAAAAAATATATTCCTAGGTTGTTAATGGGAAACGCTCTTAGGCCAAAAGCAAATGCGTCATAGTTGACGCTTTTCAAGCCATGAAAGACAATTTTTAAAAATATCATTATAGTCAAACTATTAAAGATTCCATTCCATACAGGAAGCGAAATATGACAACCGAAAACAAAGCTTTTATTGACTTGAATTTTCCTGCACCCAAGGCCCTACTGTGGTCTTGATGTCTGTTGGTATCAAAGCATGTACTTCAAGCCATCCCACATGGAGAAGAAGCGATAATGGAACTAATTACTTGTCCTGCGCTTGACTTCAACTGATTTTGATTGTATAACACATTAAAAAACACTACAGAACAGATTGAAGTACTTATTTTCGATCGTCGCGTATGGATAATATATAATGCACAAGATAATCCATGCAGTGGATATTGTTAACGCTTAAAACAAGATTTCATGGTTCACCTGTCTCATGGCGAACTTACGGGTTTGTTTTAATGGATATGAATTCACGATTTTAAAAACATTTCTTAGCTTGAACTCGAAATTTCGTTACTCTACGTATTACCCACGTTAATGTTTAGCTCTTCCATCCCTACTCTACCCTAACCCCAAAATAAAGCTTTTGTCGTCGATCCAGAGGAGGTGCTTTTGATACCTCGGACCCTGTACCATGACACGTCAAACTCGTCCCCATTCCTCCGCCTCTCAGCAAAAGAAAAAAAAAGAGAAAAAAGAAAAAAGAAAAAAAAAAGAGAAAGAGGAAGAAAAAGTATAATGAAAAAAGCAAAGAAAAAAAAGGAAGGAAAGAAGGAAAGAAGGTAGGAAACACTCGACAAGGTCGTGAGGAAAACTGAATCGATAAGCCATAAAGTATTCAAAAAAACTATAAAACAGTAATATATAGTGCCTTACGAAAACAAAAATAGGCTTCAAACTAAGAACAGTTCTTAGATTACCAATGATTAATGGTAATGGTAAAGAGATAAATCTTGAAAAACAAGAATAATAGAAAAAAATTGACGCAAATACCATATTGACTAATGTTGTGGGTAGATGGTTGGTTGTGGGTAGATGGTTGTTATTGTTTAGGTGTATTGCGGGTGAACAGGTTGGTATATGTGATAGACTGTTATTATCATCAACACAGAAACAAAAGTAACCTCACTAATAAGCCTACACCTTGATGGAGTGTTTTCAACGACACTCGAGTACAAATGCCGAAAAAATGTCCGCGTTTTGTTCAAGATTAATTTGTGGAACCACAGAACACTAAAATAGGAAACACAGAAATTAGCAGTATTATAAACATAGGTCATTGGCAAGACAATGTACAATATGATGTCTAGTCTTTATTGATTTTAAATGATAAAATGACAGAACACTGGAATCGAAAACATGGAAAATTAACGATGTTATAAACATAAGTCACTGGCAAGACTTATGAGTTTTCATGGTGAGTTGGCCAGCGACACTTGAAAACAAATAAAAAAAAGTCGATGAAAAAATTAATATATAAAATGACAGAACACCGGAGAGAAAAAATATTTGAAGTACTATAATCAATATTATCATATGACCCGTACGGCCCTGCTCGCGCGCTCTAATAAAACCATCGGAAAAAGTCACGTGATGGGGGCCGGACGGGTTGACGTAAGCGGGCCGGAAAAACCAGTCCGGCCCTGCTCGAATCCGCGCGCTTTCTTCTTTTTAATTATTTTTATTTTCGTGAGGGTCATATGATAAAATGCTTATTGACTGAGTTAGGTCGGGCCATACGGGAAAATATTTGGCTCTCGGTCCGTACGGCATCACCTCGAGCCAAATATTTTCCCGTATGGCCCGACCTAACTCAGTCAATAAGTACATAGTAGCTGGCATATACAATGACTAGACTTGAGTAACAGTGGACAGCGATACCTGTTAGAGTGCATCCAATAAACAACTACTAGCATATGTAGCGCTGAAAATTATGTAGATTATTTAGCTAATTCACTCAGACATGAACCAAACAAAGACACGCGTAAAGATATTGACCTGAGCCTTAACTTGGGCGTAATGCTTTTCCTATTTCAGACCACGTGTCATTCTCTAGAGTATAATTTCTTTGTTTAACGGTTGCACACGAGAAGACTCTTCACATGAATATGGATACAAACCAAACAAATAATCTTATTCTTAAGGGAATGAGTCGTGAAATGGGAAAACATCAAGTCCAAGCCGAGGAGTTCTATTTTATTTCGATTCCCAAAGGTCGACTCCATTTATAACCTACTATTTTGTACAAAATAGCTGCAAAATAGTTGCAAGTAGACAATTCGTTTGGTTTCGTTTCACGGGTATATGTCGTCCACTCTAGGTAGGTATAACGCAGGTTTAACGCAGAATGACATATGCAGTATGTCGGAACTAAGTTATGCAAATGAGAACAAATGAAGATATTTCTACGAGAGGAAGAAAAAATAATTATAAAAATAACTGCTATAAATCTCTCATTCTTATTGGTTGGGAGCGCGTGCTTTACGAGAGCACACAACACGCATGCGCCCTTGTATTTTATAAAAATTGGCAGAACACTCGTGAAGTGTCGAGAAGCACTCCGCTACGCGTGTTGCCCGCTCAGTCAACCACTTGTCCCCCCCCCCCCCCCCCCACCAGTCAACTCCCACCCAGTCAACTCCAAAAACGTTACGTGATTGACAGAAAGCAATTTAAAGGCTTTCGTTTAGACTCATGATTTTAAAATTACTATTTTGGTGTTACATACTGTTTTTAACGTTAACTGATGATTGTGTAGGTGGATGTTTAGACTAATGGTTATGATAGAATTAGAAAGGGAAAGCTATCGGAAATACTATGGAAATAGAAATAGGTGTGCCGGAAAACTAGGGTTTCATTAATTCGGGTTCATGCATCATATGAATAGTAATTACAAATATACTGTTTCCCAAATCTATATTATTATTTCCTAGTTCGCCTTCTATACCTTTTGCGTTTCCTTTCCTTTCCTTTCCTTCCTTTCCTTCCTTCCTTTCCTTTCCTTTCCTTTCCTTTCCTTTCCTTTCCTTTCCTTTCCTTTCCATTTCTTTCCTTTCCTTTCCTTTCCTTTCCTTTCCTTTCCTTTCCTTTCCTTTCCATTTCTTTCCTTTCCTTTCCTTTCCTTTCCTTTCCTTTCCTTTCCTTTCCTTTCCTTTCCTTTCCTTCCTTTCCTTCCTTCTCTTTTCTTCCCTTTTCTTCTCTTTCCAAATTCTCTTTCATTTCTTTTCTTTCCTTTTGTCACTTTTTTCCTTAAATCTTTCTCTTTTCCATTGTGTCAGTATTTTTCTCTTTCACTTCCCTCGCTCCTTTCATGCCACAATCTCTTTCTTTCTCTTTGAATAGCACTGAAAAGAAACACGTCACTTTGCTCGTTTCTCTGAATCTAGAATAAATAACCAAGGGTTTAATTTCCAGTGGGTAGAAAAAATGAATTGTTAATAAATTTTAATGATGACCACTTACATCATACAACAGCTGGTTCTCAGTGAAGCAAGATAATTTGTGTGCGCGCGTGTATGCCTTTTCTTTCTAAATGTTTCTTCACTCATTACTGAACCAAAAAGCGTCGTATATTATTATAGTAAATATCATAACCTTGAAGGTTTAAGGTACATATTACTCTGCTGTATAAACCTTGATAATTTACAAGCAGATGCTTGGATATCAAGACAGTATGATCAATGCAATGGTTCATTTATTATTGATCATTAGTTAAATCATACATATCAACAGGGCTCTTAATTGTCCATATCGAGGTCCCTTCAGTGAAGTGAGGGGATCATTTCACTATGAATCAACTCATAATGAGTTCAAAATCGAAAATGGAGAGACAGATGGAGACAGAGACAGACAAAGACAGGAAAAAGGCAAAGAGCTAGAATTTCGAAAGAAACTGTAAGAGAAAGAAAATTGGTTTGGTTTGGTTTCCTATTCAGTTTTAGAATCGGTGGGCATATTGTTTCTATATACTTTTACGAGAGAGAAGAAATCTCATATTATAAATGAAAGGAACAGTAAAAGAGAGAAGAGTTCTGTTTTAGTTCATCTGGGTGAGCATAGTGTTTACATATACTTTTCCACAAGAGAGAAGACTAACAAACCCACACACTGTCTCAGGAAACATGCACTCAAAATAGAAAGTGTATTCTGTAAAAGGGTAAGAAAAGTTCTCATCAAAGACAGTAGGATTTTTTAGGATATCAACATTTTGTTTTAAAACTATCTTTTTAAAAGTTATCATTAAAGAGCTTATAATACCGTTATAAGATGTAGAAAGAGCATGGCATACTTACATTAGTGTGTTTTTCTTGTGCAATCCAGCAAGTGGGCTTGTTTTCGAGCTTCTTCATCGATCTATTTCATCTCCTGCTGAATGAAAAACAGATCAGTCGAGGAGAAACGACTAATGGAGGAAGAATCGAAAGCAAACATCCTTTGGTCGTGTCACACACAGTGGGGCGGTTTGATTGTGGGGAACTCGTTATGAACGGTAACCAACGAAGAACCAGGTGTCGTAATGCCATAACATTCAGTCTCCCGCTGATTACAGACAATACCGCAAATCTTTCTAGTCTCTTATTTAATATTTTTGTTCCTTAGATGGTAGAAAATGTTATGCGTTATAAATTATTCAGACTAAACTGTCTCGAAGGTGATTATTAGGAACATTAAATTAAGGAAAATAAGACTTAATGGATGAAGGGGAAAGAATAAGAGGATGGACATTGTGCATGTCGAGATATATAATTCAAGAGTTTTTTTTAGTATTTTTCCTAAGTGTGCATGTATCTGCGCATGAAGTTTGTTAGTGTTGTGAAAGAGTATGTCACGATTAAAAATCACTTAGTATTAATCAATCAATAGCTTTAATATGGATTCATGGATATCTATTATCTTACTGAAATGAATCACATGAAAAATGTTAAAAGGAGACAGAAAATATCGAGGCTTTCAAAAATATAATTAACATCTTGGTGTAAATGGTTATTTGCCCAAGTTTTGGGCTCTTAAAATCCAGACTAAACATTTATGTAATAAAACCAGTATAAAAAATACTATTACAAAAACAATCAAGAGTTTTTCGTAAATTTCAAATTACTAATATCAACATGAAAAAAATAGATAAATCTAATCGTCGAAAAATCAAATAATTTTTTTAACAACAACAAGTCAAGAAAACAACTATCAAGAAGTTTTAATAATTTTAAATATATATTATTTTAAAGAAGTGAATAACGAGAAAGGAACTTTAGGGCAAAAACAATATTTTAAGCAAAAAGTTAGAAAAATTGCTATTGAAATAAGGAACGACTTTTTTTGAAAGAATAAAATGAATGCTTTGGAATAGTAAGATCAAATAAAAGCAAGGAATTTAAAACAATTTTGAAAACAACAAAAACATGCTTTGAAAAGCAACCAAAATATTTGATATTAAGAGAGAATTATTTTCATATTCAAAAGGTGAGCGTCAAGTACTATTTTCTTGAAGGAAGGCTGTTGTACAAGGCTAAAATCTCGTTATTCAGAAAGTTGTTTGGAAGTGGAGATAACCGATGAAAGTGAAATCAAAGTGTTCAAACCACAAGCAAAAATTTGAATCGAAAATGAGGTTTAGGTCTTCATTTGCTTATTTCCCATACATTTTCTATACAAAAAGCTTGACAAAGCAACATTCTAACACAAAATGCAACAAAACATCTTTGTACAAGAATTGAAAATACCTCTCTCAAACAACCATTTTATCAAAGTACATCAGTTTCTAATTGTTAAAAAAAGGTTTTGAGTGTTAACTCAAAACGAAAATTGGGATCAAAACTCATACGAAGGTCTAGTTTTAGTCGCTTTTTGCCATTCTTGCTCGTTATTGAAAAAAAATCTTCTTAATATACTAAGATAATAGGATAGCGAACAAGATCAAAATATTATTGATAAAGTAAGCTTATATGATTTGAATGCAGGTCTAAATAATGCTAGTGATCACAGTTCTTTTACGAAGGAAAATTCGCATATCGAGTTATCAAATAGAAAATTATGACTCGTGGATTATAAACATATAATATGAAGAGTCGTAAATAATATTATTATAACATACTAGCCGATGAAGAGAAGTTATCTGTAATAGCGTTGTTTATGAAGATCGGTGAAGCTGATCGGTAGCATTGATTGCAAAGAATGTTGAAATTAATTCTCCCATTACTCCATTAATTATTTGGCCTATTTATTACTTTTATATTATTATTTATATATATTAATTATTTTTTTTATCAGATCGATGTTTTTATCACCATCATCACCATAATCGGGAACATCATTTTATTATTATCACCACCACCATCTTCACCCTCATCATCATCATCATCATATCACTACCACTTTCGTCCTCATCGTCACCATCATCTTCTTCACCATCATCAGGACCATCATTTTTTTAAATTTATAACTTTATTTGCAAACAAATAATAATAGAAAAAATTGCAAAAAGGGTGCTGCCAGGGAAGAACTGAATCCTCATATTTTATTATCATCATCACCATCATCCTCATCACCACCATCCTCATCTTCACTATCATCATCATCACCATCAACACCGTCGTCTTTCATTTTGTTATTTCAAGAAGCAAAATTCTATAAAAACAAAATAGAATCGTGAATTATCTCCTGTGCCAAACTTATTTCTACTGTGCCGGGACCAGAAATTCAAAGTTAATTTCTTGTCGATGTTCAGTGAGACGAGCAGTGGTTTTACGATACACCAGTTTTGTATTCATTACATATCGCTGTATTTGAAGAGCACACATTCATTTGCACAGGCTTACGCCCCGTCCACACGTATCCTGAAATTTTTGTATCCACAAATTTATGTTTGCGGATACAAAAATGTTCGCGTCCACACGCAGCGTTTTCGAATCACTTTCGAATCATTTTCACTGTCCACACGTATCCGGAAATTTCTTGATCCGCCCTGATGCATACTAGTGCCTAGTCCCTTTAATCGTGTCTACGTCAGCGTATTTGAAAATTTGCGGATACGACCGTCCACACGTATCCGTATTCGGAGCGTATTTGAAAATTTTTACTTATGAGACCGTTTTTGAAAATTTGAAGATTACGGATACAAAAATTTCCGGGCACGTGTGGACGCAACCTGTATCCGAAAAAAATGCGTATACAAAAATTTGTTTATGATTCAACTATTCACCGATACCATTAAAATTCCCTGGGAATTTAAAAACTTTGGTATTGTTTAAGTTGCGCATTTTTTACTTAACAGGTATCTTTTGCAAATAATTTGCTCTTAGGCGAGGCTCAGCCTGTGCAGATGAGTCTTCAGTCAAAAAACTCAGCGGTATTTGCCGAATCCGAAAAGGAACTAATTAACAAGTTTAAACCACATTCCTTCTTTAGCTTGCTTAGAGATCTTCGAAGAAAGACTAGAATTAAACTTGTGGTTTGCAACCGTCCTTATTTTTAAGTAAATGGTCAAAGATTAAATATTTTTTCTAAGATTCTGGTCAGACAACCTTTTATGTTCTTGCTGTAACGTGGTCAACACAGGCCAACACAGTCTATTTATTCATTGGTGAAATTAGAAAATACTCGAATCTTATACACGTCTAGGCTGTTTACGACTGTAGGAAGTTATCTTAGGCCTAGGGCAAACGTCCGACTTTCAATGCACCGAACACATCAAAAACAATGGATAGGTGATAATGAGGCGGCATTCTTTGATGTAATTAAGTTCGGTGCATAGAAAGTTCGACGTTTGCCCTAGGCCTTAAATATTTATCTGAAATATTTATCTAAAATGAACCGCATATTTGGCAATAACAAAAAAAAGCTAGCTATTCCTTTTAGCATTAAAATATTAAGTTAGTCTATTTCTTGCATGGTGTACAGATTATGAACGAAAAGCTAAGTGCGAAAGGTATTGTTGGAAAAAACGTCCTTCAAAAATTTGAAATTATTCGGCAGTTTTGCTGAATCACCATCTCCATCACCATCTCCATTTCCATATTCTTCTTCCCCTTCTTCTTCCGCTTTTTCTTCCTCTTCTTCTTCCTCTTCATCATCATCATCATCACCATCATCTTCATCAGCAGCAGCAGCAGCAGCGTTTAGCATTTGAGGGCTAAAATTCGACATGTGTGACGTCATTACCACGTGATATGAGATCTGATCTCCTCGAAAAAATATTAAATTGTAGTCTAGAAATGTGTGTCTTAGTGGCTATGAAATCGGAATAAATCTCTTGAGGCATGGGGAGATTCAAAGTTGGTAAGTGCTCATGCAAAAATATTGGGCCGAGTCGTCTTCAGCGCTAAAGCGGATACAAAATACTCCGTCCGTCCGTCCGTCCGTCCGTCCGTCCGTCCGTCCGTCCGTCCGTCCGTCCATCTATCCACCCACCCGCCCACCAGCCCATTCATTCACTCATTTTTTTTGTTATTTCTTCTTTTTTTCCTCCTTACTTTGTTCTCTAATCCAGAGAGCTAACGAAAGCCAAGAAACAAATCAATCAGTGCAAGACATTTCAACCAAAAACCTAAAAATTATCATGCCTTCATTGATTCAGATCTCATTCATCCAAAGTGGCTTGGCTTCTTGATCCACTGATATCGATCCGATGTAAGTATAGTCATATCTTTATGTAATACATTAGTAAGTGATTGTGAGATATATCGATATTTGATATCCATTTCATAAAGCGCTAAGTTGAAAAAGCATTCAGTAATATTATCTAGAGAATAGGATGCGTATAGTGTGGGTAATTATCAGATTATTTTATTGTATATGTAAACTGCTTTCTGGAGGAATATAACAATACATTTTGGAACTTAAAAATAATTATCAAATCAAACAATTTTATCGATATGACCATGAAACAATACTCCTTTTCACAGTTCAGTTTAGCATCTTTAGTGACCACGAATTAATAAGTAAGAGTTAATTACCGAGAACGGTGGCAATAAGCCATATACATCGAGGGCAGCAGGCCCGAGAGATGTATAGGCTTATTGCCGACGATTGAGGTTATTAAGTATTTTATTTATCAATTGAGAAGGTTTTCTATCAAATGTTGCTCATCATAAATGCGAATGGTCTATATATATATAGTTATTAACCTCGTTCATAATGAGGGATATAACAAAAATAAAGCCTTGTGAATAACAAAGAAAACTGTGTCAATTGAGAAATAATAGTTGCAAGTCGATGTTGGGGATGCCGCACAAAGCAAAACCATAGTTTATCGTGTGCGGCAACTCCAACGTCAGCTTTGAACTATTATTCGTGGTCACTGAAAGGAACTGTAAAATGGAGTATGCGAAATCTTAGCTGATCTACGTCAGGGCACGTGACCTGGAGATCAAATTGGAATTTAGCTTGTTGGGTTTTGCGGAGAAAAGAAAACTGAAGAGCAGAAACCCTCTCAAAATTTTAACTTGTTTTAGCAAATTCGCAATTTCGAACAAAACAAATGTTACCTGACAAGGGAAACGGATTAAAAATGCGACTTTTAGTATCTGAATACGATCAAACAGGCAAACAAGACCACGGGCAGTGCGTGTGGACAAGGTACGCTCCGTTTTAACTTGCAACAGGCCAAAAGACAATAGCCACTCAACTTGAAAGAGCTGTACAAAATAATTAAACCTATTTATACAATTGTCTAAAGCTGTATACAGCGAAAACCGCTAGAGTTCTAATTAATATGTACACACTAGCGATTTTATAGTAGTTTTTCGTGTGAAGCACCTGTGCAAATATGACAAAATTAAATTAGAAGAGACAAGAGAATAGTGTAGGAGTAAAACTTATAATGACAGATTCAATCAAATGATTGACAGTTCTGGAATATTGCCTTAAAGTACAAGATAAAAACCTTGATATAGGCATGGATTGCGTTGCTAGTAAATAAAAAAAGGATGGCTTATCATAAATGAAGATCTTAAAAGATTTGCTGGAGTCAGCTAACTCAATAAGAGAAGGTTCAGTTTGTAATGAAGTTTGCTCTTGAACGAAATCCGCTTGACGTTCAATTATGATTATGGATATATCCATTAGGAACACTTCAGAATTGTCTTTTAGGGTTTTTATTTATTTTTTTTACGCGGTAAGAATGAGATTTACAGATCAGTTCAAGAATGAGCGGACATAATTATCATAATTTGTTCCGAAAAATATAAAAATCTACAACATGCGCATTTGGTTGTCAAGAGAAGCAAAGATAATATATATCATGGGTACATATATACACTATTATACTCCTATATATACACCTATTCCAAAAAACGTTGTCTGTCGAAGATCTGAAATCTGAAAACATACACGATAGCACATTGTAATTTGTAATATATTCACAGCCGAACAACCTAGTTTCCTTTTATATTTTGGAATATGAATCTCTTAGTTAGAAACATGATTTTTCGTATTTTAGCCAGAAAATATATAAGCACATTGTCCGTTTGTTCTCAGATTGCTCCACATATTATAATTCAAATATGTAAGGAATTACTGCTCTTAATAGAGAACAAAAAAGGCCAATGCGCGCTTCGTAAAAAAAAAACACTTATCACTCTTAAAGAAGGTGTAAGAGGGAAAAGTGTTTTGAGATCCTCACACTTTCGAGGATTATTATCATTATATATTAAGGCAGAGAGGGTACACATACGGAAAACAATGAAGCGTGATCTATGAAAAGCCAGCTTATCTACAAAGAGCGAATACAACGGTCACTTATAAATGGAAGAAAAAGACGAAGGGAAAGAAACGAAAGGAAGTAAGGAAGGGAAAAATGGACATAATTTCTATCGATAATAATCTTAGATATAATCTAAGATTTTAGGGATTGTTCTTAATAAAGATAGTACTAGTGTATTGTACGATATAAGGCAGGAAAGAAATAAAATTGGTTTGTACTTGGACCAAAACGGACAAAAAACGGCTAAGCTCTGACTGATGATGGTATAGTCTTTATCCAAATCATGGTTTGATCTACCTGAAGATAATCATTTAATATGGGAAATTAAAATTAGGAACTTGCTGCTCGATAGCGACATTGGACTGAGAAAAAAGAAATATAACGACTTATTAATGAAATATTAAACAATCTATTCGTGGCAGCTTGCGATCTTGTAAGTTGCCAAGACAACTGTTTGTCTTTGGCAAGGATTTTTAAATATTATATTATCTTGAGGAACATGTTATGATTTACATAACGATTTTACAGTAATATTTAAAAACTAAAACTTGCTTTGTGTGTGTAAGCTGCTTGGAATTTGAACAAAGCAGCAATGACAACAAAAATAACAATAACAGCAGCAACAGCAACAACATCATTAACGACAGCAACATTAACAAGAGCAAACAGCAGCAGGAACATAAATAATAATAATAATATTTAATATCTATAAAGTGCGACTTTAATCAACAACTACACCATATCACCAAACAACTATAACAACGGCAGCAACAACAGCAACAACTCGAATTCATCACAAATCGAAGTAAAAATGCATTAAAAAGGAAGACTTTGAGGTCAGTCGAACCTTCACATGAATCAGTACTTCTCCAGAAAGCTGACGGTGCACTTCAACCCTCTCCGCCCTCATCTCATGCAATTCAAAACACTTCATAGCACTTCAATATGGATCCCTCCTATTATATATATTTTTTCTTTGTAGAAAGTAGAACTGTCTTTTTCATATAAATTGCAATTTAATGCCACCAGGATTCCTATTTTTACGGGGTGTCGATTACAACAGCAACAAAAAGAATTATTATTATTTTATATTTTATCTCTAACTAAAAAATTCCGTTCTTGATATATTATGCTGGGGATATTCCTCGCACTGTACTTGAAATCAAATTAAAATATTCATTCCATCAGCAGTCAGTGCTGCCTTTTGTCAGGTCATTTCGTGTAGTAAGAAACACGCCGGATTAGATGGTCTACCTTATAACAGACAGACTCAAGCATGTGGTTCTTCAGTTGAGAGAATAATGCCACTACTTGCAAATAATTTTGATCTTTTGTTATGAGAACTACCAACGCCGGTGTAACGAGAGATGACATTTCCCGTTTATCTGTATGAAATGTCTCAAAGGAATATTAAAGTTATTAGGTAGGGTTATTTTCACTTGGTATTGCCGTATAGTTTATTTGGATTTTTTTTTCTTTGTTCTTTAACCGTATTGTTCGATTTTGGTTGAAGTCAGTAAAGCTGCTCTTTGATTGATTTCTTGTGTCGCGCAGGAATTCGAAAGAAATATAGAAAGAAGAAAAGAAACAATGAAAGAAATGCACAAAAAAGGAAAAAAGGAAAAAAGGAAAAAAAGAAAGAAAGAAAGAAAGAAAGAAAGAAAGAAGAAGAAAGAAAGAAAGAAAGAAAGAAAGAGAGAAAGAGAAAGAAAGAAAGAAGAAAGAAAGAAAGAAAGAAAGAAAGAAAGAAGAAGAAAGAAAGAAAGAAAGAAAGAAAGAAGAGAAAGAAAGAAAGAAAGAAAGAAAGAAAGAAAGAAAGAAAGAAAGAAAGAAAGAAAGAAAGAAAGAAAAGAAAGAGAAAGAAAAAGAAAGAAGAAGAAGAAAGAAAAAGAAAGAAGAAAGGAGGAAATAATTTTTTTCAGAAACGTTAAGCCCACAACAGAAACAAAAACCTCAAAAGTTAATAAAAAATAGAAAAGATAATAATTTAAACTTCGAAGGAATATATTAAAAGGATTCAAAGATTGAATACTAAATTTCATTGATGTCTGGGTGTAAAAAAAAACACATATAGAATAAGTAATAACATGAGAGGAATGATAGATGAAAAGAGACGCTATTATCTCTCTCATAATTTAAAACTGAATTTAAAGCCTGACAAGGGGTGAGATCATCATAAAATAAATAAGAATTTAAACCAGTCCTGCTAAAAATACTTACAATATATAAGCGATAAAAGCCAAGTGAATTTTTTATCAGCGGCTCTTGTAATCTAGAGGCAATTCCAACGGCCTGTAAAGTCAAATGAACAGACTGTGAACACTTGTTGTAGCTTCCCCGAGTCGCACAGGCTTAAGCAGCAGAAATGTGAATGGATATGACTAAAACAAACAATACTATTTACGTAATGGCAAGAGAGAATAGTCTTGTCCATCAAACGAAGCTACAAACCGTCTTTTATTTGCTATATTGAGTTCAGCAATCAGTTTTATTTTCTAAGGTACTTTCAGGTCTTTTTGAATAAAATAGCATCCACGTTGAAAGCGCTTGCTTAAAAATTCCCCATGATATGACGTTTTTTCTCAGTTTCTTTATTTCAACTACTCTCTTATCGATTGTTTTTTTTTAATAAATAATTTTAACGATCAGGTGGCATTTACACCTGCCTCGTTCTGAAATGGTCTCGGTGAAGGGTTTAAATTTTAAAATTAGGTTTTCTGGGGAATAGAGGACGAGGAATAAATATTCGATCTACAGAGTATCTTTATATTCTCTCCTTTCCCACGTATAGCAACAATTCTGGTTTGTGTATGAAAATAAAGCAACTTTGAGTCAAGATTTTGACGTTGCTTATCTGTTTGCGTCCAAATGATATTAAAAGCACAAGTCTTATCAAGGACAAGTAAACTATCCCAAACAAGACAAAATACTATCAACAAACTAGACCTTAAGTTATTACTAGATGCGAACCCTTTATATTTAATATCATAGAACGTATTTCTTAAATTCATTTCAGCTTTCTCAATTGTTATAGAGAATTTAATAAATTTAGAATTTTATATTTGAAATTATCATAAATATTTTTTAATTATTTCTGTTATGTCCATTTTCCTTTTGCATTTCATTTTCCTTACGATTCGAAAATCATAGAATCTTTAAAATATACATAAATTATAGCGTGTTTGCCATTTCATTCAATTCACTTTCATTTGATCAGTTTTGCAAATCGCTTGCAAATGAACGAACCATATTTTCAACTTTAAAGTCACGAAAGTCTAATAATTTTCGGATAATGTAAATTTTCATATTTCTATTTTAATATTTGAATTTGAAAAGTACATGTGTGTTTTGAAGATAAAATTTTCTTGGTTTTTCATGGTGAATTTAATTAAATTTCATGCGTACTCCAGATTAGTTTAATACTAAATGAACCTCTTTTACTCCTACGAAGGACTAGCGTCCGAAACGTCAGTAAGCTTTTTCATCTTTTTCACGGTGTATGATTTACTTTTTCATCATTACTGTTTCATTAGAGACACCGACGCAGCTCACACTAGTTTTTAGCTAGTTATATCTTTTTATTACTAAATAAAATACCTTCTAAGCAGGTCGAGCTAAAGTAGACAGCAAACAAGAACTGAAACTTCCTACAAAGAAAGACAAATTTCATTCGCAGTAGTTGACAAGTAACGAACATTCAATTTATTCCTCAAAAATCTGGACTAATTTTAATAAAAAATTATAGATATTTTTGTGCAAGGGGGAAAGAGAATTGAATGAATTGAAAGACCATATTTTTTCCATAAGTTGATAGAATTTCTCAAAAATCTAGATAAATTATGACTTAAATATTAGATAATTTATGTGCAGGAGAAAAACGGAAAAAAGAAGAAAAGACGGAATTGAATTAATTGTAGACTAGTATTTTTATAAAAGTTGATAGAACCTGACAAAATCGAAATGGATTCGTAAAATTCATTCAGTTCAAAAACACATTTCATTCAGTTAAAATGGCCGCTTGTTTCCTGTTGACATCTTGTGATCCGACTATTTCGGAAAAGATTTCCTGTATCGATTAATAAACATGCCAAAAGGCATGTATTTTTTCATTTGCAATCAGATAATGGATTTTTTGAATAAAAGCGGTTTAAAAGTCGGCCACCGAATAATTTGATGTAACAAATTAAGAAAAAAACCTTTCAGGATTTCGATACTGAGGAAAAAATAGTTAGGCGTACAATTTACTGTGCTTTTCATAAACATGCGAGTTCTGTATATCGGAGTCGCATGCTGAAAAAATATGAAAGGTACCGACTGATTAGTTTGATTGACGGCAGTGAAAAACCAAATATCAGCGTGCAGCTCACAGACACAGAGTTCGCATTTTTTGTTTCGGCCCTCAGGCCGAAACAGTCACTACGTTTGGTTTGCCGGCCCATAATAGTCTCCGTGCGTGTCATTTAGCTGTCAGAGTTTTGGACCTAATCCAATCATATGCCATTTCCATCATAAGCAATGGGAAAATGTAAAACATTTCACCATGCGGAGTATTTCAAAGAGTTGCGGTGAATCTTCTCTGTGTAGACTATATTATACCTTTTCGCATGACGCCATTTTTTGGAAAAAAATATATTATTGATTAACCCTACGACAATGCGTATTTTATTCCTAAGTTAGTATCTAGGTCCAAGTCGCCAAGTAAGTTATTGAAAAGTTATCCAAAAGCTTTTGTGATTGTGCGGCAAATCAAGGCAACTTGCCAGTCTCAGCTGCCTGTGAGCATAAGATGAGAAAACTTGTGAGTTTATCTATGTAACTAACAGTTGATGCATATACATTTTGTGAAGCAAGCTTCCGATATGTTGTAGCTTCGTGCGCATCTAAGGACTTGTTTTTGGTATCAGCTATTTAAACCAGGTCCCACAAACAAACAGTGCGTACTTTACAACTTTAAAGATAGAAGTCTGAAATCATCAGTTTTCATTTATTAATACTCTGATTTAAAGTATTATTTCTTGGATTCGGTAATGTTTTTGAAGCACCAAAATATGTAAATTTTTGAAGCACCAAAAGATGTAAATTTTGAGTAGATTGATGACGGCGCACAGGTCAAAGACAAGCCTTGTATCTTTTCATTTGAATTGAGACTTTCGCATTGTCTTTAAGCTATGACATAAGAGCTAACTACATTTACCATAAATGTCAAAGAGCAGAATGAAGGTTTAAAAACAACATAGCGCGTACAGTAATGCTCATGTGCCAAAATATTTTACACCAAGTACTCTGCTCTCTGCGATACTCAGTCATTGTTTATATCTATACTATTGTCGGATCTCTCGTTCGTTCGGCGAGACGTTATATGTACATATATGTTTTTCCCCAAAACACTACGATGTTTCAAAGCAAGAACCACTAAAATCTCAAAAAAACTTAATTACGATGTGTTTCGTCCAAGAGAATTTTAAAACAAATGTTTCCGTCGAAATTTGCATAACACTTTGCAACGTGAAAGCGTACCGCGAGATCGCTCTTCTGCCAAGACCAAAATTCTTTTCAGCAATGCCACACAATAAATAGATAACGGGCCGAAACATCATCGCTTTCGAAGCGGTATAGGCTTGTTTTGTTTATGAAAACCGCAGTAAAATCATTGCTGTAAAGTCTTAACCGGTGTTAGTTTTAGGACTCTAGACACTAATACATCGTATACGTAAAGTCTAAAAGTTTCAGCTTCCAAAAGTATATTTATGCCTCTATTTTAGCACTCTCTCAAAATACTAAAAGCGTAGATTCTATTTGCTAAAACGTTGGTTTTGGATTCGCGCTTGATTTTTGGTCTAGAATACTTTGACTATAGCACATGTGCCAATCATTCAAGTCGAAGAGCATTTATTTCTGACTGCGCATGCTCGACGAACATGTGCAGTAAGAATTAAAGGCTCTGGGTAAGAGATACGATATGTTCTACTCCCACTAACTCTATGAAAGAGTAATAAGTTACGGATTGACTTATAAAAATGTTTTTGACCCAATGCGGGTACTTATAAAGAAAGTTTATCTTCATTTTGCTTGGCAAGGCTCATTTCAAGCGTCGAAATTCACATGAACCGAACTTAATGACATCAAAGAAGACTGCCTTGATATTTTTCGATGTTTGACCCGAGTCTAAGACAGCGATATTTGAACATTTACTGAAAACATATAGATTGATGTATTACTTTGATAGGTGGAAGAGTGAAAGAGGAAATGGATGGATGGATGGATGAATAGAAATAGTGAAATGAATGAATGGAGGAATAGTAAATAAGAAAAAGAATGAAGACACAGAGAGAGGAACATTGAAATATTAGCAGTAAATGAAAGAACTGAAAGGATGGATAAATAGAAACAGCCGAAACCTTCTGTCCTCTATTTTAATCATCAAAGTCCTCCCGCCTTGCTGTGAATGTACAAATATTGAACGCCAACTAGTTTTAATTGCCTATGTAACTTTAGTTTTCAAACTCTCAATTTCTCTAATTTTGACAATTTTTGAAATTTACTAAACATCTGTTTTACGAAGATAGAAATGAAAAACCGATATAATTGTTGAGAAACGTTATAACAAGTTAACCAACAACAATCGGTCGTAACTCTTTCTCCTTCGAAGGGTGTCATTCTTTTGAGAATGATTTCTTTCATACATTGCTAAATATTTCTTATGCAGGGCAAAGAAAGGATAATTCACATATCAATTTGGAATTTAGCAAGAAAAATATTGCAATCAAGAGAAACAGAGAAATATCGATCGCCCGTAAAGCTCATACAGGAATTTGTTAGCACAGCAAAAGCTATTCTTGGGGAACTACTTTTTTAAGTGGATAAAAAACGCGCAGAACATCATGTTCGAGTAAAATTCCTAATTAGACGCCTCTGAGTGGGAGTTGAAGTTTTTTCTACGGGTTCTCCGGTTTTCTTCCTTCCGCAAAAATCAACACTCTTCTAAATTATCATGAAACAAGGGCAACGCCTTTGTTAAGATAACTATAAACTGTTACCCTCGTAAACAAGGGAGTATTGTAAAATAGGCGCGATAAAAGTCTGTTAATTGCATAAAAGATGGCAATGAACTTGAATACCATCTAATAAAAATGCATTGTGCATTTATGTAGCGCATTATACGTGCGTCTCAATGCGCCTTACAATCTTTAATTGTTAGTGAAGAGATTTAACTACCACACAGCTTTTGTAAGCTTTCGGATGTTAGTCCTTTGTTAGAGTGAAGAAGTAGCCAACGATGGAAGAGGCTCATACGACGACTCGAAATGTGGCGACTAATTAGAATAACTATTCTTCTGTACTAACTACAACTGACTAGCCTCGTGTTCTTGTGCAAACATAATAAAAGCGTTTCCACAAGTATGAAAACGTACTTTAACAAATAATTTCAAAATGTGAAAATAATCCCTTAAAAAATTCCAAGCTTAAAATATACACAGTAAAAAATCCGGGCTGACTGAGAATAATACTCTAAAACCAATTCAAATTAAAAATAATAATTAATTAATAAAACGCTAATAATGATTTAAACGTATTTTTGACCTGTCGTATATGTTTTTCTGTGCGTTGAAGCGAAAATTGGCAGTTGAGACCGATTGAATGTCGTAAATAAATAAATAACTATTTCGTGATCCGGCCCATACCTTGTGTTTAGAGTTGATAAGATTATCCCACATTGGTTCTCATCATTCACGCGTTGAAACTATAGCCCACATCAAGTGATCACTAGATGGATTTCTACTTGCAATTGAGGGACTGAGGATAGATAGACGTACGATCGTTAGATTCAATCGCTAGAGTATAAAACCTGCTTCCTGCTCGCAGTTTTTTTACGACACTTAAATAGCGGAATCAAATGTGATTGAATATTTCAAACCAACATATATATATATATATATATATTCATATTTATATCTATGTATGTATATAGTAGGTCGAAATATAGGGAATTACGTCATCAATGGAAAATGAAGCTTCAAGGACCCTTGTTCGTCTTACGTTGTTACTTATACAAACATCTTTATGACAACGACAGTGTCAAACATAAATATACAAAATTAATAATGATAAATATGGTTAAGTAAATTAATATGTTGTACATTACTGACACGTAACATGTCACATATAACCGCAGACCGCCAAGGAACGCAGGCTATGGTAATTAAAACATCTTTGGCACCATGGGGGACGTGCAAGGCAAAGTTTCTAATAACAGTAATGAGTTCAATGCTTATGGGGAAAAAACAAAAAGCTCGGATAAGATAAAATCAATAAAAAATAAAGACGAAGCTAAAATGTCTACCTAAGCTCATTCTATACAATTAAAAATCGCCGGCTATTTTGGTTTCATTACCGCAAAGTAAATCAGGCTAATAGAAATTTGCTGAAAGCAAACATTTCCAAAAACTGGTAGTTTTTTTAAGTTCCACATACCAATTTCTTTTGTCAATAGAGACAACTTTTCCTCTCTGAATCGGCTAATCAAAACGACTAGAAAATAAATTATACATACTCCGCGCAATTTAAATGAAAACTCGCAACCGGCCCAAAGCAAGATAGTTTTTCGCGATACGAAGACACTAGACGCTACACAGTTATAGTAACTTTCGAATTAGATAGTACGAAACGGACTATTACAATGGATGATAGTGCTTAAACTTTAAGGGAGTTTTCAAAACAAGGATAAAAAAACCTTATAAAGTCCTTGATAACGAAGAGTAGCTTGCAGTATTAAGACAAAACATACGTACCTAAGCGAGAACGACTCCAACATCCTTCACTTGCCTCTCAAAATCGTGAAATCGAAAACGTCGAAGCAAAAGACCATCCAGAAGGGCGAGACAGAAGTTAGAGCATTCGAATGGTACTGATAAGCCTTTCAAAGTCTGTCAAGGTCTTTGAGCTTAAGCAATTAAAATGATCACAGATCGCTATCAGTACAGCCAGGACTCATTACAGTGGTTGTTATTGGAGCTTGAAATGGATTCCACATATAAACCCGGTTGGGTAGCAATTTGAAATGAACCCCACACTGTTTACGCTTCTAGTTTTTCATCAAGAATGTTTTGACAAGAAAATTTGTTGGGATGCTTTGCTTAAATACCACAGCTGTTCGAAGTATATGAAAAGCAAATTATTAATAATGAACATATATTGAAATGAAGTCATATTGAATTGAATGCCAGGCATTTATTTGATTAAATAATAAATGTTTATCCTTGTCTTCAAAAGAAATGCCGCCCAGCAATCACTTCTTACATTTCTCGGATTCAATCTTGGTGATTATTAATTTAACAGTGTAAGACTCTTATCTTTATTTCTGTAGTACACAGATATAACACCAGCACTGGCTTGAATAAAGGAAAGTAGGAGTTTCATTAACACAAAAATTGTCATTAGCTCTTGAAGGCAGTTTTGAGTCTTTTCAAGCGAATTTATTGGAAATTTATTGGGAGGCAGTGTCTGTTGAGAGTTTTGCATCAGAAATGTCGAGGAGAGATAGGAGGGAGGAAAGAGGAGTAGATGAGTTAAGTACATCCGTGTAAATGATGCCCGCAATAATTGATTTTAATAAACTACGTACTCATCGTTTTCCTATCCTTATTAAGTAAGGAAAGTAACGAAAAGGATAGGTTAGTTTAGGTTGGGATTGGATGGGTTGGGATTGGATGGGATTGGATGGGTTGGGTTGGATGGGGTGGGATTGGATGGGTTGGGATTGGATGGGTTGGGATTGGATGGGTTGAGATTGGATGGGTTGGGATTGGATGGGTTGGGATTGGATAGATTGGGATTGGATGGGTTGGGAATGGATGGGATGGGATTGGATGGGTTGGGATTTGATGGGTTGGGATGGGATGGGAAAGGAAAAGATAGAATAGAAATGAAATAGATAGAATAGAATAAGACTGGGCTGGGATAGGGATAGGATGGGAAAGAGGAGAACCAAGGGATAAGGATACGAGAGAAGGATGGAAAAGAAACAAGAATAAAACGGAATTGTGAACGTAATAGAATGGAAAAGCATAGAATGAAATGAAATAACGCATGGTGAGCACAGTCTTCACGAATGACTCTTTAACGATTGAAAATATTTTAAAAAACGTTAATATTTCAAGGATTAGAAAGTTGGTACATGCCGTAAAAAACATCCTTGACATTTGATTTCGTACTAGACGGATTGACTTCCGACAAGAGACCTTCATTGTCTCTTGCTCCAGTGTCGGATAATAATACTTGCCATTTAATACACGGTCTTAAAGAGCAGTATCCGTTATCAAGAGAGTAAAACCTTAATAAATAATCAATCAACTAAGAATAAGTGTTCATAAATAATCAACAAAGATTAAAAAGTAAGATTGTCTAGTATTTTATGTCTTTGATATAGCATCGATGATCAAAGTATAACGGAATACATCTGAGAAATATCCAACGACAACCTTTCAAATAAGTAATTCATACTCTATATTGAATAGATATTATCTAAATTGGCTAATGTTTTGTCTCGGCTTGTATAATATAAATAAACGATATAAATAAACTATATAAGACTAAAGGTTAAAAAAGATTTTGCCTCGGGGTGAAGTACGATACGAAGGAGAACAATACTACCACGTTTGACACGACTTACATTTTTTATTTTTTCTAAACTGTAGTCCTAGCACACTCTCTTGGCATCTCATAGGAAGCTAAAGTAAAGACTAAAAAGATTCTTAAACACATTAATAGTTGTTTAATACTGGCATAAGCGAGTTGAAAGTAATAAGGAAAGTTTTGGAACAAAAAAATTGCCTCAATCATCCTCGATTGATTGTCCTCGCTTCTCAGTTAGTAAGTTTTAGTTGAGAAAACAAAGTACAGACTAGCTCAGAGAAGAGTTAAGACTGAGCTTTTGCTGAAATCTTAGAGAGCCTAGAAAGACGAATAGAAAACAAAACTTCAAACTCGTGTTTAAGAGTCGAGAAGCTAAGTATCGAATTCTTGCCCAAATGTCGAACTATTTCTTACCTGAAGCTGTAGACTATAAAGTTTAACCTTTCAGCTTCATATCCATTGCTCTTGATACAACTTCTTGAGACGCAGAAATGATAAAATTCGCTTTCCTGTAGAAAGATATACGTACAACTATCTAGGTTGCTCTTGCAAAGGCACACGAACCTTTTTTTTCATCCAAATGGCTTCTGATATCAGCTGACCAATCAGATGATTGGGATTTAAATGATTGACAACACATGTCGCTATGATTGCTATTCGCGCCAAACTAATTCAAATATTTAGAGTTAGGCCCGCGTCCCGCACACTTTTCCGGATAAATTTGAATTTGGACATATAATTAACATAATTTGAATTCACGCGACTTAAATTAACGAAATTCAGAGGTGAAAATGCTCTCAAATGAAGGAAATTAGCGCGAAAAGGGGCTAACGATTTTTCAAGGAGGGAAATCAAACGCGATGGAGCCCAACAACAAATCAAAACAAAACTTTATTAACAGCTGAAAAGTCAGTCTTTGACGTGGCATAACATACGGCTAACGTGATAAGGTATACCCTAAAGTCAGTGAATATCTTCTAAACGTAGGGATCAAGTAAAGGAATGGTAGCACAATAAGATAGACCCGGAAGATGCATTGCAATTTGCGGGCCGTTTGACATTATTTAATCAGATTGTTGAGTTTTGGATAAAAATCAAAAAATAGTGTTATTTAAGTTAAAATCCAACTTTATTAATTATGTTTTAATTAACGTTAAAGGAAATTATCGCGACCTAAATTAACGCGATTTTTTGAAATTCGCGTTAAATAGATGAAGCGTTAATTTCCTATAATAAGTTATTATTATTTGTTTGCTTTGCCTTTGATTTGTTTACATTTTACTGCCACTGCTAGTACAGCCATTTCATGCATATTCATTTTTTCCTTTGTTCCCCTTAGTTTTGGTGATGTTCAATAAGCCTGAAGCGAGATGACGTTTTACCCCCGTCTCTAGACCATAATCCTTTTCACACTGCTTTTGTTCTTTAATTATGAGTATTGTTCTTGTATTCTCTAAGGAATCTGAAATTTTAACATGAAAGAATTTTAAAAACTATTATGGTCTAGAGAAGGGGGTAAAACGTCATCTCGCTTCAGGCTTATTGGTAACTGTTAAACAAAGAAATGATACTCTAGGGCCGAATGGCACGTGGTCTGAATTGGAAAAGAATACGCCAAAATAATGGATTTGGTTCACTCTAGCATCTCAAAATCCTAACTTTGAAGTCTAGAAATAATCCTTAATTATTACAAGGCTTGTTATTTACTTATTACGCATGTTCTTAATTATGACCTCATCCTATAAGTTTTTATTAGAACAACGAACTATATACGTTAGATTTAATCAAGGAAACTGCTAGAGCGGTTTTCTGAAAGTAATCAAATTAAAAACTTGAATGGAGAAGGGTTTTTCAAATTACGTGAAATTAGGATGAACCGTATGGTTATTAGTTTGCCTTTGGAAAATCTTTAATGCTATCTATATTTATTCATTATTTTTTTCGTACTTTTTATTCGTCATTATCCTTGATCTCCCTAAAAAGTTTTAATAAAAGAATATGCGCTTAATATTCTCTTGATTTTAAACTTGTGGTATTATGACGTTTTGTAGACATAAGCCTATTCACAAGGCACTTATCAATTCTTAATGAATGGCGGAGTGCTTTCAATAGCAGTCTAGTGCCTGACAGACAAATTGAATTACAAAGTATATTTTTCACAGATTTGTTGGATATTAATCAATTATTTGATGTTTATCCTGACTTTTAGACACAAGATCGACGGCTTTTTTATCCTTTTCCTTCATCTTCTACTTCCTCAGTTCTCCTTCTCTTCTTTCTTTCCAGTTCCTTCTTGAGTTTTGTCCCCACTAATCAGCTACTAATTCGTTTAGTTGTGACTGTCTTTATGCGCTTCATCTGTCTTCTTAATTCTTCCTTTCACATTTGATTGAGCTACTTTTCTCTTTTAGCCTTGAGCACGCCGAAATCAATTCTCAAAAAAAGGCCGAAGCTAAGCTGAGTCAGTTTTATCTTCCCATAATAGCTCGGTATAATTATTAATTAAAGTATGTTACATTTTTACTAATATTATCATCATTTCTTTTAACTACTTTCATCATTTACCATTAAGTTTTTTCATCTGAAGTGAATGGTTTGAGAGCGACAGTTGGCGTCGATCATTGTTCGGGCTCAAGCTTATTCGTTCGGTATTACGTCGGCTTAACATCGGAGTTCCCAACGGAGTTCTCTCGGGAACGCTCAGTAGACCATGGTAAACTTCCATTTTTTGCGAATGGTGACAACAAAGAATTTCCAAAA
Organism: Actinia equina; assembly: GCA_011057435.1. Lineage (NCBI taxonomy): Eukaryota > Metazoa > Cnidaria > Anthozoa > Actiniaria > Actiniidae > Actinia > Actinia equina. Next base: position 336,840 of record WHPX01000328.1, on the reverse strand, counting down.
ACTCGATTCGGTAGTTTTCCGAGAATATAATGTATAAAAATGGGTTAATAGCTATGTTAGATAACCCGACCCATGGTAAAACAATGTCGAGTTTGATAGGGATTTGCAAATGTTCATAGAATTTCAAAACTTCGCGAATTTGCAAGGGAAGCCAACAAAGTGCAAATACCAATACGACAGTTATGAGCATTATAGTGGCTTTTTTACTGACTGCGTGGATTTTTTGTTGGGCGAGAAGATTTTCGTTTCCTGGTAGCTTTCTTTTCCACAGTCGAATGCCAGTGATAGTGTACGCAATGGCGATCAGTACAAGAGGAACGAAATAGGTACATGTCGAGAATGTTAGGATGTACTTCTCTTCATCCAGCCCTGAATAATTCCCCCAAGATTCAATACAAATGTAGTTTCCGTTTTCTGTTTCTTTAGCTTGAACCACGATAATCATCGGGACACTCATGCCGATAGCTGATATCCAAATCCCAGCGATAGATAACTTCAGGACTTTATCACTAAACATGTGCTTAAGAGGATACGTTATGGCCAAACAACGGTCAATGCTAATAGTGACAAGGGTAAAAACTGAACAGGTAATCGAACCAAGCTGTACTGAATGAAGAAACTTGCACAAAAACACACCGAAGAAGTCATCACTAAACCATGTATTTCCAACATACATCCACTTTACAATATAAGGTATAGCGACAGTTAACAAGAGGTCTCCGACAGCCATGTTTGCTATTAGGATGTTGGTGGAGTTCCTCATGTGGCTTCTCGTGCACACGATGTATATGACTACAGTGTTACAAACCAATGATAACATGAATAGAAGGGCTGCGAAGACTGACAGCCCGATTTGGAAGCCTAGAGTGAATGGTGGAGCAGACGTCATGTTGCTCGGGACGACTGGAGAAAAAATGAGAAAAACTACATTACATTTTCAAGGTTAAGGGAAAAGAGAGTTAAAAAAAATTGAATGATAAGTTTTAAATTAATTTAAAATAATATTTTTTTGATTAAAAATCGTAAAGTTAGAATTTTAATATCGTCTATGTTCTCTTGTTGCTGCCGTTGTTGTTGCTCTCGTTCTCGTTGCTGGTGTTGTCGCTGTTGTCCTGCTGCTGTTGTTTGTATTGTTGATATTCCTGCTACTGTTGTTGTCACTCTGGTCGCTGTTATCGTGGACATTGTTGCTGTTGCTATGGATGAATTCGTAGGATTCGTGTTTTTTTAAATCCTCCGGTTTTTCATTATGTGTCTTGTTGCCACAAACCTGTTGTCATGTTGGAATCCATTGCGCAGTATATTGCTTGCCTCTTCTTTCCTGAAAAGCAATTTCAAAATCGAGCATAGAGAAAAATAAAGAATGAATAATATATAGATATTAACAATTAATAAATAATTATATAATCAATAAGACGATCGACCCGTTTGCACGTAATTAGACCATATATGGATTAAAAAAAGTTCTTTCTTTTAAAGTAAATAATCATAACAAAAAGTCAAGAGCTAAATGGCGGTACCCAGAAGGTCTACACGTAAGAAACGAGAATGTGGAGGAGTTTCCGGAACAATATTTTTTTCTTCCTCTCCGATTGAAAAGCTTTTAGATTGAAACACAACAAAATGCATCAAGTATCCGTCTTAATTTGGATTATTTTATTGCCAAGACCCTCGGGCAGTAAAACGAAAGTTTCATAATCCGTATATATATATATATAAACATAATTTCGTTCTAAATATTGCATCCATGCGGCTGTAAATAAAGGTAATGGATGGCGGGCTGGTTTTATGCGCATGCGCAATCGGGGTTTTCTGGCTCACTTGTTTTGAATTCGACACTAAAATAAAAAACAACTCTTCACTAACGGCAAATATAACGAAAATAGAAATGATCTTAAAACTATCCTTGACTTAATGAATAAAAACTGATAAAAATTTTGAACATTCAAACATTTTCAGTTAAAAGGCTTTTTTTTCACAAAGCGATATTGATTTTGAAACTGAGTGGAATTTTAATAAATTAATAAAGTCCACAAGAGAACGAAGTTGTCAAATATGAATAAGTCCTAATTCTAATAGGCGATTACAGGTGCAAGCAAGTGTTGACCTTTCGTTTATTGATCACATTGCCCATGGTGCCGTTCGGGCTTGTACGGAACAAGCAACAAAACCTTCGCCAAGCTTTTTGGGGTAGCTATGTAGAAATGGTAGACGTCATCAATTATCAGGATGATGGTTTTAGTATTGATAATGATAGATGATGTTTTACCAAAGCTTACAAATTTCACGCGCGCTGATTGGTTATTTTTTATCCACACTACTTCGACAATGTGATGACGCAATTTATCGTCAAGAAGAGGACAGACACATAAAAAACTGATGTCAATTTGTTAAGTTGACGATGAAAATAATAGTAACAACGATGCAGATGCTAATAAAAACAATGATATCGATAACAGAAAATTTAAAAGAGAAAGCGAAACCTAATTAATCTTGAGGTAATTAGTCTGTATACAAAGGTATAACTAGCTAAAACTAGTGTGAGCTGCGTCGGTGTTTCTAATGAAACAGTAATGATGAAAAGGTAAATTATACACCGTGAAAAGATGAAAAAACTTACTGACGTTTCGGACGCTAGTCCTTCGTCGGAGTAAAAAACTCCGACGAAGGACTAGCGTCCGAAACGTCAGTAAGTTTTTTCATCTTTTCACGGTGTATAATTTACCTTTTCATCATTACTAGTCTGTATACATTATGACGAATGTGTTGATTACGATCGATGGTAGTGTTGAAGATGATAAAAATAGTACTAATGATGCAGATGCTAATAATAACAATGATAAGAAAGAGACGAGGAAGAGGAAGTTGAATAAATATAACGTAATCTTGTGGTAATTAAACCAACATATAGTCTGTCTACAATCGTACGTCTTTATATTGTGCGTTTTTTCTTCACATCTCGATTTATTTCAATATGCAGCGACTAGCTCTGGCGCTCTTTAATAATTTAATTAAGCATCTATGTAACCTTCTGTGGCACAGAAAAAGGCTTTTGTAAACAAAAAGAAACTATAAAATCGATATAATATTTGTAAAAGAAAAACGCAGGTTCAGACGTTTATTATTTTGGAAGACTGAATGATAAAAGATTAAAAAGTAAATAAAAAAACTCTTGAAAGATGGACATTTTTTATTACAAACCCCCCGTGATATAATACAGTATGCTTCTAGCACTCGTTTGAGAGGAGGAAAAAATGGAGCTATTTTTGGGGCGTGTTTTTGAACGTTTTCGTGGTCTTTGATTAGTTTTGAGTGGAAGCCATCTGAGTGCTGACATCACGGTAATAAAGTTAATTTTAAACCCACTAGAAATGTTGGGGTCTAAATAATTAAAGTTTTGTATTTTTCGTGGTTGTTTTATTTCAATTTTTACTTTACAATTTTAAGGAAGAAAACAGTCGTCAGAGAAAACTATTTTAATGAAATTTACAATAATGATTTAAAAGTGGTCATTTCAACTTTTTTCATCATTGAAATTATTTGAATATTGTTCCTTGACGTATTGAGCATTAAAAATTGTAGAGAAAACAAGGTCGGTCACATCGATTACTATGGACATCTGTGTCATCTCAAGCTAAAAAGCTAAGATTAATAGCAACTGGGTTACCGCTATAAATATTTATAATTTACAGAAGCTTTATGTTATTTACGAAAAGCCAGCCTTAATTAAATATTATTATTCGGATTTCAAAAACATTTTTTTTCGTGGTGTTATTCTTGGTGTACTCAAAATTCCTGACACCGTATACTATATGTTTTTTAGTTGACTAGACTTTTTGCAGTATTAAAAATAGAGATTTAATTTTTTAAATATTTTTAGTTAGATTTAATAAATGTACTGCAACTTCGTTTTTAGATGCTAAACCTCGACTTCAAGATGGAATTTAACTTTGAAAGAGAATAAATAGTAACGATCTAAATGTACTGCAACTTCGTTTTTAGATGCTAAACCTCAACTTCAAGATGGAATTTAAATTTGAAAGAGAATTAATAAATAACTTATATTTGGTACGAATTTGACCGGCCAGTAAAAAAAAAAGAAGATTTGAAGGAGAATGTTGGGAATGAAATTATCCTGGGAGAGCTAGATCAAAAATTAAATGAATTGGATTGATATATTCAAAATTTAAATCTAAATTATGAAATAGTATACTTACTGAACAAGCGAAAAAGAAAAATAAAGAATAAAAAGGGTTGAAAACGGCATTTGTGAAACGCATTGTGACTTTGCGAATGTGAATTCGTGATGTTAATTCTTCTATAGAGTTTTTGAAATTTACTTCATTCAAAGTAAAGAAAAAAAATATGCTTAGCTTATTTTACCTTTTGTCAATTGCTCGTTTCTTCCAGAGAACGTTATTGACCCAACATCAACCCTTTTAACTTCAACCCAAAATGCAAATATCTCTTCGTAAGTAGAGTTGATTATGAATGAAAGACTTTTTGGGATGCTATAGGAATAAATAGTCAAAACACAGTAAAAATGACTTGACGTTGATTGGACGAAAAATGAGTGACGTCAGAGAGGAAAGCAAGCTGATGCTGTCGTATGACAGAAAAACGTCACGTCTTTGTACTTTCTCTAGCAAATCAAAAGTAACCATCTTTTAAAACCAAAATAACAGCTAAATTCCAATTATCTTTTTTCAAATTTCTTGATTACTTTTTCATTAGCTCTTTTTGTTAGTTAAAAAAGAAAAAAACCCAGATGTTGTTTTCTCTCCTATTTCTGAAACTGCAGATTTGTTTTATATGGATCTGAAAATTCTTCCTGCAGACCAAAGTCAAAGCATGTTGATTTATCAAAAGTTTTATTAGATTTTGAATATATTTTTAGACATAACAAGTAAAGAGACCGGTAACATTGGGAACGAATTGAACGTCTTCGGAAGTCCATTCGAAACAGTCGTGTTTTCTATTTAATTAAAACTTTTATACGACGACTTGATCCTACAAACATAAAACATTTATAACGACCAGTATTTAGTGAGATAAATGAACAAAAGTGCAGGAAACAAGGGAGATGTTGAAAAATATTATCTATTACTTTAATGATGAAAAGGTAAATTATACACCGTGAAAAGATGAAAAAACTTACTGACGTTTCGGACGCTAGTCCTTCGTCGGAGTAAAAGAGCTCTTTTACTCCGACGAAGGACTAGCGTCCGAAACGTCAGTAAGTTTTTTCATCTTTTCACGGTGTATAATTTACCTTTTCATCATTACTGTTTCATTAGAAACACCGACGCAGCTCACACTAGTTTTAGCTAGTTATACCTTTTTATATCTATTACTTTATTAGCCTCACATTCAAGCTCTTGAAAGAGTATAAAATCGATTGAGAATAAACTTAAAATTATGAAAATAATCATACCTGGTTAAAGGCGCTGTCTTTAGGCTGCGTTCATAATGTATGACAGAGGTGGAGGGAAGGGGGGCAGGTGAAATTGAGGGGGGAACGGCAAAATGTTTGTAGGAAAAAGGGGGGATGGGCAGATTCTTATCAGAAAAATTGGGGGGATGCACAATTTTTGGAAAAAGCTACAAGCCTTGTTTAGGGGGGAAAGTATTTTTTTTTGCATGACTTTATGGGGGGGGGGGGGGGGGGGGGAGTGTTCAGGATTATTTTGGACATTTCAAATTTTTACCTGCCCCCACCCCCCTGCCAGACATTATGAATGCAGCCTTAAAGGAAAGGGGTCCTTTGTGAAGACAAAACAAGTAAAGCCAATAAATCTCAAACATAAAGGGGACAGTAGTAGTTGAACTGCTTTGAACTGTTTTACGTGTCGTTCGCCTAAAACATCTAACACAAAGTCTCCTTCTTGTCTACAGGCACGTAATCAGGCTAATGTTGAAACATAGTGATTCGAAGGCAAAAACTTTCCATTATTTTTTTCGTTGAACACTTCATGCTCACGGCACTTTGAAAATTTAATTACAAGCATCACACCTTGCTGTGAGGTCTATTCTGCTAGAGATCTCTGATGTCAGTTCGTCGCAAACATTAATCGAGAAATAACAGTAATAGCCGGCTTGAAAATTACCCTAACACACATGTACGGTAAAAATGAAAAAGGCAGATTTTTACAAATAAAATAAATGCAATCAGTAAAACGTATAAGATGCCAGACTTTAGGTTAGAGTTAAGATTTCTCCCGACTTTAGGAGATGAAATATCCTTTTATTCATAAAAAATGTGGCTGTGCCGTGAACTCTCATATTTTGCATTCGTTTTTTTTAGTTTAAACTGGATTTGAAACAGAAATAATAAACAAATATACTACAAGACGGACGGACAGACAGACAGACAGATAAATTGAGCGGGATGGGTGAAGCAAACAAACACAACGTGGAAAGGCTGGCAACAAAGCGTAAGAAAATAAGAAAGCGATAATAAAATATAAATTAAACGAGGCGGACATTTCCGTTTCAGCAAGTTCCTCCGTCTGAATACCTCGGCGTACTTCATCATTCATTTGAAATTCTCGTTTATCAAGCTACAGGTACACTTAGATTAATTATACTTCGACCACCCAACAAAGGAAATACAGTGCAGCTTGACTAACAAATGACGTCATCGGAGACACATATGACGTAATATTGACGTCAAATTAGCTTACGTACTATACTACTGTATATAAATCAACCTATCGTTTTAGCATCCTTTCGTTTTTTTATTTGTTTGTTCTTTTCTTCGTTACATTTTTCCTTTTTTTTCATTCGATCGTCTCTTGGTTTGGATTACAAATGAGGACTGGTATCGAATTAACTTGCCGCATGGAATTGTGGGTCAACAAAATGGACGGAGGTTCCAAATATGTTAGCTTATTATTTTGTGGTTGTGAAACGAATCGACTCTTCGTCCCACTGACCTACTTCTTAAAGAGAACAAATGGAGACCGCCCTCATTAGTGTGCTATATTTGATGACAAACAGAACTATTTACCTAATGTGCGAATCATATATTTTTTCATTAATTTCATGGCATGTGCTGACAATACAGCGCTGTCCTTCACTGCGGCGTAGTCAAGGTTTTCTTCCCTCCTCATTGAAAACCTAACAAGCTAATTCCAATTCGATCTGTGAGTAAGCCGTGCCTTGACACTGATAGCCCACACGGGCCGATCGAGGGTAACGATAAAACTTCAAGGTTGACTGATGAGACTAGAATAAATATTGTGTGTGCGGAGCGAACATAATCGAAGACTCTATACGGGATTGATTGCTGTAAAATATTATTCCTTTTCAGTTGTACACGACTTTGTCCAGGGCCACTCAAGTCGTGCAAAAAGCCACCAATGACAAATAGCTGGTTGATATTATTCTCAAATACGGAAGGTTCGGCAATGAAATCGCGGAAAAGAATATTTTGATGGCAACAGATGTTGATATTAATGGCAGTCGATTGAAGTATCAGTGATTGCAATTAATCGTTAGGAAGTTTTCCAATAATATGTTTGACGTATTCTCTTTTTCGCTTGTTTGATTAAATTTTATTCTTAAGTTGGTTTCTATGGAGATTTCATTCTTTACTAAAAGTGTAAAGAAAGAAGGACAATAAAGGGTGGGGAAGTTTCCCGTTAAGAGCAAAAATAAGTATCTGATTTAAATTATTAAACAACGCCGTTAAAACAAAAAGTCAAGCCACGGAAAGGACAAAGAACCTGTAATACTAACCACGACAACGCAAAAAAATTTTTAGCAATTGAATATAGAGAAATAAAACGTCCCAAAATGGACTAAATTGCCAACAAATTACTTGAAGTATATGTTCAAAAATAAATCTCACAAGGTAGACTTATGACTGCCGTAGACTCTTTAGAGAACAACTTGATTGCAATGTTGTTAATGTTAAATAATAAGCATATATTAAGGGGCTTTCTTGTGCAAACCAATCAACTTGCTTGAATATATTAGAAAAGTTTTTGTGAGTGAAAGGTCTTTTTGTGAGTCAGCGCTAGCAAGGATTTATGTAAGTACGTTGTATTCCAATTTACTTTGAGATCTAGCTGCTTAAAGTAAAATATAAAATTGAACGTTTTCGACGGAAAGTTTGTGCTGTTCTTAGCATATTTATAGAAATTGGGTGCAAAAACTACCATTTAAATATCACCAGAACTCATAATTATTCATACAATTTCCTAAGCTTAGTATTAAAAAAAACCTTGAATTTTCTCAATTAAAATAATGAGCACCAGTTAAGGAAACAATAGACATTGCAGTTTAATTTAATACTTTTCGACATTTAGGTGAAGATAAATATTCCAATCACAAAATAATATCAATTTTCCGACTTTTTTGTAAAATATATGTAATAGTTGCATTATCTATATCTCTTAATCGCAGAAAATATTTTAGCACTATGAATCAGTGTTTAATCAATATTTTCCCGCTAAATATAAATATCGCGGCATGATGAATTGAAAGATTTTAATTTTAATCTTTAAAGTCCTCGGTAATCTCAAAAAGAATGCATTGGTCTTGCTCAAAATAAACATACCGGCTTCAAAACACGATGAACTGGATTTCAAATGTTGATTTTATCTATGATTTTGAGCAGTCGGCAAGAAAAGATGAATGAAACGGTCTTTTACGGCTATTAGCTTCGGTAAACGTTGCGAATTTAAGTTTAAACATATTCATATTTTCTTGGTTTAAATGCACGGACGTACGTGATCAAACTATACCTTAATGAACAACCCACAAAACTGCCTACCTAAAAGCATATATCCCACCCACTATTTAGTATAATCTAACGTTTCCTCTTGTCGCATTTCAACCTTTTTTTTACAAGAGGCGTCCGTGAAGAGCACAATGCATGGCAATTAAATCACTAAATTCAAGACCTATAGTCCGTCAAAACGGCTTAGTTCAAGCTGGAAAAGAATTAAAGTATTTTAACAAGAAAAATATTTTTTCTGAATATATCAGTATCTACTTTTACTGAAAATACGATGTTCAGACTTACCTATTTAATTCGATTCCACTTGAATCTTCTTGTCGTTCAGATCTTGTGACGGTACATTTGGCACATTCTTCACTGAAAGAACTCAGGCTGGCATCGTTGACAAGAATAATCTACCGTCCAAATCTTTGGATTTTGTTCATATGGGCTACGAAGTCCAGTCTGATAATGTCTTTCATAAAGAGAAAATGCAAGATCTAAAAAATGATAGATGTTTGATCAAAACTATATATAATGAACTGAGTAAACACTGACGTACTGCTTTTAATAATACTTGAAGACTTCAGCCAATCAGAGAACAGGAGTTCGTTTGCCATAATCAGATGGTAACTATTATAAAGCGGAGATAAAAAACAGTGATAGTTATATACATAACAGTTATACAAAACTGACTTACGTTTTGTATCATCCTATTATTATTATTATTATCATTATTATTCTTATTATTCCTTTATGGTACAGCAAAATAATAATATTACGACTCTTTTGCTGGTAAACATTAACCTTCAGCTCGAGATTCTATTATTATTATTATTATTATTATTATTATTATTATTATTTATGTATATGAGAATATATATAAACTATATAGTTATTATTATTTACTTTTCGTAGTTTCGACTTTTTAATCGTCTTTTCCCCCCAGCATTTAGGACTCAATATCAAGTTCAGTTTTAATCATACTTTTTAGCATGTCATCAATCAGATTGTAATATTTATCGATATAGTAGATAATGGTCTTAATTGAACTGAACTAATGAGAGCACATAGAATTGAAATACTAATAAAGAAAGTAATTTATTTATTTATTTAATACATTTAGTTTAATAGATGTAAGTTGTCACGTATGGTGGAAGGAAATTATTAATCAGGGTAGTAAGAGGATCCTTATATAATATTTTAAAGGCTCGCAGGAACTATATCGATTACATATTGCAAGAAAGAAATAAGAAATAGCCGGTAAAAATCTCAAGTAGAAATTAAATTAACGAGAACTGATGATAATGAATAGAAAATAAATGCTCATTTCTCAAAATGACGACTCAGTCGCGCGCATGACTCTCAGAGTTCTAGATTTGGGATAGTTTTTATATAAGGTAAAAACGAAGTATTTCAACTTGCTTCTAAGGAATGAAGAAATATAGAACCTAAAGTTCAATCTGCATATATCACCTGATCGAGACCGTTTTATTTTCAAATATATGTTTTTTCACCGTGCAATTTCGGACGAACCCTCAATAAGCTGTGTAAACAAAAAGACACTGATTAATATTCGAATAATTGTTCGAGAGGACAGTAAAGCCACGTTTCGAGTAAACACTGAAAATTATTTACATCTATGTTTTGTTTTAAGGTAGTTTAGTTTTCAAATATGTTCTTAACAAATTGAACTCAATATTATTAGCCTAATTTTTAGACTAGTTTGACATTCTATACAAGTTTTAGCTAATTGTTTCATATATAAAACTTGGACTTTATTTACATACCTGACGAAGACTCACAGTTTTGGAGTCGAAAATTTGTGATATTTGTGAAAATTATTTTTATTCTATATTTTTATTTTATATATTATTCTAAAAAAAGTCTTTCAATTGATTTTAAGTCATTAAATACTATTTTAGTTATAGTTTTATAGCGTAGACAGACGAATATCAACTGCTGTATGCTTTTACAATCGCTGGTCTAAGATCTAGAAATTTCTATAAAAAAAGATGTTGGAAAAAGGGAAAAAGCGAGGTAGTTTGTATAATAAAGTATTACGTCATACCAAGGCTTTACAAAGTAAAACGGGCCTCACGGAGAGACTCACTATACAACTCTTCTACATATTTCAACATATTCAAACGCAATCATTTATATGATCGTAGTTTTATTTTGCCTGTTATAGTGTATTATATCAAGCACTTTTTAAACCTAAGCTAGTTTTCTCTTTTTCTAAACCTTTAATAGTTTACGAGTCTGTAAATGATAATATAGCTAATAAAAATTCATAATTGAAGATGATATATTGATAAAAATACTTTATAATATTCTAAGTAACAAATAAGAATGTATTAAAAATATAATTTAAATTAACTTTTTTTATATCCCCCCCCCCCCCCCACGCTCCCCCCCCCCCCCCCACGCTTACTGGATTCAGAAAATAATCCAAACCATTTCTATTATCGTTGGTAAGATACAGCAATGTTCTCATGCTCTCCTCTCTGTTATTCAGTCGATGACAACGTGCAAAAGTAAAGATAGGTTGTAAAAAAAATTTTGAAAAAATATCGTCACGTTTCATTCATGTCACCCACAGCCGATAAACACACCATTATCACGTGATAGCATTTGACGGTGTAACGCAACAACCGCAAATCAATCAATATTTCTTGACTGTGACACATTCTGATGCACTGCAAGATCGTACGCAATGCATCATCCTATCTACTACGATGCTTTTTCTAACAACATTTCAAAAAGGTTGGATGTCTTGACCTTGCTCGCCTTGTCTTGCTGACAGTAACGCAAGATACTATTGACGACGTCACGAACTCTCCAGTCATGCTGTCTTAAAATTTGTTGCACTTTGGAAAACTGGAAGCAAGATAAACACAAAAATGTAAATAAGACTATTGAATGGAAAAGTTAATATAAGTGGACGAGTGGAGAGATGGGCAAATGGATGGAAGGAATGTGTGAGTAGGGGTACGGGAGGATGGATGGAATGAGTGGGTGGATAAAACGATAAAACGAAGTCGTAGGCAAATAAATAAAATAATAATAATAAAAAAAGAATGAATTCTAGATATACCTTCTCTAATCTTGAATCTCCAGATGTACAGTAGACAACCGCTGGACAGCCAACAACGGATGCCGCGACCCACTGAACAACAGCCTCCAGTTCAGGATCACTTCCAAGTTCTCCACAGGACCACAGTCCTACGGCGATAGGGCGAATCAAGAGAGATTCATCTTCCAGCAGCATCGACGCGTCTGCGATCGCCACGCTAGTCTCCAGCAGTTGTTCAGAAAGCACATGCCCAAATTCATTTAAAGTGTCTTCCGAGATTGATGTGCCTCTATTTGTAGTACTAGAATTAATTTCTCCAGATTCGAAATCCTCATATTTTTCTCCATTTGCTTTTACATTTTCATTTTCGTCTATAATTTTCAGTTCACCGTCAATATGATCCAACTTTTTCATCAAGCATAAGGCTTCTTGTTCCTCTTCTACTTTCTCTGTTTGATAGCAAATTTCTAAATGATCCTCATCAAAATGTTTTGGTTCAAATTTCTTAGAGATTTCCAGTAATGCGTCTCGAAAGACTCTGGTTGAGAAATCCTTGGCGTATTCGAAACACAATTCCGACAAAAACCCATTTTGGGGAGAACGGGATAATTCGTCGGACAATAAAGAGTCTAAATCCACAATATCCAACTGTTTGTCCTGCTTTTGGGGGTCAGGATAATCTCCTTCAATGCCATACAATTCAGCCTTTTCTTTCAGTTCTCTTGCTGCTTCTTCATAAGCACTGCCAAGAACTCTCTTAACCATCGTATCTGCCATCTCTGCCACACTATCATGATGATTATTGCTCGAGCTTTCTTCATTATCAGTCAAGTCCAACTCATAAAGCCTGTCCTCTAGCTCTTTATCGATGTCTACACCTTCCCAGTGCCCCTCGGCTGAGTCTTGTTCGCTGTCACTGTCAGTGGACTGGGGCTCATGATTATCGCTTCCCTTATTTTTGTCAATATTAGCCTCATTGCCATGTTCTTTGTTAGTGTTTTTTCCTTGTGAACTATTTTCAGGGTTGTAATCTCCATCAGACTTGAATCCACTTGAGACAGTTCCTTTGATACTGCTGTTTTTACTGTTATCACCACCATCATAATCACCATGACTACCACCATCACCATGACTACCACCATGATAATTAACATTACTACCACCAACACCACCACCATCATCATTGTCATCTTCCATGTGTTCCTCATCAATGCCATCACGCACAAGATCTTCACAAATAAATCCTTTGGCCGATTTGACGATGGAATCTGCCAACTGCGATGCGAAGTCCTGAAATAGATTCAACGCGAGTTCGTTCAGACTCCTCCTTCGCGCTTCGTTTTCTTCCTCAGAAGTGTCGTCCATGTACAAGTTGGACTCCTCCTCTCTATCGTTTTCCGTCGACAAATCAATCAATCCAAATTCTTCACTTTTATTGGTAAACGATTTCTCATCGAAGTTTAGTTTTGGCGACAAAAACGATGAAAGAATCTGTTGTCCCTTTTCAACGGGGCTTTCTTTCAACGACTCCATGGCAACCGAGGTGATTCTTAAGGGCGTTGACGCTATCGTTGCTATGGATGTTGCCAATGACGACGAAAGCATAACGCACGACATGAGCGACTCCGCAAGCGAATCGGAAAAACTAGTAGTGCCCAGTCTCACCTCCTCACTTAACGGAGTATTCGGAGAAGCGATACCGGAAACTGGGGACTGGTTACCACTGGAAACGAGACTTCGCTTTGTCGGTGATGAAGGAGGGGTACCGGGAACTAACGGAAGGTCATTGTATTGGAAAGCGCGTAATTGCAAACATTTCGGAATCAGAGAAGACTCGATAATCTTTTCTTTGTACTTTTCTTGTTTTTCAGGCGAGTTTTTGAAAACCTCGTGAACCGATTTTTTCATTAAATTCTCGAGCACTTGCCGAGTGTCTTCCGAAGGAGTACGAAATCTGACACCAATTTCGTCTTTAGCTTTCGACAAAGCGCAAGAAACAAGCAAATCACAAAATGTATCTATTGCCCTTATTTGGATGTTACCGTTAATGTCTGTCACTTCATCGTCGATGTACGCTATCCCAGACTCGTCTTCGTTTTCAAAATCATCTCCCTCGTTGTCGCCATCTTTCTCGTCCACGTAATATTCTTCTTGTTCTAAGATCTCCTTATTCATCTCTTCCTGAAAACCTACAAGAAATTAATAAATATATCAAATTTAAACGAAATGTAATCTCCTTACACAACGTATAGATTTTTCTAATACATGATGTAGCCCTTACTTATCAAACGACTTCCAAGGATTCAATCATGATCAGCTGTTATAAGTGTAGAACTAAAACACGTTAGTAGTTTATTGAACACGAAAAAAATTAGAGGTATGACGTTACTCAGGTAACTTTTCATGGACTGCAAACGTTGATTAACAGAGTGGCTTTTATATCACGAGGGACTTGAAAGTTTAAATGTTTGATTGCTTCAAGTGTTTAAAGAAAACAAACCATTAAAACAACTACAACAAAATCGGAACCAGAGAGCGTGAACTCTTACCGTTTTTGATTCCATCTTTGTCTGTCTTGATCAATGCACATGGCGTTCCTTGGCTATAAAAACACACGAGTGCCTTATTCAGAAGTCTCAGGACGAGTTTCTCCTTGTTCTGCGTATCGTAGTCTTTGATCAAGCTCACAGAAACCACAGCTCTTTGGAGATTACCACAAATGTCGCGCTAATGTAAACAGGGAGATAGGTGTTATTAGATCACTTTGACTTACAGCCAGACCTGTCTGGCTGACGTCAATTAGCTTGAATATATTTGTAATAATGATATTGTGTTTTTGTTTTTGGCTTGCATGCCAGTTGCTCACGTTAGCAGGCCAAAAAGACACCAAGTTCAAACGCATTTGAAAAATTGAGTTTTTATGGACATCAGGGAAAACATTGGAAACAAAATCTTAAAAATGATCCTTTTTTGATTAACAAAATTCAACTTCAAAAAGCACAGGCCGCCCAGTTTTGTGCAGCCTTGTCACAAAAAAATAACAGCACCATCATTCAGTGTCATCCTTCAAGTGTTGTGTAATTCAAGAAGTTGGGTTTCAAAACGCCGACATTTGTTAAAAGCAGTGCTTCAACCGCCGTCACGTGAGAGTTCGTTGATTCTCTCTTCACCGGGGTTTTCTTGGGTTTCTAAGTCCGTAATTCCACCATAAATTAAGATCAACACTTTTTTGCAACTGGCCTATGTTGTAGCGTTCTACCTGTTACCTTAAACGTCACAGCAGAGATTACAAAAGTTTCGAGTCACGCATTACGTCACACTATTCTCTTAGTACTAATTTCCTGTGTATCGTACCTCTGTTGTGTCTTGAAAGACACCGGCAAAGTGGACATCACCCTCGTTACTGCTGCCTAGAGTTGAGAATCTCTCAGCACCCTAGGGTGAAAACATGAAAAGCACTTCATAAGAAACCTACATTAAATGAGACCTGAAACTAAACTGGGAAGGGAAAAGAGAAGTGAAGCAAAGAAAGGATACACTAGGGAATGAAACTTGCTTTGCAATGGGTAATACACTCTTATGAAGAACAAAGAAGAGCAAAGACCCTCAAACCAGCAACAAGGGATTTAGCAAAATTCTGCTGTAAAAACGAACGAACCTTGATAAAAAGTGACTCATTTTCACCAAGTGTCTCCATGAACATGGTAGCTACAAGTAGCTCTGGACATGTGGAAAAATTTGACTCTTGCTTTAATGAAAAAATAAAATAAAATAAAATAAAATAAAGGACTAAAGAAATTTACATTCTAAATTACTTAAAATGCGTACCTGTCCATGTTTATTTCCTAACAGATTCCCACCAATGAAACAATTACAAAAATCGACCTAAAGTAGAAAAGAAATCAATAAGCCTTTTCATAGTTTAAGAATTGATTCCACTGTGCATGTGATTTTATCACGAAATTCTCACTTCTTTTGTTTAAACCTTTTGTTCTTAATTAAACAAAAGGTATGAAATTTGGGATAAAATCGCATGCGCAGTGGAATCAATTCTTAAATTATGAAAAGGCTTATTATTGAATTTAAAATTGGGTACCCTGTAGAGCATGTTTGACACAGGAAGCCCACAGTGATAGGTTTTTACCTGAAGAAAGCTGGGTTCTGAATCGATTATCTTTTTGTGTTGATCAACGATCATGGGACAGAGTCTGTTATCACAGTTCACCCAATCAGCAAGAGAAGGTAGTGAAGATTTGTTTACAACCTTGAGAAGACAAGAATACATAGCATAATGATGCCAATGATTTAGAAGCCTTGAAGCGGGGTGGAGGACATGAAGTGAGGAGAAAGGTGCAGGTCCTTCTTTTTCACTATCCCCTGCCTCCTCTCTCCTCTAACCCACTGGGACTACTTGTGATGGTAGTGATGAAGATGATAATGATGGTAGTAATGATGATGATGATGGTATTGATGATGATAGTGGTAAAGATGATGATGATGATGGTAGTAATGATGATAATGGTAATAACAATGGTGATGATGATGGTGATAAAGTAGTGATGATGATGATGGTAATTATAATGATGGTAACGATGTGAGTATTGAGGATGATGATGACGGCAGTAATGATGATAATGAAGACAATGAACCAAGTAAAAGCACTACCTTGTTTACACTAAATTTATTTTCTGACAATGTTAACCCAATCATTTATAGGTGTATTTCTGTCATTAAATAAATTATTCATATTTGTAGGGTAATAGTATCCTACCTGTCTTTCAAAGATAATCTCTCCCGACAAATAATCAAGACCACTTGAAGCAAGTTTCTCAAAGTAACACAAAAAACTCTGGAGTTTAGCAGCTTGAATATCCTTCAACTCTGACCTGCAAAAATAAGAATGTCCTCCAAATAAAGAGATTCCTAGATTTATGTTGATATTCTAAAAGCAAGGGCAGAACCAGCACCTTTCCAAATATTGTTCCAGATACTAAAGAAATGAGAGGACAAAGAACAAAAACAAATACCATACAAAGGTATTGTCTTTTCAGCACCTAATAACCAGTGGCTAACAAACCTGTGGCCCCAGTCAAAATGGAATTTAGAAGTTGATTTTTTGAAGGAGTAAAACTGGAGAAAAACCTTTGAAGCACAGGAGAGAACAAATTAGAAACTATACTCAAAAGACACCTGGTCCTTGAATCAAATCCAGGTCACCTGGGTACCCTGACCTTCCCTTCAATGCACTATCAATCTTCTCTTAATAAAATAGTTTAAATACCTGTGAAAGTCTGCAAAGATATTATCAAAGTTGATGGTTCTGGTTGCAATGGTCGAGTTATTCTCAGGTAAAGCACAAAGGAATCCTGAGGCCAGGATTGATGCAATGAATTTTCTGTCAAGCAGAATACTGCAATCTGGGAAATTAAATGGAAGGGAAAATGAGATGAAATGAAAAGAAATGAAATGAAAGTGGAAATGAAAGAAAGTTAGGTAATGAAGAAAGGAGGAAAAAGAAAATAATAAAATAAAAAAGGAAAAGGGAAGGAAAAGTAGTGATGAGTTGAAATGGAAGGAAAAGAAAGGAAAGAAAAGGAAAGGGAAAATGGAAGAAAAAAATAGAAAATTATAAATTCAAATTTTAAGGGCAGCAATAAAAAATACAAAGACCACTCATAATCGTTGACTAGAGAGATTATGCAAGGCACATATCAATAACTATCTTGCTTTCATGTCAAGTCGGGCAAGGCTCAAGTTAATAAAACTAGGATCAATGTTCAATTATTTTTATGTGTACACTAGCCGGGATTACAAATAGAGTAATGCAAACAAATTGTAGGAATGATATTCCTATACCTCCAGCATGGCTCAAAGAGATGGTAAATCAAAAAATATAAACGTGATTTTTGACAAATAGTTGATCTGATAAGAGGTTAAAAACAGGGTCCTAAAAATAGATGAGTGGGTTTGGATCAAGTGGCAGTCTAAACATCTTATAAATGAACTGTTAATCGTTTCTGACATATTGAGCATTGCATTTGAATAAATTAAAAAATCACTTTAAGTTAAAGTTATTACTATTAAAAGGTAAAAAATTAGACAAAAATAAAGTTATTATTAGAAAACATAGTTTTCGAAACAGAAGGCGCGCTTTCAGTTCTTTATGTAGTTGTATTGTTGTGTCAACAATTTGTAAGGTTAAGACGGAATAAAGGGCAAATAAGTTGAATAAATAAACTTACGTTCCTGTTGGCAGGATACTTTGATTTCCTCAGCTGGAGCATGTTCATCTAACTTGGAAGCTAAATTTGCAATAAACGGAAGCGTTCTTTTATAAAACTCTTTTCTTTGTGAATCCCCTAAAATATTATCCAGAAATATTTGCAAACCACTAAAAGGAAACTTCGAGTTACTAGCGTCGTCTTTTAAACCTGTTGCTTCGTCTAAAGTGTCGTACAAATCTTTTCTATCATTTCCACCTTTTTGATAAATCTTTTGTAATATTGAAACTAGGGTTTCTGAGTCTTCGATATTTTGTAGGCTTCGGTAGAGATCTTGAAGTTTTTTCCATCGCCTAGGGTCCAAATGCGGCAGTTCGACGCGGACCAATTCTTCCTTAAAAACCATCTCTAAATAAAAGATTCAGTAGTCAAATCCTTCTTCTTTAATCCACTAGCCTTCTAGGTATCGTCTCTATCGATTTCCAATTGAAATTAGGTCATCTGGACGACAGAAGCGCAACCTTAGCAAACAGAACATCGCTTGACGCTTCTGTTCGAAGGAATGCGGCACGTGTGAACAACATTCCAATGTTCACTGTCAACCCGATCACCCCACCGTGAAACACGATATCCCTGTAAAGTCTCACTTCATTTGCTGCGAAAACCATTCTAGGTGAGAAATTTCTCTCCTAGAACGTTATTTTGTAGCTATAACTTTCGTGCAATGGGTTTTTGATGAAAATGAATTTTTTGTACGGATGAAACGCTAACCACAGGGAGCCCAAGCAGCCAGGGACGTCACAGTCAACATAATCTGATTGGCTAAATAATTATTTTCTGAAAATCTGTTAATTTTGAAAATACAAATAAGAAAATATCATTATCATTTTACACTTGACTCTGGAAAGTACTCAAATTTTTTTGCCATTCACATAATTGCATATATGATTCATGCATATATGAATCCTTTTATTTCGTTTACAATATTAAGAGTGGGACTACACTACTCTTTTCAGGAATATACACTGGTAAAAACAGTACACACAAACGATTTCATTTTAACCAAAAATATCACGAATCAATTCAAATTTATTCAAAGTTTAAATTACTTTACAAATTTTCACACAAACATTTAAGCATTGGATTATAATTAATCTTTCTTGATATCAAAATAAGTTAGTAACGAAGAATAGAATAACAAAATAGTTTATATTACCTTCATGTAGAAAAATCCTTTTTCATATACTTTTGTCAAGCAGAATATTTTAAAGTAATTAGCTTCAGGAAATATCCATACTTATCTCACAGAGGCTACGAGAATTAATGTTCCAGTGCCTAAGAGACTAACAAGAATTGGAAAATATCCTTCCCTTTCCATGGGAAATCTAACATACTTACCCTCCCCCTTGAGAAATGGTATCATCCTCCATGAGCTAGGTATGGATATGTATATTTTCTGAACTATATGCATTTTTGAACAAGTAATTTAATTATCATGGTTTTCAAATCCATCTGAGAGTAGAAATATATATTTTTGGTTAATAAAAAATTTCCGAATTTAAAATATCAAGTTTAGTTACGGGCTACGATGTATAAGAATGGTATATCAAACATAATGTATAATGTAATGTGAATTATGCAGTCTCAACAGTTAGACTAAAAAATGTGGTTACAGTCACCTCCCAGCTATAATGTGTTCCCATACTTCTAAACCGTCACATTTTGATGCAAATCTGGCAAAAGGCCTGTCTGTGCATAGAATTATACAAATACATTAAATATAGTCGTAGTATTGTGTGTTCCTTTGTAAAATTTGCTATACTGTACCAATTCCAGCTCAAACAAAAACTGCTCTAAATGGTAAAAAACTAACTTCTACTGCATAGAACTGCAAAATTATCCAAATCAAAACACAGTTCCAAGAGCTTCAAACCAAGCAAGCAAAGTGTTATCATTAGCGGCCCACACTTTGAATTCTTCAAAAGAAATTTCTCCATTGTCTTCAAGATCAGCATGTTTAAACACATTCTCAACCATCTCATCTATGGCATCCTGTGACATTGCTTCCATAACGGGCCACATGCTATCTTGGCCACGCTTTGAGGATCCAGGGTTATGGTAATGCTGTGCTGGTTTTCCAGATGTTAGGGGTCCGCCATGGTTTGGTATTGGGGCATTAAATACAGCAGACACAGGTTTATCTGCAGCATCATCAAAAGATGCCATCATCTCTTCCTCGCAGGATCGCACTACATCTCTCACAAGTTCTAGACTTACATTAAAATATGCTTTAAACATGTTTCTAAGATTTTCTCTGTTGATGTAACCTTTGCCCTCAATGTCATATCCTTTGAAAGCAAAAGGAATCTTTTCCTGTTGACTTCCTTTGACCAGAATTGAAAGAGCCTGAACAAATTCTTCTAAATCGATGATATTATCACCTCCTTGATCATAAAATTTGAACATTTGCTCCATGACAAGATTCTTGTGCTGCCCCAGTGGTCCAAGACACTGGTCAAACACCTCTCTTGTTATGCCCACGTCTTCTGTTGCTAATGTCTTGAACTGCTCAACCAAGGCCTCAATTTCAATCAGATCAAAGTGTGTTTCGTTTTTAAGCCTCTGGATCTCATCCCATGACAGCTGACAGGGATGACTTTTCTTGCCTTTAAAGAAAGAAAAATAAATAAATAAACAAATATAATAAATAAATATATAAAGGAATATTAAAGTAATCATAAAACTCTTTACACTGTATAGAATGAAAATGAAATGTAAAAAACATATGCTGCATAAAATGATTTTAAAGATTATCTTAATTTTCATTTTGTTAATTATATATAAATGATAGTAAATAAAACCCGTTCAAAACGAATAATGAATTATAATTAAAAAAATTGTGAAAAACAAGGAGAATGACTAGTTGTTTGGGTTACCCCTTACCTGGGTAGAGCACAGTAGTACATGGAGTCCTCGGGTTTGCTAAAGGAGGAATAGGAATAGGGATTTTTAAAAACACATGGATCTTGTTATGGCAGTCCTGAGTTTCACACCGTTCACAAATGTCATAATCCACGCAGTTTGCACACTTATATCGCACCCCACAGATAGGACTAGCTTGGCAGGTGTTACACGTAATACCACGGTGGATATATCCTTCTTTCTTAGCCTGATCTTCTGCGATGTTGTAGAGAAAGTTGAGGAGGTTTTGACCATCGTCATCTTGTTGCTCGCCGCTTGTCGCGTTACCATGGGAGGCTGTCGTCCTTTCTTCAGCTCTTGGCTCGTCCGGTACACGTCTCATTGGCGTAGCAGCACTCTGGATAGTATGTAGAACTCTTTCTTGAGATAGTCCATCTTGAATTGAGCTCTCTGAGTCCAAACTGTGGCTGGGAATTGTATTTTGTGAGACGACAAGAACTCGACGTTGAAGGTTTGTGACAGCAACAAAAACAGCAACTCCAACAGCTGCACCACAAACAAACTGCGCTAACGAACCCATCTTAACTTTACGCCCTACAGCACCCTTACCATAACCAAATACTGACTCTCAACCTTCAACAGGATCCTAGAAGACAAAGTGATCTTTTTTCTTTCTCATTTTTTCGTTGCGCTTTTTTAATGTGACGGAATTTTTTTGACGGTGGCGCCAAGAGCCCGTTGTACTTGATGCCAGCTGGTAACCCTATGACGCATGCTTAGTTTGTTGTTTATGTTTTCAAAATGGCGGCCAGTAGTGGAGGGTTAAGAAAAGCTCTTTTTCGATCACCTCCTACCGCAGAAACGCCCTCCCAAAACCCAGGTTTGTATTAAAAAATAAAATTACGAACCTGATTTTATCTGTAGGGATGGCAAACGTTAAGCTTGGGAACGTTTTGACGAGAGTACATCTGATCAAAACCCCGATGTCTTCCCAAATTCTTACCAAGATAAAATATTCAATTCTGTGTTACTTTAAGGTTTCAGCTAACTGCCTCCGTTACTTACGTTGTCAGAGCGCTTTTCGTGGGTCTTAGACTCAGATAATTACAGTCATGGCACGCTTTTTTGTGATTGGCTGCCATCCTAACCGGGAGTTAGTAAATTTTTGAGTCACATATGCGCGCAATGGAGGCAAGAACACAGAAGTGCTGCTCGTAGAAACATGAAAACCATCCTAATGCAAGTGATTATCATAAGCAATTTTTATTGTAAACCTTGCGTGTTTTAAATATTCATGTGCGAGATTGATCAAACCTTGATTTGAAAATATTGGTGCCAATATGCTAATTATTATATGCTTATTTTTGGTTCTGAGGCTAGTTTTCTTTCCATAGAGGCGCTTGAGAGTCTTTTGAACAAGATACAAGTAGATATTGAAGTGGATAATAATCTTAATTCACTTAAACGAGGTAAGAATGGGAATATTGATCCAATTAGCCACCAATCACTAGTGGTTAAGAAAGGAAGAAAAGTACAGATTCGGGTACTATCGTCGTGTACGGATTAACGAAGTACGTCATAGGTTTCCGAACACACGAGTGGGACTTAGAAATTTTGGTTCTCCTCACTTAGAAAAAAAATTAAGTGAAGGTACCTTTGGCACCAAAGGACTACTACAATGCCAACCCCAACCCCAACCCTAAACCTAACCACTAGACCACGAAGCGAATTCAGTTGGGTGGTCTCATTTTTTAGTCATATTTAAACGATGTATCATCAGCATGTGCACATAAATATTTATTATAGTTTAATTTATGCTATCGTAGGGTACGACTACTAGCCGATTACTCCAAATTTGCATTTGAATAGAATTCCCCTGACAATTCCCTTACACGACGATACAACCATGATTCGGGTTGATCATGTTGGTCTCTGTACAAACAAATGACGACTGTACATTTTTATCAATCTTTCTTCAGAAATGCATGAGCAAAGAATGGCAAAACTACGACAAGAGTTGGAACACATCAGTCAGGACCAGTGGAAATACAAACCTATTGACCAACTGATTGGATTTTGATTTCAAATACTTCCATATATTCAATGCAGTTGTGCACGCCAATTTCATATACAGTTCAATATACAATTTCTGAGATGCGCGTGAGCTTTTCAGACAATGTTCATAAGAAACCTTTGGAATTCAGAGAGTTATTGTTCACTTACAACCCTTAAAGAAAAGGTTTTGTCTGAAGTGAGCTATATTTTTTCAAAGACTTACAATCCTGATACTGAACTAAAAGAAACTCAAGAGTATTCCTTAATAAACATAATTTTAATCGATCCATCTTTTATTCAGTATCATTAATTGCAAAAAATAACTAGACAAAATTACAAAAGATAATATATCCTTGGTACTAGCCAGCTGTAGCAGCCATAGGCTAGACAAGAAAGTTAGCAGTAACAAAGTTTTGTGTGTGCTTTCCATACTGCAGATAAAATCCTGCCCGAAAGTACCTGGTTTTTGAAATCTGAGCACACGATACTTTGGACAGCACTCTCGCATCTTGGAAAAGGTTTTCCATAAGTTGAAAATTCAAGAGGAAAGTGTTTGTCTACAAACGCAATACCTTAAGACAAAACCACAAACCACTTTCTATATTGTAGGTTTTTTTATTGATTCTTCTTTGTATTTTCATTTTATATTTTTCAAGTAATTCTGCTCGTATGGACTGTGTATAATTATGTATATGGCTATCAAGAGAAATCAAAATGTATACTTTGATGACATTTGATTGAGGAATTTGTAATTAAAATTATGGAAGACTTATAAAACAATATTTTACTGAATCAAAGGTATTTGTACTGTTATTATTAATGTTTTATTATTACTGGGGTGTTCGATGTTCTGCAAACTCATACATTCCAGCGCCTTGTTGTGAAATTGGTTTTTCACTGCCGCTAGTCAAGAACATAAAAGGTACTGACTGATTAATTTTGATTGACGGCAGTGAAAACAGCATGCAACTTGCAACTACCAAGTTTGCAGGGATATCGAAAACTGCAGTAACTGTTTGCTTCATCTTGATTTAATGTTGATTTCATCTACAGATGGGTTTCACGGCAGCATTGTTGTAGGATAAAACAATAAAAGAATTAATTTAATTCTTTTGGGAAATGAAATCTCTTTTTAAAACATCCATAAAACCTCAATTTTAAATCTGTCATCTTCAAGACTTAAATATTGAGTATGAAATTATGTAAATCATTATGAACATAGAGATGACTGATACAACTCCTGACCCCTCCCTCATGGGTTTTCATTTTGTTGTCATGGCAAAATAGACTACTATTAAGTAAATCAAGATATGGACAGATATCTTAAACCTAATTATACGATGTACAGAAGTACAGATGGTTCAGAGGTAAAGACGAGGAATAACATGGACTAGTTTTGGCATTGAAATGAGGAGGGGAGTGGGGTGGGGTTATGGGCATCTCTGGCCACACCCCTGACTTCTTGTGTTCTAAACCTAAACACTATATTTTATTTAAATAATTCCACTAAAGGAATTTAAAAACTTTCGTACCATCTCATTAATAAAAAATATTCTCTCTTCAAAATTTTCTGGCCATTTCTAAATTTTATACAAAAATATCTACAATCCTATTTCACATAAATCTAACTAATTTGAATGATAACTAAGCTAAATAATGCTGCTCATGTTGCAGAGGGGATTACTTCCTAGAGATTCTGAAATTTTAAAATTTTGTAAAGAAACCACTAAGTATAATTTTTTGAAGGCATCCATTTTGATGTTTGAAGCCATTGAAAGTAAAAAAACTGGCAATCCCATGTTTGTGTATCCTTCTTGGTCCTTGATGAGGGGTGTACAATTTCATTGGTGAGTAAATGTATATGCATATAGGACAACTATTGAACAACTAGTTCCAGTTGACAGTGGGTCTTTCTTCTGAGGGGAAGTAACTCAAAAGAGGGCAAGTATCAGACTACCATTCAGCTCATACTCTTGCTTCTGAGGTAATTTGTTTTGATTTAATATAGTGTGTAGTTTGTTGGCAAGGTTAATAATATGGAACTTGAATTGAAGATATCATCCAAGATCATAGTGTGAATGGAATATGAGCACAAGAGCCAAACATATGTCTCTGGATTACTGTCAGTGATGGAATGAGTCTTGAATGGGAGGCAGCACCCATGATTATAGATTAATTGATAGCATGGGCACAGAGACCTCAACCATATTGTCTTTACTAAGGATTACTGTGATGGTACAAGTGGTTCAAGGTAGCTTGCTGGAACCCACCCTTGTTGTGATGATGCTATATCTCTTGCATACCACCATCCATCGTTGCCGATTTTTAGAACCTCAATAATTTGTCCTGGTTTAATAGTCATTTCACCTGACTCAATGGCATAGTATTCTGCCAGAGCTGTGTACTTGAAGCCATGTTGCATGAGCTGTCCCTGTTGAGGATGGGCAAATACAAAAAATCATAAGCAAAACTGTGTTAATTTTGAACAGAAGATCTGGACACCCTAGGGATGCACTCTGACTAACTGCCCATCTTCCTCAAGTGATGTATATGCCCATCAATAAAATCTAATCAAAGTGGTCCAAACGACTTTTGTGGCTGAGCAAGTACCTAAGTTTATTAAGGGTCAAAAACCTTTTTAACGGTAACATTACATATCAAAGGTGCCAAAAAGAAGAGAGAAGTTCACTCTATATATTTCTTCAGGCAAGATCGTTTACAACATCACAGGTGAATCAGCACTATTATGGCTGAGAAAATTGCAGTCAAAATGACAGCAAAAATTACCAGTTATAAATGGCCCTCTATACCTCTCTCTATATAATAATATTATAAGTATATTAAGTAGCATCATACAAGAATGACAGTTGATGAAAACTAGCTACAGTTGCCCTACCTTTATAAGAAAACAGAAGAGAATCAAGAATACATGTACAAGACTAGCCACTGTAAGTTGAGAGTGAAGGACTCTGATATATAGATAGACATGACTAACAATATCAGTATTCATATAGAGACATGCATAGATAGCTGGGTGAATTCATGGAGGGAACACACAATGGATGGATGATTTGATTGAAGGATAAAGGATGGATGGATGGATAAAAAGGAATGGAGAAATGGAAATAGGTAATGCAAGGAAAGAAAAAAGATGGATAAAATATGGATGTAAGAAAAGAATGGGTAGATGTATGAGGGGAAAAAAAAGAGAAAAAGATGAGGGATGAATATAAGAAATGAATGAAAGAGTGGATGGAGAATGAACAAAAAAGATGGATGGAAGGATGACTGATGAGACTGATGGTCAGCAGATGCAACAAACAAAAGTTACAAAAATAACAAACTACTTAGTTAATGTACCCATAAAAGGAAAAACACAGTTATTAGATGTCATGCATTAAAAGTGTACTCAACAGAAGACAGAGTAACAAAAATAAAGGTATTAGAGATATAATAAGAGAATCTCAAAGAGAGCTATAAATTAATAATATAAAGAACATAAAGAAGATTGATTGATGAAGAATGAAAATTAGCATTACATAATGTGATAATGATGTAATAATACCCTGCAATTAACTACTGATCTCATTAATCTCTTCTCCTCTCTCTAATTGTCTAATAAATACCTACCAAGGGCTGCACTGAGCTTCCTAGAGAAGTGCATTCGTCAGGACTTTCAGTCACTAGTCAAACTCATCACTGTCAAATCCATTATCATCATAGGTATTACCATGCTGATCACTGTGCAAAGATAATTAAAGTATATTTCATTGTTTACAAGTAGAATAAATAACTTTAAAATTGCAAGAAGAAGGTGGGGGATCTGGTATTTCGTTTAAACTTTAAAGTATGTGCACATTTACATTTGATTTCTGTACTAGATCTATTGAAGGGCTTATGGCAAGTGCATACAAGAACCATGAGGATAATATTGACCAAAACATCAAAGACCATAACCTTTAGCTTCAAAAAAATTTACCAGGATATTTCGAATAATAAAAGAGTGGAAACCAGACAGAGAATGGATTTAAACTTTTATGGATTGTTAGATTTTATTTCTGATTGAATACCTATACTCCCATAAAATATCCCTTATACTGTATTTGGAAAAGTAAGATGTACAAACCTTTCCCGATCCAGTGATGTTACTGATAAGGTCTTTGAGTGCAAACTATTTTGATTTTCTTGTCCAAGGGTAGGTGTTGAATTCCATTTTCCTAATTCTAAAACAGAGGAAAACGCTTTAAATTTTTAGAGGCAGTTGTAGATATAAAGCCTTAAAGAGATTTTGTGCAAGGTAGAAGTTAACAATGCTGGTGGTTTGGTTTTCGGTTTTCAGGAACATACCCAAGAATTTAGGGCCCCTAAAAAATAAAGATGATCAGATAATCGAGATAAATTTACTGAGTCAAAAGATCATGTTCTGAAATGGATGAAGAAAAAGACATGATATTTCAGTCCTACCTTGGCTTTTGAACTTCTGTTCAGCTGTGAAAAGGAATGAGGTAAAAAAATAATATTAACAAAGTAATAATAAGTATTTCTTATACTGCTGTTTTTGAGGAAGGATAGGAAGCTGAAGGATTATCAAAGATCGATTGAAGAGATTTCTACCTTTAGCTTGGTCAAATTGGCTAAGTAATACATCTCGCAGTTTTGACACCCATTTTTCTTTTTCCTCTTGGGATACAGCCTGCATATATTAGAAACAGAACTTCTTAGTACTGTATATTAAATGAATTGCAAGGTTTACTTGATGAATTCCATGGCAAGGACAGGATGCAGAGTGGACCAATAACCATGCTTGAGGCATCCCACAGTCAACATATTTATTGCATACACAATTATGCAAAGAATAGCACTGGCAATCATAGAGATTTTAATTGCAAATCTTATGTTTACCTGGAGAATAAAGACTTCAGATCTGTTATTCAGCCATAATTCAAATTTCATAGGGGCGTGCTTGACCGTTTCAGTGATACCAGTTTCACTTAACTGTTTGAAAAGGTAAAAGACTTTATTAGAACTATTGCTTCATATTTAACAAATAATAATACACTAACCCTAAACTATTCATTTTTAACAATAATAATCAATTTTTAACTAATGATTTCAAATCACCTTCAAGCTGTTTTTGTACTGGTAACAAACTACATCCTTCCTACTGAAATCCTCCTCCCTTTTCGTAAAGATAACCATTTTTTCATAGAGAAAAACCTGTCTTGGTCGTCCTCTCAATGGCAGGATTCCTCGTTTATTCACATGCCATACATTAAAAGAATCTTGCAGGAGCAATTTGCCAAGTTCTGCCAAGTTACCATGGTAACCTCTGAGGCCTCTAGAGTGCATGACGTCATTTAGGTGACGTAGGACGCTCTGCATTGATTGTAATGCTTCCTGGAATATAATCGAAATATTTCATGTAGTATGTTATTTACAGGCTTTTTGAATACAAGTATTGACATGAGTCTACATGTTTGACACCTTGTTGAACTCAGCTTTGGATCCATTAATAACTCCTCTCTCACCTCTGTGGTCTCGGGATTGATTCCCAGACTCTACATCCCATGTGAGTAAAGTTTGTAAGGTTTCTACCTTGAAATGAGCATAATTTTTAAGGCTTCTCTGCAATTCCTTCCTCTGCAACACGCTAAATCGTATGTTGATGTGTCAACTAACTAACAACCTTACTACTAATAACAGTGGATAATCCTGCTTACCATAAGACTCACATATGCATCCCTATTATTTCGAGTATTTTTCATCATTTCTTTCAGTAGTAATTGGTATTTTGTTATTCTCTGTACAGGTTTAAGAAGATAAGCGGAGAGTGGAAGCTTGTGTCCCTAGTTTATTTTGCCACTCCTAAGATAAAATAGTAAATAGGGTTTGGGTTTGGGTTAACTTAAGAGTGTTGGGAGTGAGAGCATGCCAATTGGACTTTCCCGCAGATTAGCGGCGCTCGTTTTGTTGTTGCGAGACCTCTTCTCCAGCCAGATTTAGCACACTATATACTTACTTATGCTCTCTTTGTCCAGCGCACATAAAGCGCAAAAAGTGACATAAATATTTTAAAATCTGGTTCGTGTTTGCTTAATTAGTTTTCGCCAAGGATAGCCAGTCCCTTTCACAGTTCTCTTCGCTGTCTTGAAAGCTAGCCATGTCTTTGAATCGAAGTGAGATGAACGGAGAGCTGTAATAATAGAGACCTTTTTTAATACCTTGAACAATTATTCACGTCTCTAAACCGTTCCTGTCGCTTCGATGCAAAGGCAGGGCTACTATGGGAACTATGAAGGGGACTATGATTGGACACCTCACAGTTTCCATGGAACATGAAAACAACTTTGTTGACAAGGAGACTTAGTTGAGTGGACCAATGACCAGGCATGAGGCACTCCAATAACGCAAAAATAGTAACAGGTGAAACGAGAATCCAAAGTAATAAAGAAACAACCCGTAAATGATCAGATAGGTTTTCCTCACTTTAACAAACGGCAGATTAACAAAGTCTTGTTGCAGCGCTTCTGAAGCAGGTTTGTTCTTGCAATACACGGCATACATATCAAAATCGTCTCTTTTTTCGTGGAACACCTCGCCAACAAGAAGAGGATCGTCCACACACTTTTCCAACTCCTTCAAAAACTCCTCATTATGAAACTCATAAATTTGTTCAACGTTTCCAAATATAATATTCTTTTTGTCGTAAAGATTCGGTGGTATTTTATCACTGGCTTTTTCGAATTCCCTGATGTAACCGCGAATGATACATCGTAGATCCTCCACGTAATCCCGCTCAGTTGCTACCAGTTCCATCATTATCTGCATTCTTTTTTTGATAATCTCTGTAGTATCCTCGCCGTCCACTGGCATCCTGAAAACAGATAATGAAGTTTCTTAGTAATATTCTACGCCTTTTTTGAATAAGTTGTCGATGTTCAGGATCATTAATGGCCTGCCAAATTTCGAGTACAGCTTTATCGAAATTCATCATGTAAATAATGGTAGTTATGGCAGTTAAATGGTAACCAAGTGATGATTAACAAAATGGCGGTGATGATTACTGTGAATGATAACAAGACTGTAATGAACAATGATTTACAATGAAGACCAAGTTGGTGTCAAAAAAGGTAATGATGTTCGTGGTGCAATGTGTCATGAATGTTACGATAGCTTATATATGATGGTGTGATTGGACGATGTTGATGGCGCAGTGATGATGACAATAGTGATGACGGTAGGGCAGTGATGATGTTGACAATGGTGACGATGATGGCGACGACGACGACGACGACGATGGTGGTGACAATGACAATGACGATGATGATGATGACAAATCCCGCTCCAGCCCTCTTACTTACCAAGAGGTCTGGTATAGATACAGCCTTGGCGTAGTTTTTCGCTAAAGGTACAGGTGATGGTGGATCGGAATTATTCGATACTACGATAGACACGGGTCTTTTAGGAGTAGGACTGGGTTTTACTTTCCGCGCTTCACCTTAAAGAAAACATAAGACGATGCAAAGTTACTAGATGATACAAAATAGCGAAACATTGAATAGAAATTTGGTTGCTCTAAAGGCCCGTTTACTACACAGGCGATTCTTTCGGCGATTTACAGCGTGATTTCCACTGCGATTCTTGCGGCGATTCATGTGCGATTATAAATCGATTTTGAGGCAAATTGACTAATTCACGTCGCCGATGAATCGCCACTCTTTTGAACACGCTCGAATTTATAGCGATTTTTCGGTCGATCCGTTTTTCTGCAAGAATCGCAGTAGAAATCGTGCTGCAAATCGCCCGAAAGAAAAAGCCTTTGTAAACAGGCCTTAACCTTCCTCTTCGTTTATCCTTTCCTTCCTTCGTTTTTTGTTGTTCCCTCCTTTCCCTCCCTCTCTTTCATCTTTTTCCCTCTTTTTCATCGTTTTCTCCTTATTTCAATATACCTGCAGATGCAGAGCTCATCTTCCGTTTCGATTCTGCGGATTTGGGCGCTATAAAAAAGAACCAAAAGTAGAGAGGATCATTTTAATGAATAATAATTAAAAACTTGACAACGAAAACTAAGCGGGGAAGAAGAAGTTCAACTCCGTCGGCCCTCTATTAATCAAGATTTCACAATCTTCCTATTTGGCTTGAAAATCATCCAAGTATGAATAAGACAACGTCGCATAGTATAGCATAGAGCGGTTTCCGTACAGGTGGGAAACGATACGAAAAATCCGTAGTCGTACCGTTACATATCGTATCTGTCGTACCGTGTACGTACTGTAAGTCAGTACCGTACGTTTACCACTCACACGATAACCGCTCAAGCGGTCATGTTAATATGCAATCTATAGAACGTACCGCTTGACGGCGAGCTTGATTTTCGTTTTGGTTCTCCTTTGTCAACCTGGAGAGCTGTGACTGGCTGTACAGGTCTCTTGGCCACCATGCGCTTGAGACTGTTAGCACAATGAAAGCTATCTTTAGTCAGTGTTAGAATCAAGGAAACGATGTGTTTGGGTTATTGATTGAAAATACGGAAGAAAGGATCACAACTCACTTGCGCAAGTATATGGAATAATAGACAGACAAAGAGTAATGAGAGGTGGACACAAAAACAGACAGACAGTACAGACAGACAGACGGTACCTGTTCTCTCTCTTGGTCATCATTTCATTCACCTGACCAATCCTCTTCAACGAATCTTTCACTTTATTAATTAGAAATGTATTCCCTAATTCTTTGCTCATTTTTTCTAGTTGGTTCAGCTTCTTTAAACTTATGCCTTGTCGATCTTTAAGGAATCTCTCTATCTCTTCCAGACATTTCTCTGCTCCTTCAGAGGTCTGGAATTTCTCGACTGGTTGTGTCGCGAGAAGATCGCTCCCTTTTGTGCACCACCCACTCACCTGGGAGGAAAAAAGATTCCATTTATCTTTTATTTCTCAATAGCCCCTGTCCACGGTCACACAACGCAACGTCACGCAACTTCCTCCTAGTGAAATTTACTCTGAAAACCGATCCACTTGGGTGTGACTTGGGCGTAAGGTCATCTCATTTCAGATTCACTTGTCATCCACTTGAGAATTATTTCTTCGTTTACCAGTAGTGAACATAGATGAAATTCAAATAATCTTATTCTCAAAGGAATGACTTGTCGTCTGAAATGGGAAAACCTTCCGCCCAATATACCCATGCATGTGACGTTAAAACAGCTCAATTTAGAGGACGAAACAAGAGATTTTCAGTCTCCTGATAATTGGAAACACATTGTTATGTCCTCCAAAATGAGCTGAGCATTCCGACGGACTGCAAAGGGTCTATCGTATGGAGTCTTACATCATTAAAGTCTATACTCAAATATTTTTCAGCAGTCATTGAAATTCAAAATTTGTGAGGCAACAAAACCGATTAAGGGAAGAGAAGGGAATTAAGGAAAGGAAAAGAAAGACAAACCTGCTGCAGACAATCATGGATATCCATGGCATTTTTCAGTTGTTTTTCTCTCATCTCGATCTTGTTGTTCAATTCAGCACACGATTGTGACAGCTCGTCGCATCTCATCTTCACGGTTCTTTTCGATAGTGAGTCTTTCTCTGCTAATTCCTTTCCCTTCTCAATCAGGGCTTTGGCTCGACTGATAGGATCCTGAAAAATAACGAAAGTAGTTAATTCTGGTTGTTTAATTTTAAGGAAAGGCGCAATTATGGGGAGCAATTTTCTCTGCAGCTTGTCTCGCAAGGGTGCTGTGACACAAGTTGCATGGAGCATTGCAGTGTTTAACCTACAGCGCAATGCGAAAAATGTTGCGAGATAAGTTACAGCAATCGTTGCATAAAAGTAGAATTCGTTCAGGTTTACTTTTGTTAAAGTTAGCGTCCTCTTGGTTACGATAAATTGTTGACCTTCTTTCGCTG
The DNA here is from genome assembly GCA_011057435.1 of Actinia equina. Taxonomy (NCBI): domain Eukaryota; kingdom Metazoa; phylum Cnidaria; class Anthozoa; order Actiniaria; family Actiniidae; genus Actinia; species Actinia equina. The sequence goes on along the minus strand of WHPX01000328.1, from coordinate 303,933 downwards.
TCTTTCAGATGGAGTGATAGAAGGAGGACGATAATTGGGCGACTGTTCCAGTTACAATTTTCTATTACGTCCTCTCTTCTTCCGAGTTTTATAAAAAGGTAATGAACGGAAAAACTAATGTCGCCATGTTGGATGAATTATGTTGCTATTTCATCCATCATGGCTGCCATCAATTTCACATATTGCGCATGCTTGACGAGTTTTGTTTATCATTCCGTCTTCAAAGGAAAAAAACGGTCTTTCACGAAAGAAAATTTATTCTACTTACTCGTGACGTAGTAGTCTTAAACGTGTGTAGCTCGTCCAATAGTTTTTCGGCAGCCATTCTGCTGTCTCCTACGTCAACCATTGTCGACACTTTACTGGTCGCTGCGAAAAGGAGTCCTGTAATCTGCGAATGAAGACATAAATCAAAACATTAGATACAATGTACGAATACATTTATTATTTGACAGACAAATTTACGACGTTTCTACCAAAGTCATTATGAAAAGTAGAATTTTTTTAGAAAATGACACGCGTCTTGAGAAAAAACATTAGTATAATGTTGACTGAATTTAAATTAGAAAATAAATGGTTTTTCATTTAATTATTTAGTATTTTAGACTCTTGGGCGCCTGGTTAACTAATATATGCTATTCTATTGACATTAGTACAGTAAATTGCCCACAGATTCACTATTTAAACTCGTCTGTTTGTAGAAAAATAGCCAATCTGTAACTAAAATTAACTGCTCAACTTCACATTAATTTAATCTGAAATTACATTTATTACAACCTTTGTGTACATGAAAACACACTTTAAACAGTATTTAAAACCTATTACAGTTTCTGGTATTGACAATTTTCAGGATTTTTGAAAACTGTCATCGTCCTAAAATATATCTTTCCGTTCTACTAAATTTAAATTCTGGATATAATGGTTTGTTAACTGTTTTAGATTAATCTTGATTCCTGGAATTAGCTGTATTTAGGTGTCAATGTTTTTGGCGAATAAAGTAATTTTTTGTCATAGACGATACTAATCAGGCGATACTTCGTAGTATTCTACGCCGAAAAATCAAAAGAAAAAATATAATAAATATTTTCAAAAATGTTGTTTATGAACTGCAGTCTGTCAAAATAAAATAATAAAGCCATGCCACCAAAACCACTAGCCAACCATTTTTTATCTACAAAGATTTAAAGCTAAATTCGATAAAAAATCACAAAAAAAAGCAAAAGCACACAACGGAAACAATTACAGAAATGTACCAAATCAAACAGCACCAAAAATATTAAAGAACAAACAAACAAACAAAAAAAAACAACAACATTTCTGCTCTTACCTGACCAACTTCCAGCTCAAATAACGATATTTCTATCCCTTGTCGAAACTTTATTTCATGATTTTCAAAAAATCTTTCAAATTCTTTATCAGAATCGTTTAATTTTTTGAAGAGTCCTTCGAGTTCGGTGGTATTGGCTTTGACGTCTGGTCCAACAGCATTATCATTTTCATCGTCTTTATTCCTACTTGGGTGAATACATTTAAGCAAAGTTACCCCTGTCATTCTTGTACTAATAATATCTTCTTTAATATCCTTCCATATTTCTTTCTGTGATTCCAGAGTGAACTCCATTTCCTGTATGCTAGAGGTTATCTCCGTTCGCTCAAATTTTCTTCGCATCATGTCAAGCTTTTTCGATATTTCTTCGACCTTACAATCAAATCTTTCGATAGCCTGATGAATAAACGAAGAATAATTGGTAAAAACACATCACTTTGGCTTCAAATGTTATCCGGAAAATAAAGATATCTCTAAAGCTCGTTTTACGAAATTATTGCCACAATCGTTCAAGTGTCCTTGCAGATGGTAGTCTTCACGTTGATGGCCAATCTGGAACATTCTTTGGTCACTCTTACAAAAGCCAATCATAAATTTATTTATAAATAACAAATATATACAAATAATTGTTAAAATAACCTTCAATATCGGTAAAAAACCTCAATGGTAATCATTCAATTCATTCATGTCATTTGCAATGAGTTTTGACTTTAAAAATCGAGAGAAAAACATTTGAAAGTAAAGATGTAGAGCATACAGTGTGTAAAAGTGTTTTATGGTTTTGTTTTCGCTCCAGTTCTGGCATCTTCCATGGGAAATGGTCTGTTGAACTCTTTCTCTATTGAACTCGTTCTCGGAACAAAGGGAAGTACACGTAAATCTAATTTCTGACTTACACTTCTGTTTTCTATCCATTCTTCATGATTGTATTCCAATTTTCCTCCCAAATCAATTGACAGCTGGTCTTGTTCAATATAGGTTTGCAAGTCTGCTACGCTCCCAAGTACCACAATCTATTCAAGTAAAAAAAATCTCCTTCAACTACCGGTTTTTTCACAGCAAAAACCTTTTTCCAACGATGTTGATTCTGTACCAGTTTCGATTATACGGATTTAAAAGATTTTATAATGGTCTTAAGATATTTTTTGCTTTAAATTTGGTATTTTTGAATACGTTGGAGTCAAGCTGTCGCTTTACAGCTTTGAACTGAGGACAAGATTAAATAATTATGAAAGATGAAAATAAAGATTAAAAATGGGCGGGAAAATGCGAATTACGCGGACAAAACTATTTCTCTCCTCTATCGATACATTTTTTCCATTTTCTATTCTTTTTCGTGCATATATTCAGTTCAAGAAACTACTTTAAATTGGGACACTAACAGCAATAAATCAAAGTGATAAAGAAGATGCTCTTGAGTAGTAAGTATTGTTTTTAAAAATTCGGACTCCAAAAACTAAGTTCAGCAAGACTATTGTTCTCAGGCTTTAGTTTAGCAGACACATGGGTTCAAAACAGACTTCAAAACAACATCAGGGAAGCCATTTCAAGCAGTGTATTGGTTGCCTCTGATTCAAGCACTGATGTAGTACCCTAGAACGTCGACCTCTCCCAGACAATTGCCATGGAGACGGACTCTCAGAATCACAAGCTTAGAGAATTTGGGGTAGGTGATAGTATAGTTTAAGTGAAAATGATAACGGGAGAAGAAAACTGTTCTTTTTAATCGCCTTAATAATACAAGATAAATTATTCTTAAAGTACACGCCATTAGTTTCAGTTGTCGTACCTTGAACGTTGCCTGCGCTTCTTGGCTTGCGCTTCCACCCATAAATTTCTGGATTATCCCTTGTGGTTTTAACACGAATACACAGTTGATAGGAGATGGGAAAGTATTCTGTAAACGAAAAAGAAAAACCATGAAAAAAAACACCGCACTTCGAGAAAAACTTTAGAAAAATGATCGCGTTTATTCTTTTCCTTTATGTCTAGTTATTTGTGGTATTTTGTTGCGACGTTTTGTTACCGAATATGCATTTCTCTAATTCAACATAAGTTTGACTACAATAGATTACCTTTTTGACACTATCGCTCTTAGCGATACTAAAAAATGAAAAAACATTAAGATCAATTCATTATCTTAAAACAGTACTAATTTAGTCGGCTCGATAGTTCCTGAAAACAAGAGAAAACGCTTCGAAATAGAACGCTGCTGCTCTAAAACTAAATAATACTTTTTCTTTAGTTCAGTTCGTACAATTCACTGATAAAGCAAAACTATTTGACTATATATATTGCACTTTAGATTTAATGATCTATCAATTGAAGAAAAAAAAACTGCGGGAAAAATATCTAATTGGCGTGTCACATTTCCGGCTCCTTTTCCGGAAGTGCGTCACTAAGGAGGTACAACATACATTTCCATTTTTAGGCCAGATTCCTGTAAATGGCGACATTAATGATAACATTGTGAAGCCAACTCCTTTTATCTTCTCAAGCAAATGATATCAACAGCTAGTAGAGTAAATGGTGTTTTAATATCGTTTGTGTCATGAACTCTCTTTATTGTGCTTTATTATGGAATATTGAAGGTGGGATTAGAAAAAGTGCGCACCTTTGACTTCCTATATAAATTGATTGTAATGTTCTTATTTTGTCACCCTATGTCATTCTATGTAGAACCACTTTTATTTAAATTGGTCTCCCTGTGTAACAACCGATCCAATGCCATGAATCAATCATGAATCAGGCTTTTCTTTTTCTCTTACTCTTCCTTGCCATGTGAAGACTTGTCATGTGTAAAGAAGAGGGAAAGGGATGGTAGGGAAAATCGGCACATGATAGTAACATGAGCATCAGGCTTTTCTGGCCATTTTCCGTTTCCTTTTCTCTTCCTTTTCACGCATTGATAAAAAGAAGAGGGGAGGGTCAAACATCAAACCTTGAAACGTCCTAACAAATCCTGCCCTGGGTGAAATGTAAAGATGTCAGAGTTACTCACAAGTAAAAAAAAATTCTAAACTACCCTTGAGAAGCGGGACCGATGAAAGGGAGGAAGGCTATGGTCTTCCACATTTAGTCTTATGGATAACAGTCACTACAAGACTACAATAACCAAGTGCTAAAATGATTGTTATCACGGCACACACTTTGAAAAACAGGAAGAACCAATGGAGTTTAATTTTTGATTAATTTTCATGCACCATTGGGCAGCCATAATGAATCGAAACATGCTTAGTTCAGAACTTTAGAACAAAGTTTCTAGAACGTTCCATTGTTTCGTTACTTTGACTATTTCATAGCCCAACCTTGCCCCGACTTACCTTAAGGCTTGCAGCTGGTGAGGATTTTTAATTTTGTGGCACTTAATGAGTATTTCATCTTATATGAGTCAGATTAAATTTTAAGGGCAGTGATTGTATTCCAAATGATCAATAAAAATCACAGCAGTTCATAAGGGGTGGGGTTTTGGTCTGATAAATCTGTTTACTCAGTAAAGGTGCAACTTTAAATGGCTCCATTACTAATTGTGAAGGTATTGTTTAAAACAGCTTGACTATCTATCCATTTCCTATCTATCAGTTTCTAAGTCCCCTATGTTCTAAAGAAATTAAATGCGTTTGGGCTTCCTGTGGATTTTTCACCACAGGTAACCCAACAGAAACCTGAGCATCATCTCAAATTTCATAATTTTCCTCATAAAAACAAAAACTTACAAACCTTTAGCTTTGCCAGGGTGGCATTGACATTGCTCCACCGTCCTTTTCGTCTATCTAATATCACAGTGAATTCTTGTTTTACACATTCTTCATTGTCAAAAAATCTTAAGAAAACAAAAACAGTTTTAAAATAAGATTTTCAAGAGAAAATGCAGGTTTGTCCTATTTATGAAGTAAAGACAGCATTAGGGCAAATAGGTGAACATACCTTGATGACAAATCTAAAAGATACTTGAAAACTATTTTGATATCATTGTCGTCTGCCAGGTTGATTTTTGAATCACTAGGGATGGTGACTATCAAGTTGTTATCATGGTCTTTTCCACCTAAAAATAATTGAGTTTCAGATATTTCACACATACTTCAATAAGATGATTATATCTATTAGTATATATACAGCAATGCTGACAACAGCAGCAACAGCAACATTTGCAGCAGCTGCAAAAAACAGTACGACCAGTAACAACAACTGCAACAACTGCAGCAATAACAACTGCAATAACAACAACAATAGCAACAACAATGACCTGACAAGAATGCATAGTTCTCTTGTAATATTTCAGCAATGTCATATGCTCTGATCTTGGGCTCCTGTGAAGGCTCTTCTTCTAAAAAAAAAAACAATTAATAGTTTGATAATGGTTCAATAAATTAATTACCAATGACAACCACAAATCCATGAGTGAGGTAGCCATTACCTATATATTGAATCTTAAAAAGGTGTTAGCCAGAACACAGCCAGAATTCGAGGGTGAGGCTGGTGTAAAGGTTATCTCCCCCCCCCCCCCCCCAATCATCAAAAACACCAAAATTTTCATACCCATGCCAATGTTAAGCGAGACATATTGGCACTCCTGTGATAATTACCATATAATTTATATTTCAATAATAATATCAGTTTGGAAACGAATAACAAGCAAATGATAATTTTAAGAAAGTGCTCTTAAATTCATTTCCTTCAGCACCAGGCATGCAAATGTTTTAAAGCCTTGAAGGCTTTTTCCTGTCAACAATTGTAAAAGGAAATGTCAAAAAGGAATCCTTGGCTAATACTCTATAAACAGCGCCCTACTAATGCAAATCTTAGCCAATTGTGACTGACTTTAATGTCATAAATGCCTGGAGTTAATTAGGAGAAAATTTAAAGTACTAATTCTTGAAAATTATAAATTTGAATATGCTAAAACTATGCTATTTTTTAAAATTAGTGAGTCATAATGGTTATTTTCATAAACCAAAACGTGTTTATATGACAAAATACAGAGTGAAAGTTCTTTATAAAAACAAATATTTTTTCAGCATCAAATCATTTCGAGATTGTATGAATAGTTTGTTTATATTCAAAAGTCTTTGTTCTTAAAATTAACCACTGCGTTTCAGGGTATTCAATTTGTAATCATAAAAAATAAATGACTTTCACAAATTTATTTTTCTAAAATAACCTTGAAGATTTAATGATGTGTAGAAAGACAAAGAGAATGATTTCTGTAGATTATTAATATTTTAGTTAATCATAAGATTTTGGTATAAACGAAATTAACCCGCTCAATTAGTTTAAAATAAAAAATAAATTATGTGAAATTAAATTTTAAAACAAAAATGTATAGCTGAAGACAGGTATTAATATCAAAAGTCGAAGTTTCTTTTTGAAAAACAAAATCTTTCGAAAATATCGATGTGTGGGCTGCCACGAATGTCGAAATTATGTGTGATTTTAAAGAATTTAGCATTCCTTTTCGAATATTTTATTGGGCCATAAAATTTATTATAGTGACTAGAGTGTTAGTGGATTTTTCGGCTGCCTTTTAGACCTGTTTTTATTTATTAATCTTAAGAACACAACGTCATTCTGAAAGGTTAAGTCTTTACAAATAAAAGCCAGCTCTTCAAGGCAATGAATATAAATGATTTTGGTGTGTGCTTCCCGACAGCTCATTTTCCTTCGTTCTTCACACACTAAATAAATAGAATCCTCTATGGAATATTTAGCAACGAAATAAAAGCCTTAAACTTTATAAAAGGAGAAAAATTAAGGGTCTAAGAGATTTTTGGCCGAATAAATTTTCAAGCTTATGATTTTGTAGATCAAACGAAGTCGAAGTCTAGGTTCTTTAGTGATTCAGGAACTTTGAACTTCGATTCTAAACGCAAAATTATAAATTCGCTATCCTCTTACATTAAAAATACGTCGTTGGATTTTTCTATGAGTTCAAAATACAATCCTGACGTTTGAATAAAACAGAGAGAAACCCTACCTGTACCTTGGTTTTTATTTGCCATAAATAGGTCGAAGTGTCGCCTGGAGATCGACTGGTGTTGTTAATATTAAAACTATAATTCACAGCGAGATTTCAGCTTCATCTTGACCCTTCTCTGACAAGGAAGACTTCATCTATTGCCTCTGAGGTAGATGAGATTCCCCATTTTGGGGATAAACGGTCTAGGTTTCGCTTCAAGTCTGAAGGGATTTGCATTAATAAACTATTTGTGTGACTGACTTGTTCATTTGAACCTTGTCCAATCATTAATTCGGCCGATCGGAGTGCGTGACCAAAATTTTAATGATAACCAAAATTATCCCACATGAACAGCTTTATTCAAACTTTATTACTAGTAGTAAACCCTACGTTATCCTTTGTGAAGATAATACGTTGTTATTTCAGGACCACAATTTAAAATATCTACTAAAAAATTATGCTGTAACGGAAAAAGTTTCGGGTAATTAATTAACCATTAAAATGCGCATAATTAGTATTTTTTTCTTATTTTCGGTGTGTTTTGGAAAATTAATGATTTCAACCCATTAAATCATTAATGGCTTGACTTATGACGGAAAGGTCGACATTTTATGATAAAATAACAAAAAGTCGTAAACAGCTAGGTATATATCATAGTTTTCTTCTTTTTTTTCTCGTTCTTGCAATCGCATTTGCCCATTCTTTTTTTTTCTTTCGTTATATTTTCTGTTCTAACGGCTTTCTTTTGGCCAGGTGTTTCGTTCTCTTTTTTTCTTCTTTTCCCCTTTCTTTTAAATTTAGGTTGTATAGTTGTGTGCTCTGTTACATCTCGGCAAATACAGAACCATATTCTTGGATATTGTCCAAGTATACACCTAGGTATAGTCATCGTGAGTCATGCATTTAGTAGCATCCGCCTTGGTTAACATCCCATACAGACATCATTACCTATATTAGCTAGCAGGGCTAGGGAATGAAATATCGAATTTTATAAATCCGAAAGGAAATATTATTGAGACAAGGGATTTTTAGCGCACGTACTTGAACTCGTTTTCTTTCTTGCGTTCTTTAAAAGAAATGCTTGAATTAGCGTGCAAATAGAATGGCTGACTTTTGGCAAGATTTCTCTATCAACTTCTAAATTATTCAGTTAGAATTCGAAACATTCCCTGGATTTTAAAGAGGAAAACGATACTAATGACTAAATCCAAGACCTGCCTGTCAAATGATGCTGATATGTTAAAACAAGAGGAAACCACGTGATGCGGCCGTGTTTTCACATATTTCGTCTTACTTTTTACTTTTTTATCCTTTTTTAACGTTAGCCAGTTGGCTTTATTATTTCATAGTTTGTTGGATTAAAATGCAGACGCTTGGCAAAGATAAAATGTCGCGTAAACTTTAGCCGTCTCCTTGAAGTCTACGTTTGCTTTGTCTAAACCATAAATCCATCAAACCATAGCAACGTACTATTTATTTTTTTAGACTGTAGTTTAAATACTTGTAGAATTATATCAGATTATTCGTGTCGAATTTGTCTCGTTTACACATTAAGTGGCGTCGGAACCAATCAAAATGTACGAATGCAGAACATCCAATATCCAATAAGCCTGAAGCGAGATGACGTTTTACCCCCGACTCTATACCATAACAGTTTTTAAAATTCTTTCATATTAAATATTTTGATTCCTTAGAGAATACAGGAACAATAGTCATAATTAAAGAACAAAAGCAATGTGAAAAAGATTATGGTCTAGAGACGGGGGTAAAACGTCATCTCGCTTCAGGCTTATTGTAATACGTATTGAATTCGCAAGCCACGTGACTTAAGTTTTCTACTGTGGCTTGTCCTTGTGGGTGGACAATAGTGTATTGGACTATGTTCCAGTAACTTTTATTCGCTTTTGAAATCTATTGCTGAATAATTTGGGGTAGGAGGGGATATATTATGTTGTTTCCGAGTCGGAAACATGCTTTGCGATGCACGAAGCTCTAAGGTTGACGCAATCTTGATCGAGAAAAAGATAATCTAAACATTTCCTTCCTATGATTTTTTTTCCTTTACCCTTTGTTTCCTGTTTGCTTTCGATTGAAATGTCGGTAATGACACTTCAAGTTTCCTTTTTATTGCGCGCCAAATCTTTAGGTAAAATTTGACGCCTTTTTGAAAATGCGCACAAAAAGAATTGCGACCCTCTCACTATTTTTTTTCAATGCTGCAGTTAGCCTATACAGTGTGTACAACCTTGTGACTCAAAATCCTCGAGATATGAAAAACGATAAAACAACCGCTATGTTGGTTGATTTAACAAGAGAAGCTAATGAGGAATGCTCTTTTGCAATACTATTCTTCCCGTTTTCTTTTCAGTAACAAGAATTCAAACATAAAATTATAAGATATACTTTAATGCCTCGCAAGTCAATAACAATAAATGATTCCAAAGTACTCAAAATACACTTGTTGACTGTTAATACAAGTCGATTATTTCATTCTGCTTATAGCTGGGAATTATGGAAATATGGACAATGATAAATTGACCGTTTAGCAAAATGATTCATGCAGGAAATCCGTGTTCTTTTAACTTTGCCACCAAATCGTCAACTGTTTCTACTTTGATTCCAGCGCTGCGTACAGGGGGGTCTGTAACATTCAAGATCTCTATCCGGGGGGATACGTCCACACCTAGATCCTCGGCGGTTTTCTTATCAATCTTTTTCTTCTTTGCTTTCTGATGGGATTTGAAGAAAATAGGTTGGGTTACAAGTAAGCACAAGAGAATAATTATGAAGTAAGCTCTTACTTCATAAACCATGTGAAAAAAGGTGTGTCCCTTGAGATACCTTACTATCCGTTATATAAGACAACATTGCTTACATTAGCTCCCGAAATTTCAGTGTAGTAACTAAATTAAATGATGAAAAACTACAGGTGTTTGAAACTAGGAAGGTTTGAATGGAAACAGCATTCAAGTGCCTACCAGCCCCACTATCATGTTTTTGGTACATTTCAAATGCTTATACCGTTGCAGGGATTAAATATATGATGACAGAACTTCTCCAAAATTACTAATTTAGACATGGTATTTTTGTACATTTTTTGAAATCAATAGTTGTTGATGGTAAGTAACGACTAGTTTTGGAACTAGCTTAGTTAATGGTTAGTTGTAAATGGTGCTCATTCCCAGTCTATATTCTCTTGGTAAGTATTTATTTTCTTTCTTACCATAATGTTGGGTAGTGTAGCATATCTGGGCTCATTCAATCTACAAAGATAAAAACATTCATTATTGATAACATAGGCTGCTCCGCAGGAATCTCTCTGACTTTGGACTTCCTGTACTAGTAATAAATTATTAAGGCTTTCTGTGTTAGTATCATTCCTTGGTTTCTCTTGATGTCAGTTCCTGTCTCGTGCAGAAAGTTTATCACCAAAATCACAAGCCGTTTTCAATAGAGTTCTTTCTCATTTTGACAGCAAATATAATGGTGGTCAGTGTTTAAATATCATTTAAAGCAGATATTGACATTCAAAGACCTTTATCAGCTGATTGAAATCATGCAACAACAAATTCTAAGTAATGGGGAAAAAAGAATCTTTGGCGAATATGTCCATTGTTGCAACCATGACATTGCACACATACCACAGACATATTTGACCATCAAAAATCTGAGCTGTCTACATTGGTTACTTGTTTTTTTCCCCCATACTTTACCTTAAATCAGCTGATAAAACACATGGTAACTTGACATTGATTGTTTCAAGTCCACCATCAATCTCTCTTAAAACTTGAAGTCTGCCGTCTGTCTTTTCCACTTTTGAAGCAAAAACAGCCTGAAGAAATCATTAAAAACAAAATGAAAAAGGATTCCACAACATCTTGATTTTTCAATGTTCTGAAGAATTAAGATTTAAGATGAATCAAGGTAATGATTCTATGGACATGATAATCATTTACTTTATAATTCACAGCACAGTTGTTGACAAATTAGAATACACATACTTTCTATTCTATACTAGTATATACTAGAGTCCAACTAAGAAAACCCTCAAAACCTGAAAAATGACTGGCATGTTCATTGTGTTCTGACCAATCACATGCAAGAATGAATCCATTACTGATCGATACGTTATTGGAACCATCATGCTGGTTTGTACTAAATTTGTTTTGTAAGTCACAAAACATTTTCTACGCTTACATTGTTTCTTGAATTTCTCGAAAACAAAACTACACTATAAGATATGAATCTTAAAACTATTGAACTACAAATAACTTTGGTGCAATCACACTGTGGTTTAACACATTGAACATTCCAGGCATATTTTAGGTGTCCAAGATTTTCCTAGTTTGACTGTAAATATAATAAACAATGATAACACACACCTGTGGCCAGTTTAGTAGTCCAGAGAGGATCTGTGGTGTTTGGTTACAGTCATCATCAATGGCCTACACACAAACACAAAACTGGGTTACAAAGAGTGTGCCATAATGACTTTTACTTTAGTTCCTGCTTTGTTTGTTTCCCACATCTTAACCTTGATCCCCACAGACGTTGTTTTAGAGTTTGATAAAGTTTTTAATCTTGGATACTACTCTTCCCAGTAGACCGTTACACCCCACGTTTTTTCATACCATCCAGAGGAGCTTTTAAACCTGCCCGCGGCTGAGAAAAATTGATTGTGTGATCGCATTTTGTGCACCATGTGTTGAGCTTTTTGATGTACCATGTGATCAAAATCTGTTGGCATTGTCAAATTTAAAAGCTCCTCTGGATGGGTTGAAAAAATGTGGGGTGTAACGGTCTACTGTCCCCATATTATGGTAGTCCTTGTGGACCAGAGTATCATTGATAAAAAATTAATGATTTTTGAATTAGCAGTCCCCAAGGAATTAAAGGGGTCTTTGACTTATAAGCACATGGGGTGGGGTGGAAAAATATGTTGGGGGGAGGGGGGGGGGGGGTTATGCTATTTTGAGAAAGTGGTTAGGCGAGAGGAGGCTATTGCATATTGAGGGGGGATGGGAACTATTTCAGGATGATGAAAGGGTGGTTATACAGTTGTTGCCTCTACAATGGAAGGGGGAGAGGGGAGTTTGGGCTATGTTTGCTAAGCTTTTCATATGTTTGATGCTCTTGATACTTGATACTATTAGGGTTACTTGATACTATGAGAGTCACTGTGAGGGTTACTTGATGCTCTTGCTGCCAACTCCCCCTCCCCCTACACTAATAAATGAAAGCCCACTAACAATCATTTCAATCTTCTTGTTTGGTTCAGGACCAGTTTCATACCTGTTTCCCTAACAACACTAAGTCAGGCTTTTCTAGCTCAACTACTTTAGCTAGAAGCTTTGCCACAGCTAAAGGTTGTAACCCTTCATAAACTTTATCATCTAAAACCACATGAATACCCCTGTCAACGCCCATCGCAAGAGCTGTACGTAACGTTTCCTGGAAATGTAACAATATTTCTTTTTAGTCATGCATTACTCAACATATTATATTAGGCAGACTTCAGCTTTACAGCTTGATGGACAAAAGTATGAACGGTGATGATGTTATTCACATACTTTTGTGCCAAGGCTTTTGTACATTGAACTGACACATTTTGATGCAAACCTGGCTGGATCTACCAAGTAAGTGGTGTAAAAACGTATTTGGCAGCAATATGCCATTGCATAGAAGCATGCAAATACAGTGAATGTGGCAATACTTTAGTGTGTAGTGCTGTAATAGTGCGAAAACTAGATTCTTACTAAGAAATGATTATGTATACTGCTTCACTCCCCATGAAAGACTGCTTGCCTTGCATGATAACCCTTTGGTATTCTCTGAAAATGTTTGATCCCTACCTCACTCTTTGCTGGGCCACAGCTTACAGCAATGACCTCAGATGCTATTTTTTTCTCCTTCAACCTGATTGCCTGTATCAAAAAATATATATATACAAACATTATTAAGGTCAGTAGTACATTGCACACATCTTATCTTCAAAATACATAGTAATCCGAAAACAGGGGAGACAACCATTTGATAATCTTAAAGTGGCCATTAATCTTTGTCCCTCCTTTCCTCCCAGTTTTCAATTTATTTATTTTTCAATTCAATTGATAATTCCTCCCAGTATTTCCAGAGTGTTCAATGACGGGGTATTTTTAAAATGGAATGCGCAATTTCGCAAGAATATTAATACGTTATGCAATACCATAAGCTTAAATTTATTGAAGACAAACATTATCCTTTACTAAGTGTGTGAGTATGTGTGAGTTGTGTGAGCTTGTTTCAGACTCATATCTTTTATTAAAACGCACGTGCTATAACGTATTGAATTGAAAGGTTATTTAACTCTACCTCTTCTACAGCGATTTCATCAAATGGATTCATACTATGTTTGACTCCATCAGTAACAACACCAGTTTTATCAGATTTGACGCGGATCTAAAACATGAAACTAGGTCAGTTTATGAATAAGGCCAAAGGTTTCCAAAAATTTGGAGATTGAGTTAAAAAGACGGCGTACCTTGACTGCATAGTCAATGACACGTTTGCATCCAACGAGAACTCGTAAAGACGCCATCTTGGATTTGGTTAGAAAAAAGAGACTACACTGCGCATGCTCCAAACAGGAAAGACCGGTTAATCACAGGTAGCCCAAGGCAGAACAACTTGCAAAAATGAATCTTCGCAAAGAAACTAAAATTTCCTTTCCTAGAATAAGAGAATAGATAAAACAAGCACTGAAATTTTATTATCTTTAGAGCAAAATGCTGGTTCTTATCATTATATTATCTAATTCCTCAATATATGAGTTGTGAAGTGGCGGTCACCCTGTGGTGTTTTATGCTTTCTTGACAACAGACTCGAAGGACAACAATTAGAAGGAATCAAGAATTGAGAATATTTGGCTTTTTGACTCAAAATGCCTCCAAAAAAGAAGAAGGGGAAGGGAAAAAAGAAAAAGAAGAAGGATGGTAAGGATACATGGATGTATTTGGCGTGCAATTTTGAACTTGATGTTTCAGAATTACATGAAAACTGCGTCGTCAAAAGGCTAATCCTTCCAAACCTACTGGCTAACAATTCTTTAACCATTGTAAAAAATATATTTTTTCTCGTTATTCAGAAAAGACTGAATTGACGGTAGAGGACAAATACAAAAGAACAATTCAGGAAATCGAATGCTTAAGAGATGAACTTGGTAAGACTTAAAAAAACAGTAAGAACTTTGTGTTTTATTGGCATGTTGCTGTTTATAAAAGAATATGTTACCAAAATTAAGGGCGCTCGATCTCATGTTCAATTTGCATATTATGAAACATGAAAATATTGTTAATAATTAATTGTAGCTTCTAGAACTGAGATAACACGAAGAGCAAAGGATACGACTCTCAGGATGAAGGAGAAGATGCTGGAGGCACAGGATACTGTTGAAGCAGAGAAGCAGAACAAACTGGATATTTCTTCAGGTTGGCTTAAATGCATTAACAAGTCTTGGTTGTTCTTTGACTACACAGAACTCTTAATGGGGATAGGGCCTTTGAGACTGCAGGACTGCTTGCGGTGTGGGCTTTAATCCATTCTTTTATCTTTCTCCTCCTTCCTTACCTCTATTTCCATCATTTTCTCCCTCCTTTCCTCTTCTTATGGGGAAGCCCCAAGGGCACTCCCCCTCAAATATTTTGATATGGGTAAGGTTTTAAGTCAAATAGCTACTCCATATCTCATGCATTTTTTGCTCATTTAGATCTAACAAGACAGTACAAGACCATGCAGTCTGAAATGGCTCTTAGGATACACATGCTGGAACAGACTGTTACCAAGCTACGAGACAATTTAGGTAAAGAAAGCCAATAAGATGATTATGATTATCATAATATATAGAATTCTAAAGTGATGGTATGGCATTGCTTGGTTGAAAAATGTTGCCAACGAGTGAGACTCTTCTAGCAGGGAATATTTTTACCAGATTTGGAGTTGATTGGAAAAATCAAATTTACTGCATCAGTAGTAAAGTTTCATTAAGGCAATGCAATTATCTTTTACTGTAATGTTTTCAATTTGAAGCCAAGTCTGAGGAGGAACTTCGTAGGACAAGAAAAGAATTCGAAGACATGAAGAAAGAAAAGGATCAGACTATCGCGGAGCTGAAATTTAAGATAGAACACATGGAATCTGTTTATGAAAGTATTCTACATGTAAGTAGTTAGTCAAGAGGGGGAGGAGGGTCATTAAGGTATTTAAGGGAGCACTTAACTACTGTAGTTAACTGCTCCCTTAAATACACCTACAGCTGTATGTAGTCTACAACATGTATTTGGTAGTAAGCACAGACCCAGGAGTTTTCAATAATGCATGAATTTCAGGATAACTGTAATTCATAAAAATTTCCAAATGTGGATTTGGGGGTGGAATAGTCTGCATTGCATTCAGAATTTCTTCTTAAGATGCATAAAGTCTTTACGAAGAAAATTCCGGTTGCAATTCAGGTTAGGGGTGTGGTGGAATTAGAGAACAAGGGATCCACAATCAGATCTCTGTATTTTGAATATGTAATATTATGCTTGTTAATCAGGTGAATCACTTGGCCACTCCCATGATTTTTTGTCCCCTCCCCCAGATTTAAAGACTCTCACAATCTATTACATGCACTACCAGCAACTTGAACAGATAAGCAATGATTAACAGATTGCATGCAAGAGGCATATTTTGAGGGACACTTTTAAACTTTACAATTTGATAGAAAAAAATTGCTCGATCATCATTGCTCTGATAACAGTAAT
Source organism: Actinia equina (assembly GCA_011057435.1). Classification (NCBI taxonomy): domain Eukaryota; kingdom Metazoa; phylum Cnidaria; class Anthozoa; order Actiniaria; family Actiniidae; genus Actinia; species Actinia equina. Next base: position 287,870 of record WHPX01000328.1, on the reverse strand, counting down.
TCTAATGATGCTCCAATCTTTGCCTCAGGATGCTTTTGATAGAATGGCTGCAAAAGTAGAAGACGCAAGAGGAAAATGGCAGACACAGGCTTTAGAAACACAAGAGAAGAATAAACAGTTACTACTTGAGTTTGGACTCAATCCTTTAGAAATTTAACCGAAACTAGACCTCATTAGATAAGGATAAATTCTAAGGTTTTCGCAGTTTCAAATGTACAAATTTTTGTTTGTATATCACTTGTACACTTGTTCAGTAACTATATGAAGTTACGTGTCTGGATTAAAAAAGTGAGCCTCAAAAGTTACATTGTGTAATATCATTACAACATTTTTTCTGTTGCATATTTTAAGGGGGAAAATCCATAACGTTTCCAAATCACTAAAACACCATCTCTTTTATTAGCAATCTGAAGTAATCACAACATAAAGTAATATGATATTGTGGTAACTATTAATTTTAATCTCAATGGGTGTGTATAAATACTGTATGGCATTGACCTTATTTGAATGCTAAAATGTTGCACAATATTAAACAAAATGTACCTTTTATAACTGAATTAAAATTGAATCCTGCAAGCTTGTCAACTCTTAGAAACCTCTATTACATGCAATTTAAGCCATTCTAAGTTATTATGTCAAAATTTTAGAAATATGTACACAGGCTTTACATTAGATTTACAAGGGCTCCAACGTTTACCGTAGTTTACAACAGAATTTGCTATATGTGCATCTCAGATTTTAAGAGGTCTGGAATCCTTATGTGTATAATGCAGTACAAATAAAAGCTTTTGATCTATAGATCCATGAGATTACAACAAACATGTTGTGGCTAATATTTTAACACGTTTTTCTTGGACAAACATATTCTTATTCAAATGTGAGAGCCTGAGAATCATTCAAGGTGAGTTGGTCTGTAGCTGCTGTCATCTCATTTATGTCTGATGGCTTCTTTAGCTCATTTGATAACTGGTTGTCTTTAGCAAGTTGATGGAAGTGCTGCAATGAAAAAGATATCAGAATTACTGTAGAAGCCTCTAAGTTATAAGCCTCCCTGATAATAAGCCCACTCATCTGCAAAAAGAAATTTACTTCTGGTAAAAGGACCCCTTGCTTTGATCATACAGTAAGCATTCTCTGATTTGAAGTCCACCCAAAAGATCCTCACAAAATCGTATAAGCCCACAGCTTATAACTTAGATTATACTACCAAAAAGAGTATTAACAATGCTTGAAGAGAAAAGATAATCTCCTTGGTACAGCTTGAATAAATTGTAGAAATCTTTATCTAAATTTTACCTGAGAATTCTTGAACTCTGAAAACAGTGTGAAGAGTACATGCAGTGAATGAATTCTGTTCTTGTGTACTGGAATATCAAGGATACCTGAGGGCCAGAAATAAATGATAGCTGAATAATATTACAGTATTAATGATAGCTGAATAATATTACAGTTTATCAGTTTCATTTTTTTATGCAATCTTAGCAGCTTAGAGCTGTACTCTCAAATGTGTTTTTTTGCTTTTGTCAACCAGTTCAGAATCCAAGTAATATTATTGCAGCTGTAAAATGTGATGATAAGCGTAAGATGAGTTGAATTATTGATGTTGGTGTTGGTGCTTACCACATATGAGGTCAACATACTGAGCAAGATCAACATCTAGCTCAGCAGATGGAAGTCCTACTGTGTTTAACAGATCTTCAAATTGTGATGGCCATTCCTGCATAAGATCTTCAATATCAGGCATATTTCTACAACAACAAAAAAACAGTTTTTGAATATGAATGATGAGGATGATAATAAAGATGGTACCAGTATTCTGATAATGATGATGAATGGTGGTTGTGATAATGATAATGATGACTGATGATAATGGTGGCTGTGGTACAGCTGTAGTACTGCTGATAATAATGAAGATGATGGTGGTTTTAATTTTGCTAATAATGATGGATGGTGATCAAGATGATGGTGATGACGATGGTGGTGGCTGTGGTAGTGCTGCTGCTGCTAATGATGATGATGGTGGTTTTAATGTTGCTGATAATGATGAATGCTGATAAAAATGATGTTGATGATGGTGGTGGTAATAACTGCTGCTGTCATAATGGTGGATGAAGGAATGGCAATGATGATGATGCTACTAACTACACTACCACTGATGGTGATGACGTCAATTTTTGATTGAAACTAGAAGAAATGCAAGTGGATTCTTACCTTTGATAATGAACTGTTGGAGCAGGCTTTTGTCGATGTAGTTCCCTAAAACACAAAATACTTTAGCCATTAGCATCATCACAATCTAATAGATAGACATCAGGCTTAGAATCTTCGAATGAGACACCCAACTTTTACCTGATGCTATCAATCCATGTATCAATTGCTTTAGGATTCTTCTCCACGTCATCTATGCTCCTCACAGTCTGTTAATACACATTCAACAATGGATAACAATTGAGTGCTGGTATTTTCAAGTACAATCCCATATAATAGTCCTAAATCCCTAGTAATAATAAGTACAGTTTATAATCAATACACATCACATTACTTACCATAGCTTTGAGATTGGTTTGTTTTGATATTGTCCTCAATTGCAAATCAAGAACTGAAAGCAAGAATGTACCATAAAGAATCAGAAAAATCCTCTGATTCAATTTTACTAAATTTGATTTTTTGGCACTTCTGGTGAATACCACTATGATAGTTTCATTCAAAGATCAAAAGACAACACTCTCATCTAACCTGTAGGATCTGACTGTCTTGCAGTGGGCTCATCCAGCACTAGAAGACCAAGGGTTTCTGGTTTACCATCAGGACGAGTCACCTGAATCAAATAACTATCATTGTAAACTTATACAATGTCTTATAGGCCAGTAATTTATGCTATTTGGGCTGCAAAAGTAAACACTTTGGCATTTCACTTAAAATAAAAATCTGATTAACATTTCTGTATTTTTTCATGAAATAAGTCACCCATGGAATATTCCATATGGCACTTGTATTCTTTAAAATGACCCAAGTCTTCAGGCCTAACTGGGATATTCTATGATATATCTGTCAAAACCGTCACATAACAAACCTCATAAACTATTTTATTCCACACTATCGAAAATATACCTTCACTGCAATGCAAACAATCAAGTACTACCAAATAAAAAATAGCTAAAATAAGGTAGAAATACTGTACAGGGAAAGTATCAAGTACCTTAATGAAAGCATCAATATCTCCAACAGCAGGGATGAAGTCAGGTATGAATGGCTTTAACTTATGCTCTAGGTCAATAGTCTGGGGTGTATAGCGAGTGATATACTGAAAGAGTTCCTTGATTTCTTGGCTTACAGGGAGGTGCTCATAGTCTGCTGGATCATACGCACTGTAAAAGTATAACAAACCATCAATAGCCTTTCACTAGTCTTTATCTCTTATAGTCCTCCTACAATTGTTCTTAATAGCAGATACAGAATTATATCCACTGTACTACAAATTTGAAAGTTATCAATATACATACATTTGATAATATTAGTAAAAATAATATAATAATGTTGATAATAACCATTGAAGAGGTGCCATATTCTCTTACCCCTCAACTGCAGGACCATGGTTGTCATCATCATCATCATCATCATCTGAGCTATCACTCTGATCATCTCCTTCATCATCATCATCGTCATCATCATTGCTATTCCTTCTGATAAAGGTTTGATCCTTTCTTGGTTCATCTGTGATGGAGCGGCACCAACACCACCACCACCAGCTCCGACCCCTCCTCCAGGTTGACCATAGCCAACTGGTCCCTGCCAAAACAAATTTGATTCTCATATCCTTGTCTTAGGTGGGAAAGGAAATGGAAAATAGGGAAGTAAAAAGAATGGCAGAAAAAAAATGGAAAGGAAGGGTAGGAAAAGATGGAAGGATGGGAAATGACTAAATAATGATGATAGATAAACAAAAGTTTCTCACCTTTTTGTCAGCTAAGTTATCATGCTCAAATTCATCATCACTTTGGTCGGTCATGGACATTGATAACCTGCCTGGTAGAGTAAAAAAAGAAAATTATTCTCAAAAGGTCTGTACATGGGTTAAACTTTTATCTAGTTTTACTAACAGTCTTAGCTTTGAATTATTTTTAAAAATCATCCATGTTTTATAAGGGCAAGACTTGGTAGTAAGTGCATGGCTAACAAATGTGAGTGGCCTTCATTCCAGGATCGCATTGGAATTTATAATAAGTTGATAAATGAGTGGGGAATGTGGAGTAAATGCAGGGCTATAAAGTGAGTTTTCAAAATTCAGAGATACTAAATCATAAAAGCAGTGGGGGTAGGGGAGGGAAGGGTTTTTTTGCTTTTTGCAGATCTTACCAGGAGCATTAGGCCGGCTCCCACCTGGCCTTGGGCTTGGTGTAAAAGTGCTTGCTACTTCCTCGTCGTCGTTTACCTCAACAGTTTCATCATAGTGTTGGTTGACTACGAGATTTGACTAAAAATTTAAAGCGATAAAAAGGTTATAACATTTATAACATAACATCTCACACTAGTTTTTAGCTAGTTATATCTCCTTATAACATTTATATAGCTTCGTAAAACAACTTTGTACATATAAACTAAAGTCTCAAAAATATTCAAAAATCCAAACAAAGCCACAATAAATAAAGAAGAAGTTCGGGATATTTTAACTTGTTTTTGATTTCGACATTTTTTTATTTACGAAAGTTAAAAGCGAAAAAATAAAATAAAAACAACTCCGTATCCAAGGAAATTTTGACAAGACTTCGGTATCATTGAACACAAAATTTGACACCTTTTTCCCGCTTAAATACCCACAAAATTAGCTTAATAAATGCATTTAATATTAAAGTAGAAATCTAGAATATTTGTACGGTTGAGGTAAAGGTAAATAAGAAGTATTTCGGGTTTAAAATACCTTATTTTGCTCATTGTCGGAGTCAGCCATCAAAAGTAAACGAAGTCAAAGAGACGAACGACTGCAAAGGTTGATGGGAGATTAAGATGAGAAACCGCTGTACAGATCTGAAAAACGCGCGCTTTTTAAAAAAATTGCGCGTGCCTGAAAGAATGGTTATAAATTTTAATTTAAAAAAAACCCAGAATGTCCTGCGGGTTCAGTAAATAATGCCCCTGTCTCAAGAGAATATGCTGAGGAGAATTGTCACGAATACAGTTCCTCCTGATATATTACCTGATATAGCTGAGATGAGGAGAGAGAGAACATGTTAAAACGGGTTTATAAATCCAAAATATAACCACACAGGGCGAAGAAGGTACTACTCTTCAAAGGTCAGCTAAGATTTCTTTAATTAACACATTTTGAAATTTTTTGAAATTTCAAGTAAAGATTCGCCGTACATTTTTGATATGACAAGAAGTTTTAGCTTGGGCTATCTTTGGGCTACCTGGCAAAGAGCCACGGCCGAGTAAATTTTGCGTCTAAAAATAGGCGAATTATTTGCGAAAGCGATTCTATTAAAGATGCTTTATATTCACAGCTAAAGATATAACGATTGTTTTCAGTAAATTCTATCCGTTTTTTATAAGCCCACCAGCTATGTTAGGTCCCACCTGCCCAGCTGAATAAAGGAATATCCACATTCGTACGTGTTTTTATACTTGAATGTCACTGAAAGAGATAAAGCCCAAACTGCACGTTTCCTTAATATAATCATAAAGCAAGGCTTTAATAGAAATTTCGAGAAATACAACTTGTGTACGTACCTACGAAATTAAAGCAAGTAAGTTTTACTTTAAGCATAACTATAATAGAGCGCTCTCTTATTTCGATAAAAACGATGATTTTATTCAAGTCGTTGTAAATACATTATTTGCCTTTATTGCTATCCAATGCTGTCTTCTGAGTTCATCTTATTGGAATTAGATTTGATTTAAAAATAATATGAATACCGATGTCGCAGTTTGAAACTGTTTGCGAGTTCAAAGAAACGCCCGCGATATGGTTGATGGGAGTTACGTCATATTTTCCACGTCACAATCAGTGGCTCATCAGTCGATGCAGTAATCTGAATCGTGTCATTCTGCTGAAATAAATCTTTAAAGTTAGTGTATTTAAAAACACAGGATTTACAAGGTGAGAAGATCTTGTCTGGACTGCATGCGTTACCATGTCTATGAAAATGTCTGTCGTGTTAATCCTTTTGCTGATTGGAAGTTGTTTGTCACGTGATCTTAGAGCAGCACGAGAGAAACGGTTGGACAAAACAAAAGCATCCAAGTCAAAAGGTAACTGGTAACTTGTGAAGATAATGTTACAATTCATGGGGTTCAGTAGAAACCCTCGCCATTATTTTGTTGTAAAAAACTAAGTCAAGTTGACAGTGCAGTGCAATTGTGGGACTGATTTAGACGGCGAAATAGACGCCATCTTGGAGTTAAGTACATAAAACAGTCCCATAATGCAATGCAATATTAATTCAACCAAGTTTTCCCCTGAACCTCGAAATGGCTAATAAAGTTTCAAACCTACTGTATTATTGCATGCTTTGTGCCCGCAGTGGTCTGTCATTACAATGGCAAGGAATACAAGCCAGGAGAGAAGTTCGATCATAATCTGTGTATCTGCACCGAAACTGGCGGTATCATGTGCGTTTAGACAGGGCTACATCTCGTATTGGTAACTGGAATTGAGTTGCGACAAGAAATTTTTTTAAAGTTCTAAACTGTTATAAATAATATGAAAAATAAATTTGCATTGATTTATAAATGTTAATGCTTATATCTTTATGGTACCCATATAAGCCCATAATTCCCTGCGCGCTTCTTTAGAGTGATTATTATTGACCAAACAAATTTTCGTTTACTTTTTCTTTATTCTACTTTAAATCTTGTTTTCATTTTTCTATTCATTTTAATATTTCAACAAGAGCAATGTGAACCCTCAGGTTAAGTTTTACCTATTGTGGGTTTGCCGGCTTTTTTCCAAGTTGAGGAGGAAACTGATAACTAACGAGTACGACACGTGCTGAATCATGGGGCTGTTTCAAGGGACTACCCTTTTCAATGTGGCCTGGTTGCGTAAAGCTTAGCGAATTATCTTAAAAACAGAGCGAAAACCAAAAGTAAATGTGTCGCGATTAAAAATAAAAGAAAAAAAAAACAGAGCGAAAACCAAGAGTAAATGTGACTCGATAAAAAAACTAAAATCTGTAAAACGAAGACAAATGACGTCCCCTAAAACAGTTGATTCAGCAAGCGTAATACTCGTTAACCACACCACGAAGGCCAATAGGCAAGAGACTCAATCGAACTCTGATTTAAGTTTTAACTCAATTAAAACATGGACTGCGACCAAGCGCGCGTCTATCCCAACTTTCTCTTGTTCATACATTGACTCCTTGCACTACGAATGGCAACGAGAGTGAGATATACACTACTCTTGAATATCTTAATAACACTATCTCCTCACAGAGGAGCTATACTCGACACAGACGAGTTTTGGCAAGTGTAACAAGAAAATTTCAAAAGTTAGTACCAATAACCCACACGAAACCGAATTGAAGATAAAAGAAAAACTAAAATCTACATTTTAGTGGAACTTACTTGGAACTAATCTTTCGCTAAGCGCGTAATTGCAAAACAAAAGCTCAAGAATAAATATACTCTAGAGAATGGGAAAACATTAGACCCAAGTATCGTCTTAGAAAAATCACACGAAGCTTAGCACAATTTTCCTCAGCATTGCATTGTATGACAATCACATATTTCTTAACATTCCCTTCTAGTTTATCTCGTGTAATATAACAAAAACCATGGCTCTTACACGATTTACAACGCGTAAAATGACAATGACAAAGCAATTCAAACTCTTTTAGTCGTCCAATCAGCTGCAATTATTACACCCTAAAAATAATTATGTATTAATAATGGTTATTAGTTCCGATTAAATGAAAATTAAGCAAACATGAAAACGATATCACGCGCGTCAACCATACACCTATACCAAAAAAAAACAAGTTCTCTTATGGAGTTCTTATGGTGAGATTGCTCTTACCACAGGAAGACCAACGCAAAAACATTCCGTTTGAAATCCGCCTATGTCTTTATTAGTTAACCATTTTTATAAAATGATAATCTTTAAGAAGAATTTTTGTATGCGATAATCAAGCACATTATTTGGAGATCTTGTATTAACTATAGATTACTTATCAAGGATTTGGTAGTTTCCGACAAGTCAGTATACCCAGCTTGGCGGTAAAACCCTTGGTGTGGAGCGGAGGGGATCACGTGACGTTTAGATACTAGGAAGCCTGTTCCGTGTCATCTGTTCACGAAGAGTTTGATAGCTCCTGACCAATCAGCAGTGACCAGCACCTCTGACGTCACGGGTATGCCGCTTGTGTCTGGAGGGATGATAAGCCAGGGGACTGGGGTGAAGGTGGCAACTGTTACAACAGCATCGTGTGCTGAGAAAGAATGATATAGGAATTTAGGAAAAATGAAATTGGTTCAAGAGAAGCGTGGGGGATGCTAGTAGGGGGAGGGGATACCTTCCCAGCTTTAGTACACTAGATTAGAAGAATGGTTTTTGTATGAGTGGGAAACGTGCAGTACTGAATTACAGCACCTACACGGTACGACATGTCGTAACCTACTTTGTAATGTTGCTGTACGATTCATCTAATCACAAATCCGTATTTCTAGTAATTGAGATAAATTCCCCTTGCTACTACAGTATAACTACAAATGTTTCATATTTTGTTCTCGTTTATATGCAAACTACTCTGGAGAAAAAAAACATCGTTACTGAATGAAGCCACCTACCAGAGAAGCTTTCGTAGAACTCGTTTTTATCTCGCCTGGCTGAAGGAATTCCATGTTGTGTTCTCCAGATATAGGCAAAATGATCCTCTGATCCGCAAATCAGGTACTGACCATCGTGACTGAAATGATAGATGACATTATGAGCTGACAAATGAATGACCTTAGCGTGACAGATCGCTATGATAGGGCCTTTTTGGGGGCTTAGGATGGGGACGGAGAAAGAGTCAATGGTGACGACAATGTATGTTGATACTGTCGATAACTAGAAAGTTGACATTATTCAGCTGCCACTTTCTGGAATGTTACGGCTATGATGATGATGATAATGATGATGATGATGCTAATGACAGAAATCCATCTGCGATGACAATGATGTTACCAACGACGATGGGGATGATGATAAAGGCGAGGATGATGAAGATCATCTGTGGTCTAGCTAGTTTAGCTTTTTAGTTATTCTAGGCCACACTGTACTTTTGATTGTTTATTCTTTCAATTAATACTTTGTATCTTCAAATATATGTTTATACACTTTTGTAAATTTTTGGGTACTAAATAAACTATGTCTGTATAATGGTGATAAAGGTGGGTATGATGATGATGATGATGATAATGGTTGTGCGATAGTGATAAAGGTAGATTGATGATAATGGTGAAAAAGGTTGGTATGATGATGATGATGATAATGGTTGTGCGATAGTGATAAAGGTAGATTGATGATAATGGTGAAAAAGGTTGGTATGATGATGATGATGATGATGATAATGGTTGTGCGATAGTGATAAAGGTAGATTGATGATAATGGTGAAAAAGGTTGGTATGATGATGATGATGATGATGATAATGGTTGTGCAATAGTGATAAGAGTAGATTGATGATAATGGTGATAAAGGTTGGTATGATGATGATGATGATGATGATAATGGTTGTGCGATAGTGATAACGGTGGAATGATGATAATGGTGATAAAAGTGCCAGTTATGATGATGATGATATTTATGGTGATAATGATTGACTACAGCCCCAGATATCAGACAAATAATTGCAAGGCATAAAGTGAGATTATCAAACTACCTGAAGCTGGCTTTGATCTGGCTACTAGCATTAGTACACCCCTTGTATTTACAGGACAGTGAGTTATCCTTCAGGTCATATAAACGAATGCGTGAATCGTTCGACGTAATCAGCACCTGTAACCAAATAACCATCATTTAACGGGCCGTATTTTTAGTGTATGCAAGAAAAAGGTCTCAACCTCGGGCCTTCACCTCTTATTATCCAACTCTAAGTGCCCGAATGTGTAATAACGAAAGATCACAGAGAGCTCTGGCATTTTGCGTGGGCCGCTGACGTTCCGGTAACTTTCATTGACACTGCGCAATTCAGTATTCTGATTGGATGATCAACTTTTTGCGTATTATGATTGGTTAAGCAGACTTCATTACAACATACCTTCTCTTCTCCAGGCATTGGTTCAATACCACTAATCTTTCGACCACGTGACCGCTTGTTTCGAGAGGAAGATCGTACTTGCCACTGGGTGTGGTACTTTAGACGCTGAAGGGAGGTAACATGCACAAGATAATCAATCAATCAATCACCGTAAGAGAAATTAATAATTTCAAATGTCTTACCTCAGTCTCGTAGAATATACACCTTCCATCGTATGTACCAACAACAGCGAATCTGCCCTGAAGACAGAAGTTTGCTGCTGTGATTAAATTACTTCCTGAAAACAGAAAAACACCACAGGTTGATACACTCACATCCAGCTGATAACATGGAGATGTTTGCTCTTCTTTTGTAGCTTTCTTTCAAGCTTCAAGATTTTTGGGGGTTCCTTGACGTTTTTCTTGGGGGAAGAGGGTTGAGTGTTTTTAAGAAAATTTCAAAAAATTTTTGAATTTAATTTTAAGATACTTTCCACATTTTTTGTGGGAGGGGATGGTGATGCACCAGTAAACTTCCCATAGGTTTGTCGCTGGAATGTGAGAATTTCCAAGCCTTTTCATCGGTTCAAAGATAGAATAAAACCTCAGGATACATGACACAAAACCACCAGATCGTTTAAAGGCTTTCTTTTGACTCACCCGTGCCTTCAACTTCGTTCCAAAGAGCAACTTTTTTGTCAGGGATATTCCAGAGACGTATTTTACCATCTAACGAACCACTTAAGAAATATCTGTCATCCTAGAAAATTGAGCAAATGAATTCAACATTAAATGTCAAAAATACTAAAAATGCAAATTAAGCAGTTGCTTTTTCAATTCCATTGGGTAACCTGATTGATGACAATAAGACATGAAGGACTAAAACTTAGCACAGGAAGCCCAATAGCAACCTTTAGTCCTTCTCTGTGACCTCTGTTGATTCAACAAAGGGCTTAAATGAAAGAAAATATATTGGAAAAAAGGAAGACAATATACTTACTCTTGGATGAAATACAATAGCAGTCACAAAATCAATGTGCTGAAAACAACAAAGACACTCTGTTCTGGAAATGTGCCATAACCTGGAAAAGTTATTTCCAAAGAAGCATTAAAATCAACATCACAGATTAGCAAAATACCTTATTCATTGTGATGTAATGTTTTCCCAATTCAGACCACGTCATTCCATAGAGAATAACAGATTCTTTGTTTTAATTGTATCCATATCCATGTCTCTTCTCCTGTGCAATGATACCTTTGGGTATGACAAGGTGTCTAATGGGAAATCACTGCACCACAACAAATATAAAAGGTCTATCTTCTCCTGTGCAATGATACCCTTGGGAATGACAAGGTCTCTAATGGGAAATCATTGCACCACAACAAATATAAAAGTTCTATCTTCTCCTGTGCAATGATACCCTTGGGAATGACAAGGTCTCTAATAGGAAATCATTGCACCACAACAAATATAAAAGTTCTATCTTCTCCTGTGCAATGATACCCTTGGGAATGACAAGGTCTCTAATGGGAAATCATTGCACCACAACAAATATAAGAGGTCTATTTTCTGTTCAACCTTCAAAATCATGAGTGCTTTGAAAAAAGTGGTAAACGTCTTGATATAAAGAGGGCTCTGCTTTTTGGGATTTCCTCCTATTTGTTGACTATGGGACAGAGTAAAACCTACCTAACAGTTTTATCCATTGAAGATGAAAGAAGAAAATAATTCTGTAAAAAATAAAAACATTAGTTTAGAACACTGAGGGGCACTAAAAATAAGCTTATCATAAAACAGGATGCCTGGTTAATATATTTAATTAATAGAGGTTTGAATGTATATTGTACCTTTGACCAGGACAAATCTAAAATATCACCAGTATGACCATAATATGTACAAAAAGGTTTCTTCATGAATGGGCCATTGTCATCCTCAGGTGGCTCCTGATGGATAATTGACATTTGATAAGTAACAAAAGTATGTATATGAAGCAGGATTGGACGGACAGATGGACAGATGGACAGACGGATGGATGGGTAGATGCAGGATTGAATGGACGGACGGACGGACGGACGCATGAATGGATGAATGGATGAATGAATGGATGAATAAATGGATGAATAAATGAATGTGATTGACCATAGGAATGAATGAATAAGTGACTAAATGGATAAATAATTGATAAATAGGATGTCATACAGTGTATGAATGCATAAATGAATGGAAGTGTACCTTTTTCTTTTCATCCTCTTCATTTCCTTCTTCGGCATTCTCTTTCTCACTCTCACTGCCACTGCCCAGGTCCCTCTTCTTCATCATTCTCTAAGATTTGATCTACTTCAGGATCAGGTTTTGCTTTATGTCCACCTGTTAATGAGACATAAAAAATATATAAAAACAACACAATAATCAGATGAATTATCTGGGTATCATTTCTTTGTTCAACCATTGTACATAAGAAGAAATGAATATGGATATAACTCAAACTAAAGTTCTTATCGTGAAGAGAAATACATGTGGTTTGAAATGGGAAAACATTCCATTCAAGGTATAGAGGGCATTTCAATATAAAGTTCAAGGTTTATATTTAACTCCAATAGCTCTGTACAGCAAGCATAATCAAGGAGGTTGACAGTGTCCTAACCCCTCTCCATCAATGCTCCATTTTAAGGGTATTCAAACCTTAGGCTACACCTATACAGAGAAGTCAAATGATTTTGCAGTGGTTGAGAAATTTAAAACTGAAGCTAAAAGCAATAAGAAAAACTACTCAATCTTACCTGAGTTGGAATATTTTTTCCTCATTTCTTCAAAATATTCTATATTTTCTTTTAGTACCCATACTCTCTGTAAAGAAAATGACTCATATCAAAAGCAAGAAGACAGTCCTAGAAAATATCAATTATATGTTTCTCAATACCAATATAACATGTTGTGGGACAATCTAAGGCTAGAAATATGTAACTTCAATATTAGTCTGACAACTTACCACCATATGGTCTTGTCCTGCAGTTGCCTAGACAACCAAATGATAAACAATCAAACAACCGGTTAAATCAATAATTACTATAATTATGGCACAAACTGAATGAATGAAAATAAATAGAAATCTTACCATTAATCTACCGCACACTGAAAACTTTACAGTCCATATTGCACCCTGCAAAGAGAAATAAGATCAGCTATTTATTAATATACAGAAAATAGGAGAAAAATTAATTTTTCAATATTCTGACTGCTACCATAATTCCATTATTTCTCTTTCTATTTTGCATACTAAATAATCCAAGTATTCCTACCACATGTTCTCCGCTCAGGTCTTGAAGTAATTTCAACTTCTCAAACTCTTCTGGACCCTTGCCATGAGCAGATTTAATCTTGAATAAACCAAGAAAAATATATTGAATAACAAAGGAGATTCAATTTTTATGTCAATGAAATATTTTGCAAACCATTCAATGTTCATATCTCTGAATATATTTTGAGAATAAACAGTGGCTCATATCAGTACAGCCGTGACAACCCACCTGTTTTCCTATTGGTTATTACCTTGATGTATGGTGTGCTTTGAGCATCCTCGTCCTCACTTGATGAACTGTCCTCACCCTTTTGAGCTGATAGTTAATCGCATACATGGAATTAACACTTTGAACCTTGTTATCAAGCTTGCATTTGCAGTGCAAACTTGTAACTTTGGTTAAAATGCCTGCTTTGGAACTACTCTGTAGGTAAGCAGGAGTGGTGTAACCATTAATGCTCCACCTCTTAAGGATGCAAAGCTGACTCAATTCCTTGGCAGGGTGTCATATCTGGCAGGTAAAGTTTCTAATTGATTTTCTGCCCTTCAAGTGTTTTTTCTGTAGACTTTGACTGTTTTCATTTTTTTCAAAAAATCAACTCTAATATTCCAATTCATTTTGGTATCATGAAACTTAAATATAAGCCTTTGGCTCGCTAGACTGATCAATCTCTTGCTACATGTTCAACATTAAAAAATTACGACTTTTTTGGATTGAATGCTAGATGCCAAGCCAAAAGCTCAGAAGTCACTTAAAATTTACAATTATAGTTTTTGTAATATTTCAAAGCCTCCAATATCGGACTGGACAGGATTTCAAGTCCAAGCAATTAGTTTCAGTCTAAGGCACAGCCGATTGCTTGGACTTGAAGATCCCGTCCAGTCCGATATTGGAAGCTTTGAAATGACTTCTCATGCTCATTAATTATTTGACTTTGGAGTAGCTGGAATTAAGTATTAATTCAGTCCTAGGACTGAATTAATTTTGTTCCAGTTATTACAGAATCTTCTCTTAGTTTCTAGTAGCATCACATGGTCCAAATACAACAATGGGATTGGCTCCTTTCCTCATGAATAATTAATGAGTATGAGTCTTTAAAACTCACCATGAGCTTCCTTTGTTTTCTTATCAGCTTTCATCTTGTTTACAGTTCTACCCAGGAAGCTTTTAAGCTTTTTTCTGAAGAGAAAAAAAAATTGTCAATAATAAAGAGAAAAGTGGAAAAAGGTGATTCAGCATTATACTATAACAGGACTCCAAAAGAGCTCAATGCTTATATGATAATGCACCACTTTCAAACCCTTTATTAATAGTACACAGTACAGTATCAAAGTATCTTTATCTGAGCATTTTTTAACTATATTATACAACAAGGCATCTTGAGGAAAGCGAGCCTTGAGGTTGTGAAGAATATTAAACTCAAACAGGATGTGATAAGATCCTCTCTATTCATTCACCATTTTGGAAGGTCATCCCCTGCTGTGGTGTACAGTCATGTCATACCTAACAACATCTACTCATTAAAAATAGACTCCATCTTAACACAAACACTTACGATTTCTTTTTCATTTTACTGCTTACATCTACACCATCTTCATGGTCGATGGCATTGAGCTTAGGGTTACTGCTATAATGAAAAGATATATAAAAGGGTAAATTTTACACCATGAAAAGATGAAAAAACTGACAGTTGCTGACTTTGCTGACGTTTTGGATGCTTTTAAATCCACATATTATTGACTGTTGAGTAGAAATACCTTGAAAATTCAGAAGTCAATCTCATGATATGTAGAGCCAATGGGTTGGTTCCCTTAGGCAATCTATCCTCTGCCAGACTTAGAGGAATGCTTTCCCCTGTATCAAGATTTTTGACTATAACCTGTTCCAGAATTTCCTGTTAAACAATTTACAAGAAAATATAAATATTATCAAGAAACTTGAATCATGTGCACACCGTGTACCAATCAAAATAAAGTATCCAGAATCGAAAACCTGAGGCTTAATTTTTGTTCTTGGGAAAAAAAAGTTAAGAATTTGCCATTGATTTCAACTGAGGTTCTAAGGTTATGGATTAAGAAACCTCAACTTGAGCACTATTGGTGGGTTTGAATATTTTCTGATTTCCTAAACTTTTTCCTCTTCGTAAAAATTGATGTGTAAAACTTGAATGTGTGCTGTGAATAATTAGTGTTGTGGAGAAATAAGTATTGAGTAAGCTAGTAAGGGAGGGCTGGTGTGTCTTGGTGTAAAGAGAGCTCTTTTTAAGTCGCAAGAGGTTTTCTCTTAATTCAATAAAAATCGATCAATAAATCCTTTGGTGCAAAATGAAAAATGTTTGTATATATTCATCTAAGTCAAAGAGCTGTTGCATGGGTCTTGACTTTTAAGAGAGCTGTTTTCCTGATGGCACAGTATACTTACAGCATCTGATAAAGGCCTTCCTGAAGCCGACCTCACACGCACAAGTCCACCATGTTTGTCACCCACTGAATACTGATATGAATGTGTGCTACCTACAGATGCCGTAGATCCTGATATATTATTCATTTGTCCATTTGATATAACACTAGAAACGCTTGCAAAGCTGTCCGACCTATTACAGCTACTACCTAGCGACGTCACCGAGTGAGATTTTAGCCGAGTGTCTAATGTCAGCGCATGAATAACTTCTGTAGAAGCTGGCTTTTTCTAAAACTTTCTTCATTTCTTGAGATTTATAATCAAGGGTTATTGCTAGGTCATTCTCATCTGCATCTTCTAAAGTGTTAGTAACCAGTAGTGAGATCACTATTAGTCTTCTCGGATGGCGGAAGGGGTGGTTCACTTGAGAAGTGGTCCAACTTTGGACTATCTGGGGTAGAGACTGGGGAACTTGGATTTTCTGGTGTTGTGGATTCTTTGTGCTGTTAAAACAAGAACATACATGTACATTATTAGTGTTGCAGTTATGAATCATGGTGCTGGTGTAACATCTTCATAACCTATTTAAGATTTAGTATGTGATGATTGCCCAGAGACCTGTAGCCATTCATTAATAAAAAATAGACACAAAGTCTTAAGCACTGTAACAATTTATCTGGATGTATTGTTTAATCCCTGGGGTTGTTCCAGGGTTCAATAAAATTGAGGAACTTGCAATTCTGATATTTCTCTGATGCAAGCTAGTATGATTGATGTGAGAAAGGACCATCATTACATTTATAAAAGACACATGAAACCATTTGCATATATTAGAATATTTTGTGGCTGAACCCATGACCTCTCACAAAACAGACTGATGCTCAAAATATCTGAATAAATTCGCGGCTTTCTCTCGTCAAAGTTTGAATATTCCACAGGAAGCCCGTGAAGTTGCCTACCTTGTTAGTATATTGTATAGTAGAAAAACAAAATTGCTACCAAGGGGGGGGGTAGGGGAGATGACAAAAAATCGATAGCGCCCGCATAAAAAGATAAAGACAAGACACCATTTAGTATTTCCTTCATTTATTAGAGTTGATTTATTAGAGTGGTTAGCCTGTGGCTCAACCAAATAAGCCAGCCTAATTAATTACTTACCGTAGTGCCCTCATCAACTTTATCAGCAGCTTCTGACAAAGATTTCCCTTCTGGTTTCTTTTTTCTTTTTCTTCTCGGCGGCGCAACAGGAGCTGGACCTTCCACTTCCGCAACCTTTTTGTTTCCACTTTTGACTACATCTGATTCAAGACTCATATCATTAACAACTTCTTTTATTAGTTGACTGACAGGTGACAGTAGTGGTAGCGACGTTGCACCACTACTAATTCCTAAAAGTTTTGTCTCATTTTTATTTTTCTTGAGATTAAGTTCTAAATTATGAACTCTTAATTTTTGTACATTTTGAACCCTTTCCTGCAGTTCATCTTTCTTAGAACTGTCTTTATAATTATTTGAGGATGAGTCAAAAACATTTGCATCTTTAGAATCTAAAGATTTTGAGTCTCCTGGTATTGTACTCTGTTCCTGACTGCTAGCCGATGGTTTTAATTTTCCTGGCGAATGTTGTCTTTTATTTTTTTCATTCTTGTCATCTTGTCCATCTTTAATATTTTTTCCTTGAATTTTAACATTCTAAAACAAATCACCACAATAAATTATTATATGATAGAGCAGGCATTCTCTAAATCATAATTCCTTTTTCACATATTAGCTCTTTGACCTTAAAACAAATCTTGACAGCAAGTAGGTTTTTCTACTCACAAATATATCCCAAAATTTAATTACATATTTCCTGCTACAAGGATTATTACTGTGGTTTCATATATTCTGCGAACTTTGATTTTTTTGGTGCTGTCAGTCAAAAGTAATCTGTCGGTACCTTTTATTTCTTTGACTGGCCACAGTAAAAAAATAATTTCGCAACAAACCGTTGAAATGTCCAAGTTTGCAGATATTGAAAATTGCAGTAAAGGATTTAACATAATGCAGTTAGTATAAAGCCAAAATAATTCATCATGAGTTGAGGACCATACTTCATAAAAATCAGCTGATATTAGAATGAAAATGACTAAAATATTTCACGATATAATTTTTTAAAACCGGGAAAATTATACAAAATCAATAAACGTAATGAAAGAAACAACCCCAAAACAAAAAGCAAATTCTTTACGTCCAATAACAAATATAATAAATGCATGTTTTTGAATTCTTTAGGCCGTGAAATGAATTCTTAAATTTTGACCTCGAGTGAGGAATATTTTAATATGAGCTTAAAAATAGGGGCGTCGATGAAAATTATGTTTGTTTTGAGCTTGGAAAGGCTTATATAGAGATTAGAAGAGTGGGTTTTGAGCCATATATTAAAGAAGAATGAGCTTCATAAATTTAGATCAAACTGTGACGATCGCAGTAGAAAATTTATGAACGATTTCTTTTGTTTCATTTGAGTAGTTGTTGTCATATGCTTATTATGACAGGTGAAACAGCGTCCAAAATGTTTGAAATAGAGATTTATTTAATATTCAATATTTTAACATCCTAATCCTAAACTAGTATTATAAAAATATTTATGATCCTATCGAGTCAAAACAAACACGAAGGAAGATCTAAATAACAAAAACTCCAATCTTAATATTAATTTTAAATATCGTTTTTTGAGCATTAAAATCCATGGGAGTTGAGCTAAAAATACTTTTACCCTAGGGTATTTTACTCAGTACGAAATTGCAAATGGTTTAAAAAATAGTTTCATTCCTTAGATACTGATAGGATTAATCTGGCTAGTAAATAAGGATTTTAAAGGTTCAATAATAAGTGTTTTACCTTGGTATCATCGAGAGTTCCTACATCGAAGCTGTGGAGAATAAAACAAATTGAATTAAAAATTAAGCCACAGTCGTAAAACTCAAAACAAAGGGTTTATCTACGTTGAGAGATGAAAATAAGGTCAAATATGGCTGAAATGAATTTAGCTTCAAAGGTAAGGAAGCTCCTTTAGCGATATAAATGATGGCGCACTTAAATAAAAAGTCAAAACTTTTCTTAGATTCAATGAAGGAGTACATAAGTACCTGTTATTTTGGGACTCCGCAGCGTCGAAAAACTCCCCTTCGGAGTCGCTATCGCTTTGCATAGCTATCTCCTATAATCAAGGATTGCAGGAGTCTATTTTATGATCTAAATTCACACCACTGGAGACATTATTTTGGCCATAACTCGACCGTTTCATGCACCGATTGTCATAAGAACAGCATCCATTAACCAAGACGTCGACTCTTGACAACCACAGTCCTTTGCGATTATACTTATGACGAAATCTCTTATTGGTTAAAAAAACAATAATAAGTCAAAACCAACCAATCAAAGTCGTCGTTAGAAACTCGAAGGACTTGAAGTTGTTTGGGTTCTTGTTTCATTGACGATGAAGCGTCCAGTTTAACGCTTGAAATTTCGTTGGAAATTTTATCAATTGTTTTTTTAAGATGTCGACGATTCGCAGGTACGGTGCAAATATTTATTTATTCTTCTTCCTAGTGCGCTTCTAAGTATTCAAATTTTATGACTCTTTTAGTTTGCTTGAAGGATAATTTAAAGACTGTCTCATACGAAATATTGCAACGTCTTTAGATCCAGGAAATGTCAAAGTCAACTAAGGAAATTGGAAAATTGTGAAATAACGAAATCAGGCAAGGCTGAGAGTTCCAAAAGTTCAATCAAGGATAGAACACTTTTGTTCTATCGTTCGCCCTTAGACCCGTTAATTCCCAAGGAGATTTACACTAATGTTGATAGCGCAATTGTACTTCATGCAAATCTAATCTGTTAAGATTTCCTCAAGGGTGTTCTAACTTAATTAGTTCAAAGTAAAATCGAAAGTTTGAACTTAGATATTTGTAAGAGCGTTGTACAGGTTATCTTGACATTAAGTTTATGTACTTCGTAACTGTCCTTGTAAAGTGACGAGGAAATATTTTTTGCAGTTCAAGTTTGTTTATCTTCTTTCAACCTTTTTTTCTGGTTTGTTCGTGAACCTGTTATTGCAACTACGTACATTCTTGTTTTCCTTGCCAAATTTAAACATGATTTTAACTTCATGATTGTACCATTAATTGCTATTGTTGTTTATGAATCATCACACCTATATTGCAAGTTCTATTGTCAGTACATCCTGTTGTCGTCTCTACATAAGATCGCGACAGCAATCGAAGTTTCAAAGATCTGTTCATTGTGTAAGTCCGGAATATGCCAATAAAAACGAAAGTGTAAAAATGTAACAGCTACAACACATACCACTGATGAAACAGTAGTTCAAGACGTTAAAATGAATTCCTTCATAAGGCTCGTTCTACTACATTGCTTTAAAACCTCATTCTGAAATTCATTCTATAAAACAAAATCCCTAAAACACCTTAATACATCACAGAAACATCTTAGTTAGAGGATTTCACTTTTTAACCATAATTAATACACACATTTAAAATAAATTTTACTCAAATCATGCAAATTAGAAAAGTGCCATAGCAAAAAGGTTAAGGCTCATTGATTTTTCTAAATTACCTGAAAATTACAAAATCCCTAAAACACCTTAATACATCACAGAAACATCTAAATTACCTAATTATTGTATTACTGTTTTTAACAATTATTTTGTTTATTTTTATTTGTTAATATATTATATTCATTTATTCATTCTTATTCAATCATTCACTTCGTTTGATCATTTCATCCAAAGACCCAGCTCATTTTTCCATCCTCAATTCCCTCCCTCGATTCCCTCCCTCGACTCTCTCCCTCCCTCGACTCTCTCCCTCCCTCCCTCCCTCCCTCCCTCCCTCCCTCCCTCCATTTATTCATTCATTCACTTATTTGCACATCCATCCTTTAATTCATTCAATCTATCTACCATAGTATTGAACCTCATTATAAACCTCAGTAATTTACAATTGTCTATCATTTTAGTCCAGTGGATGAGTATGGGTTTCAAAGACCAGATGACTTTGATTACAACAGTTATGAACACTTTATGACAAGCTATCTCCGTGTCTTGGCCAGGAGAGCAAGCAGATGGCAAAGATTCATCAGGGGAACTTCAAAAGTCAAAAAGTCCAGAAAAGGTCACTATAAACCTTATCATAAGTTATCATATTATGTTATTCATATGTCAAGTGATTTTGAGTAATGTGGTTGCACCTAAAGAATAGGCTTTTGAATACCTCATGTTCTAAACAAAAATATCTCATAGTTCCCCTTTTAAAATCTAGTTAATAAAATTAAATTTTCGTTTCTAGTTAAGAGATTTGTCAGGAAGGGAGTACCTTCAAACTACAGAGGACAGGCAAGTATTAATTTTATACTATCAAAATAAGAAGATATAACTAGCTAAAAACTAGCTGTGAGCTGCGTTGGTATTCCTAACCAAACAGTAATGATAAAAAGATAAATTATACACCGTGGAAATATGAAAAAAACTTACTGACGTTTCCTTCGTCGGAGTAAAAGAGGACTAGTGTCTGAAATCTCATTAAGTTTTTTCATCTTTTCACAGTGTATAATTTACCTTTTTATCATTACTATCAAAATAATTTGTTTTGAAACACTGTCAAAACATTATGATCTTATTTTGTTTGCAGGTTTGGATGGATATTAGTGGTGCTAGAAAGAGAAAAAAGAAAAATCCAGGCTATTACCAGGGTCTGCTGGAAGAAGAACTGGATGAAATAGTGAAGAATAGTATCACTACAGGTATTGAATTGCATGATACGACAGATCAACCATGAGAAAGAGTTGCAGTAATGTCTATCATTCATCCATCCTTTTGTCCATTCATTCATTCA
This sequence comes from Actinia equina, assembly GCA_011057435.1. Taxonomy (NCBI): domain Eukaryota; kingdom Metazoa; phylum Cnidaria; class Anthozoa; order Actiniaria; family Actiniidae; genus Actinia; species Actinia equina. The sequence goes on along the minus strand of WHPX01000328.1, from coordinate 266,059 downwards.
TTTCATTCATTCATTTCGTTCATTCATTCATTCATTCACTCACTAATTCATCCATCCATCTATCCATCCATCCATTTATCATTTATCCATCCATCCATCCATCCATCCATCCATCCATCCATCCATCCATCCATCCATCCATCCATCCATCCATCCATCCATCCATCCATCCATCCATCTATCCATCCATTTATCATTTATCCATCCATCCATCTATCCATCCATTTATCATTTATCCATCCATCCATTTATCCATTCCTTCCCTCCCTCCCTCCCTCCCATTCATTTATTCAACCCCTTCCTCCCTCCCTCCCATTCATTTATTCATTCATTCATTCCCATCCTTCATTCACTCTTTCATCTAAATAAATAAACAAATATAAAATTCAAGATTATGCAAGCAATTTTTGAATTGCTTTCATATCTATACATTAACTGTATTTTTCGTCAACAGATATAGACAGAACCTTTCCAGAGAATATATTTTTCGGGTCATCTCAAAAGGACCTGCGCAAAAATCTTTACAATGTGTTATATGCCTATGCATTGCACAATCCAAGAATAGGCTACTGTCAGGTATGTAGTGCATGTGTCGGGATGTATGATAAATAACTTTACTAAAAGTCTCCATTTTTTTTACTAGGGTCTTAACTACATCACCGGCATGCTTATATTGATCGTTAAGAATGAAGATTCAGCATTTTGGTTATTAGATGTAATGTTGTCGAAAAGGCTTCCAGGTAAAACATCTGTAATTCTCATTTCCATGGTTACAGGCCTCCGAAAATAAGCCAGAATAATATGTTCTTTGATCCACTAAACGAAGTTAAGGAAATCTAGTTTTTTTTCAAGGTCAGCTAATAGTTATCAGATAATTCTGTATTTGGTCACAAAGATTATTAAAACATGCAAAATTAATATCAATAACATTTTTTAAGAAACTTTTTTATCCTGTGGAATTCTGCGATTATAGTGGTCCTGGAATTCTATATAACGCTTTTTGTATGGTTTAGGTTACCTGTTCATCCTCTTTGAAAACTTGAAGTGCATTCTGATATGGTCCTAGATCCTTTGCATAACAATTAATTGACAATGCCCCTTACCCTCCCCTCCCCTACACAACATCAGCAGCCCCCTCATTTCTGCCTTTGAAGTGTTAAGCATTTCAACACTTGAGTAAACTGGCTCATTGCTTTCAGATTACTATGCAAAAGATATGCTTGGGTTGCAAGTGGAGCATGAGGTTTTAGCTCAACTTGTCAAGTAAGAAGAAGACTTCTGTTTAATATTTGGAGGTCATTCAATTCACTTGTTGGGGGAGAAGTGCTGAATATAATTTTACAAAGTATTTTTTGGTGCATGCAGTTTTCAGATTTTGATAACCTGCAAACACTAAATACTAGCCATCTTTTCCTCCCCAGGAAGAAGATGCCACAGTTACATACTCACATAGAGAAGATTGGGTTATCATATAGTATATTCACCACTAAATGGTTTATTTGTTTATATATTGACGTATTGCCCGTGGAGGTAAGAATAATGGTTTCTGGTCTCTACTGAACTTTAAGGTTTTTTCTTTATTTTTTTTCTCTACTAAAATTATCTTCTATCTTCCAATTATTATTTGAACATGGAATGAGGGCTACAGGTTTGTTATCCAAGGACAATTTATATCTATTTTTCATCAGTCATTTATAATTTTCTAAAGTATAGATTTTCCCTTTTTAATGTCTCGCCAGCTAGATCAGACCATGTTATTTTTATTCTCCTTTAGTATTGTTTCCTTGTTTCCACATCAACCGGTGATATCAATATATTTTTATTTCATTCAGACGGTGCTTCGTATTTGGGATTGTCTATTTTATGAGGGCTCAAAAGTTCTCCTTCGAGTTGCACTGACATTACTAGCTCTTCACGAGTCCCAGCTTATGGCTAGTAAAGACTTTCCTCAACTCTGTAATTCAATGAAGGTAAAAAAAATCATGTCACGCCAAGCAAGGTGATAATTAGTCCCGCCAACAAAGATGCATAATGGCATACCATTCCTAGCTATTAAGTTACTGTAATGAAGGACAGGCTTGTTAGCATTACCCTGGCTATTGCTACTCTTGTATGTTATCATGCTATCGTCCAGATGAAAGGTGCAATTGTTGGCTCCAAGTTTCTAATGCTGGTGATACAGAGATCACACAAAGCAACCATTCTTGAGAATATCATGCAATTGCAAGTAACGTTGCAAGAATCCACTGTACATTGTGCGCATCAGTTGTGTTCAAGCCAATTTTTTTATGCCAAGTCTGACAAATATATTTAGAGCATGGATTGCATGCAAAATTAAAATATCATTCTTTTTCCTTCTCTTTTGTGTGATACAGGAGATAACTACAAACCCTTCAACAATGGACTGCCATTCTTTCATGGTCGTAAGTATAATCAACTAATAGTTTGGGTAATAGTGTAAGAAAGTAATCATGGTGTCTAGTTTGCCCTGTGCATGGTAACAATTTGGGAAGGGAATATAAAGTGAATAAGAAGGAAAACTAAACAGGGTGTAAAAACTTTTAACAAGAGTGCGACAGCCATTTGAGAGTCATATGTACATATGAGTAAGAAACTTGTTACCCTATGTACCTTTGGTATGGTTTCTATTTTCATGGAGCACATGATGGGGTAGTCTGTGTTCTCGCTGCTTTCCCATTGGTCCAGAATTGGTCCAGATTAGCAGAAAACTATTTTAGAGTCACTGCATTTCAGAGTGCATTTCAAATGCAAGTAATTATGCTGCATATTGAAACTATTTATCCCCTTTTAGAACTGTTTTGAGCTGCCTGGATCTTTACCGATACGACAAGTAAAGAAACTTAGAGCAGAAGCACTAAAGAAACTCAGACCGCCGGAAGATGACGTGGCAAAATCTTAAACTATCTAGACAATACATTTTAATTATCACATTCAGTTTTTGTAATATTTTTTTAATTTCAAATTTGGGTTTGGGAATATTGAATCACTTTTATCAACATGAAAATATTATTATATATGAATAACTCATTTTATTTGCAAGTAGGTTCCACCGATACAAGATGTAATACATTGCCAACAAATGTTGATTAGAAATTGAGATGGAAATGAAACAAATATTGCTCTCTTTTGTCCTTTTCTCCTTCTTTCCTGTCACTCATCCGAGCAAAAAAATTAAATGTAAAAATGAAGAAAAGGAGTAAGAAAAGCAAACAAGAAAGAGAGAACAAAACAAACAAATATGGTGCAATGACGTCACATGACACAATGACGTCAGGCTGACTCTGATTAGCCTGTTGATAAAGTACTGGGTTCCTACAGAAATATTGTACTGTAAAAACTGTATTTAGGGATTTTTAGTTTTTTAAAGTATATTTAATTGTTAACATGATAGTGAAGTGTATATCAGTGACAAAAAGACTTCGTAAAAATAGGAGGAAAAGGAATTGCACCTTTAAATGTTTTCCTTGCCTGTCGACCTAAAAAATTGTACTTCAATCAAATATGCAATTTCAATCAAAAAATATTCCAAATATCTAAGTGCATGCTCATGAATGTTGCATGTACTGTATTTAAAATCATAAAGAATTTATAACAAATTAAAACTCTCATATATCACTATTAAAATAAATGTGTGTATTTTGTACGCCTTGAGTTTTAAAAACTATAGTCGTAACTTACATGGCCATGTTTTCCACAGCCGTATGAAATCTATTAAACTTTAGTCAAATCCAACTGGTGGTCTATCATCATTGCTTCATCTTGATTGGATGAACTACTACTAGGCTAAAAGTTATTTCCTTCTAGTAGCGAAAAGTGTCAGCTTAAAAACCAAAACAAATTAAATTTATAACTTTACCTGAAAACTATTTTTCATCTATATATTGATGAAATAATTGTGGATTTGACTATACTGCTAAATATCTCCTTAAAGCTTTAAACTCATACCAACAAGATTCCATAAGTTGATAAGTTTGACAAGTGATAAGTTTGCTTCAATGTTTTTTGTGGTGATAAGCTGATTCAGTGTCTGTTATATGACAAGTTGCTTCAGTGTCTTCTTTGGGGATAAGTTGCTTTAGTGTCTTTCTTGTATTTTATCTCCAAGCTGAGGTTCTGTGACAAACGTCACTTCAAACTCCCCTTCTTTGATTGATCCCTCCAATTCGAATAGAACAATCTTTAGTTATAGGAAGAAAAATAAGAGTTAGCAATTGAACAAATCAAGGAATGGATAGTCAGATTGGATGGAATGATTGAAGCTAGAAAGGCAAGAATGATTTATGGATTGATGGAATGGGATGGGATGGTTGAATGACTCCAGCCATATTTTCACTTAGCATTTGAAGTCATTTGAATCTGACATTTATCTATAAAGAACAATGCTGTGATTGGCCACGGCATTAGGTAGGACATGACCATCTCGCTAGCTAGTCTAACTTTGGCATTATTTTCCATGATTTAGAGAAAATAGTCTAAATCCTCAGAGTGAAATAAAAAAGCAAATTAAAAAATTCATTTCTTAGTCAAAATGGCCCTGCTCGAGTGCTCTAATAAAACCATTGGAAAAAGTCATGTGATGGGGGCCGGGGGCATCACCTCAAGCCAAATATTTTCCTGTACGGCCCTCCCACTCAGTCAATAAGTACATATTATTGTACTTACCGTGTTCTTTCCAGAGCGTAGCCATGGTTTTGGAAGGTAAAGTGTCTTCTGTGGTCCAATATTCCAGTAGCGTCCTAAATTACGACCATTTATAAAGCACGATCCTTTTTTCCAAGCACTCATTAGAAGGTATGTGTCCTTAGGTTCACCGGATATTTCAAAATTTCCTTTGTATAAACCTGGTCCGTTAGGTTTAGAAACTGAGGGCCATTCTATTTCTTTGGTAAATCTTTGGAGATGAAAGAAAGTTTAAGCGCTGCGGTGCTTATTAAAGTTTTTGGGTTTCATATGCGCCGTTAAATTCGGGGTCAGCGCTTATTCAGGTGCGGCTCTTATTAATAATTTTGGTCTTAGGTGCGGTGCTTATTCAAGGGTGGAGTTGAATTGGGGTCAGCGCTTAAATTAGTAAATACTGCAGTTGCTTATTTTACAAGAAAATAAAGTGGTCCCTATATTAAAGTAATTTTATCAAACACTATTTCTTGCACATACTTGTCCATAACTTTAGGCTTAAAGTCAAGCGGGTAAATGGTCCAACGTTTGTGTTTCTTGCCATCAATGGTAACTTCACCTAGAATTCCTGTATTTTAAAAATATGGTGACAATGATAAGGTACCATTCATTAGTTTATTTAGAGGGGCGAGCTGGCAAGTATCAAAACTAATTTGATAGAAATGTATTGTCTCCACTTTTGACCCCATTCAATTTCTTTTTTTGTTGTACTCTTGCTTTTATTGGTAAATTGTACGTAAGCCCCCCCGATAAAATGTACCTTTTCTTTGTGTGTTGATGTTCTTCAAAAAATTGACTCGACCCATGTTCTCCACCAATATTTCCAGTGTCTCCTCCTCGCCTGGTTTCTGTTGAACGATTTTGATAAATTAATCAATTTTTTTATGGCATCGCGCCAACTGATTTAAAAAAACAGTTTTCAGTCTCATTTACCTTGTCAGAACTTAGCGTCACTTTGACATTTTTGGTCTTATTTACGTTCAGATACTGCCCCTTGTAATCCATCACTTCTGGAATATTTTGTTCTTTGGAATCAACGAAGACCTAAGACAGCAAACAATTTCATATCAAGCCAAATATTTGACTTCAAGGACCAAAGAACTTCAGGGTTTGGTATCTCCACCACTCTCATAACATTAACCTGGGTAGTGACAGCATTGAGCGAGTCACAAGAGCTAAATTACTAGGTGTGTTAATAGACGATAAATTGAGTTGGGATGGTCATATAGATAATATCATTATTCCAAAGGTAGTGAAGAATCTGCGAATGCTTCGTACATTTAGATCTATTCTGTCAATCCCACAACTTATTTCTCTTTACAACTCGTTGGTTTTACCTCATTTCGATTACTGTTCTAGCTTATGGGGTAATTGCGGGAAGGTCCTGAAGGATAAACTTCAGAAACTCCAAAACAGGGCTGCTCGCATAATTACTCATTCTAGTTATGAGATCAGATCGGCCGAAATTCTAACAAGTCTCGGCTGGTCTGATCTTGAAACTCGAAGAAATACTCAGAAGGCTATCTTAATGTATAAAATTATAGAGGGCAATGCCCCAAACCTACTCAAAAACCTATTCAAGAAAACCAGCGAGTTGCACAACTATGGATTACGCGGGTATGATTCAGACTTGAAGCTTCCTCTACCTCATTCCGAATTTTTGAAGCGTAGCCTGTCTTACAGCGGAGCCCAGCTATGGAATAATCTTCCATTGAGTGCAAGGACTTCTAGCTCTCTATGTAATTTCAGAAAACTAATAGAGTAAATTTATATTTTTATTATTTTCATTTTTAATACTGTTAATTTATTCATATCTATATTATATTTACTCTTCTATTTACTTCTTATACGGCTTTCTTGAAAATCAATGTAACAATTGAATGGAACAACCGTTGTAAAATAAAGGACTCTCTCTCTCTCTCTCTCTCTCATATCGCCTTAATCTTCACGTCTCCACCTCCATCTAGATTAGAACAAGTCTAAGCCAAATACATGGCAAGTACAGCAATCAAATACCTTTGCCCTGTCTCTATAGCTCTCAATTTGTAGTTGCTTTGCACTAGGTGATATGGTTGTCTGGTACAGGATGTAACCATAGCCTTGACCACCATTGTTGTTGATGGGTAGACTTTCCATGGGGACTGGGTATTCACTTTCTATGGATGTCTGTCCCCATAATAATAATAATATGATTAAGATAGCATAGATTGATTCGAGATTCATTTTATGACCGCTGTTAAAAGTATTGCGGACGGGTAACGAGGGTAATTTCAGGCAAAACGATTTGTTTTTTTTTGTTGACCCCCGTTGACTTTGAAAGTGATTCCATCCTTTATCGCATCTGCACAACACACTGCGGTAAGTCAGCCAGACTGACTGCAGTTTTGTCATATTCTTCGAACTCGAATTGAAATTGTCGTTTTTTACTGTCGCCAGTCAAGAACATAAAAGGTTCGAAATAGAAAAACAAAATTCAGGGTGCCGCTTGTGACTGCAGAGTTTGCAGAATTTCAAATATCGCAGTTATCCTGTACACTTACATTTGAGATTTCTAATACAAGCAATTTTAGTGCCATCCAGAAATATTTGTCAAAAAAGCAAAGATAAACGGCAGTTAAATTATAGACTTACCACATATTTGAGTAAGGTTTTGAGTGGCATAAACTCCTGTATTTCCACTGGTTCTATGATCAAAACCAGAATACTATTCAACTAATGAATAACATGGGTAGATCTAGGGGAGGGATGCAGGGGGTCTGCACCCCTCTCCCCCCCAAATTATCTGACATCTACTGCATGATTTGTGTTTGAGTTTGTAAGCAAAGGGTACACCCTTCCTAAAACGAAAATCCTGGATGGTGCCCCTCTAAAAAAAACCTGGATTTCCCACTGAATAAAAACATTTTGAGGGGATATTACGATAGCACAGTGCCCCAGTGTAGCAATGGGAATATACTTACCATAAATCGTTTTCTCTGTATTTGGAGGTATACTTTTTGGCATATGTTTTGGAACTATAAAAAACCATACAAAGTTATTTTTCATTTGATCCAATTTCCTCCCTACAAGGAGTAAAAAAGACCTTCAAGTTCCATCGACGAAACAACTTCTGGGCTGATCTAAGACAGGGCATGGCTAACTCACAGATCAAACCTGAAACATCCTCTGAGCTGATCTAAGTCAGGGCATGGCTAACTCACAAATGGAACCCTAAAACAACCTCTGGGCTGATCTAAGTCAGGCATGGCTAACTCGTTGATCAAACCTCAAACAACCTCTGGGCTGATCTAAGTCAGGGCATGACTAACTCGTATATCAAACTTGAAACAACCTCTTGGCTGATCTAAGTCAGGGCACGGTTAACTCACAGATTGAACCCTGAAACAACCTCTGGGCTGATCTAAGTCAGGGCATGGCTAACTCACAGATCAAACCCTGAAACAACCTCTGGGCTGATCTAAGTCAGGACATGGCTAAATCACATATCAAACCCTGAAACAACCTCTGGGCTGATCTAAATCAGGGCATGGCTAACTCACAGATGAAATCCTGAAACAACCTCTGGGCTGATTTTAGACATGACATAGCTAAAAAACTCTTGTCACATGTGATGACATGTGATTCAAACCCAAGACCCCAGAGGTGAGAATGGGGTACACTACTGCTACACCACCCTTAAAATACTCACATGACTTGTCAATTCATACAACCTGGTTTCCAGGGGCGTAGTGAGGTCTCGATTTTGGGGCAATGTACCATTTTGCAACCAAATCCTCAGGAATCCCACATGAATAAATTAAATTTTGGTGACAAGAATACTCACGAGAATTGAAGGGCACGTTATTCAGGATAACCTTTCTGAGTGCCTTGTATTTATCAGTGATGTCACCTGCTTCTGATAATGGGGCATCATAGTCTGTTGTGAGAAAGAATGCACAGGAAGCCCATTCTCAGTTTTTGTGTCAATACGATACTGCAGTATGTGGCCGATATTAAATTTTTGGAGATTTTGTGGAAATTGAAAAATCTACACTTAGAGTTAAAAACATGTTTTTTTTGTACTTTTATTAGATTTTGTCAAGTTGCATTAGATTGTCCTGAAGTATTCTTACCATATGAAGTTACTGTTGGCTTGTAACGACCATGCTTGTCAGCATTAGCTCCATTCATAAAACCAAAGTTTGTACCACCTTTAATAAAGCAACCCATAATGAAACCCTTTTTACAGCCACATGCAATTTTTTTCCATTCACAACCAAGTGTCATTTGAGTATTATTTCTTTGTGTAATAATTGCACATAAACAAATGAGTATGGGTACAGTTTAAACAAAGAATCTCAGTTTCAAGAGAATGACACATGGTTTGAAATGAAGAAACAATATACCCAAACGAATACAGTATATAATCATATTTAACATTGCAATGAGACATACATTATCCCTTTTCAAATCTCTATCATCCTTTGGCAGATTATTTCTAATACGCAAGTATTTTGGGATGCATGCCTTGCAGTGAAAGTAATGTTTTCTAGAATTTTAATTGGTTGCCTGTTTTTCACTTCATGGTCTGACATTGCAGTGACTTCGGCATGACCTTGTCTGTATCGTATTTATGCCATGTTTCAGGTATTTGATTTGATGGAGAGTAAATTCTCATGCAATTTGATTGGTTCATACATAACATAAGACAATAGTATAAAATTAATCCACCTCACCATGAAACATATAAAAGTTAATAGATGATCCCATAGCAAGAATATTTGTTACTCGCTGGACAGTTTTGTCTAGGGACAAAATATGGTGATTTTCACCCCAGTGGTCAAACCAACCAGACCAAAACTCTGTCACCATAAGAGGCTTGTTGGGCTGAAAGTCAAGGTGACAGCACCATCATGTCATTGTTATCATCATCATCACCATCATCAATCACCTCAATCATCTTTATTATTCACATCATTATCATAAAATACTTACAACCATCTTCATCGTCATCATAAACTGCTTTAAGGCTGGATCTAAGAGTTTGAGTGGGAGAGGGAGGGTACCTCAAAAATGAAAGGATACTCTTTCTACTTTTCAACCCCAATCACCATCATCATTCTCATCATCATCATCACCACAATCCCTGTCATCTGACACTATCATCCCGAACATTATCACCAGCATTTTATTATCATTTTATTATCATCATTGCCATCATCACCATTATCATCATTATCTTCATCTTTGTTGTCATCATTTTCATCTTTGTTGTTGCTCTCAACTTCATCATATCATCATCATCATTATTACCATACATTGGCATCTCACCTACCTGTAACTCTTTCAAGCCTTTGAGAGCATTTGTTTCATTCCGTTGGAAATTAGCAGTTCTCAGAACTTACAAAAACAAGAAAAAGAAAGAAAAATGTTGATAAATTAATGGTAAATATTCATAAAATGAATTCACAAAAAAAAGTTAGATAGTAAAGGACAAAATAACCATACCATTAAAAACCTAGTTATAATTCAGATACTTTTTTGTGAGGTCTTATTTGATGGACTTATTATAACCATGGGGGCCTATACCTGGAAGGAAAAGAGTTCATGTTTCATCATCCAACACAAGATTCCAAAAGTAGGCTTGTAACCAGTAGGGCTTGTAAGGTGGAGGGATATTTGCTCTAGCAGACTGGCAGGCTTATAACCAGGAGCCCTGGTTTATGATCTTAGAGGGGAATTATAACTGGGATTTTATGGTATTTTAAAGTACAACAAAATACTGATCTGATTTATCTGTGCATATATACCTCCAGGTAAATGAAACTCTTTCTCTTTTTTCATCTGATATAAGCCATCTGAAGTGATCAATAGCTCAGAAACACTTTTCCTGGTCATTTCCTGTGCAAAACGATTTCATGATTAGAGGCATGAGCTGAAGATACAACTTTCTTTTCATGAGAGCCGTCTCTAAAGAAATAAAAGTGCCATTTGACCCTTCTGGGGATGGATGTTTTAGGCTCACATTCCTGTCCCCTAAGGTCCAAATACATATACCAAAACAGTGATATCGCTGTTTAGCACACAACTTATTAAGCAGGTGTTATCTTGTACTTTAAGGCTATCTGACATGTGTTGGTCAACTGTTGGCCATGTGGGGGGTTTTCTCTGGGTCCTCCGGTTTTCCTCCCTCCTCAAAAGTCAACTCCTAATTTCTAATCGATCACAGAACGAGGGCCACAGGTTTGTTAGCCTCTAGCTGGCTATTAAGTGCTACTCTCGTGAAAAAAATTTTTTTTTGCTTGACCATGTGTTGACTGAGCACTAGGGTCATTCATTAAACAGGCAGCTATTCTGCTGAATGCTGCTATAAAATGAACCTCAATTCAGCAGACACCAGCCAGTTGTCCAGCAGACACCATTTGTTAAGCAAAAACCAGGAATACTCATTATAAGATGAATCCCATTTAAATATCAATAAGCATTGCAGCAGCAAAATAATGGGGGGGGGGGGGGGGATTCTGATCCCTGGAACCCATATATGTGGAGTCATCAATGTTAATGCACTATATATATCTTACACGTTTGAGGTGGAGCATGTACATAGAATCATTTCCAAAGCTAAGGTATTCATTTTCCACTTGCCATGCTATTATAGGACCACCCTTCGAATACTGAAAGAAAAAAATGTAGAATTTGTTTGTTAATGAGTGATTTGTTAGTATATGCCTCCAGATTAGGATAGGCTGTTGAACCGGGAGACAATCCCCTACTTGACGAATAATCAACATAATATTTATGTACCCCATTTTACTGCAGGTTAGGAAGGGTTAAGAGACAGGGCCTACGGTTTTAAGTCTTTACTTGAGAAGACTTCAGAAGGGTCTAACCATTTGCAGATATTATTACAAAGGCAGCACCTTTTCCTCAGTTATTTTAAAACCCTGAGTGTTGATCCGACCAAGGCTTGAACCACCACCTCCTGAACAACAGACCAATGCTCTTACCAACTGAGCTACCAGGTGGCGGTACAGAGAACTGTGAAAGGGACTATGTACTGTACCTGTAAAGGTGTTAGTTTTGGAATCAATTCATCAAAGAATTTGCCTGTTGCATCAGTGTAAGGTCTGTATGACGTCCTTAGATTCATCTTGGGGTCTCTGAGTAACCAGCTAAAAATAATAAATTTTCTTTACATTTCTTACATATGGTAATTATATATCTATAGTAATAATAATGATTCATATATATATGCTATACAAACGTTGAGAAGTCTGGAAACTTTGCATTGTGTTCAGGATCATAGCTACATAAGTAGCCACCAGTATGGTCGGTCTAGTTTTAACCTCACCACTTTTTACCTTCAGAACCATTTTTCCATCTTTTAAAATAATTATTATTACGCATACAAGTAAATAGATGAGTGAATGATGCAATCCATGATGAGTGGTTTACAATTGATCTGAGTACTATCATTAACAATAGCTATAGATAGAAAGATTTCTATCCCTCACCGATCGTGACCACCATGATCGCTGTGGTTTTCTGGAATTTTTTATGATCCTTGCAATCAATGAAACACATTTTTGGGTAATATATATTGCAGTGATCTCGGCAATGAAAGTAGTATAATTTGGAAACCATAGCTTATGTGAAAATGTCAGTCATCAACATCAACATATATTAGGTGTCTTATCACAGACCACAGGTAACCCAGTGAACACCAATACAAGTAAAAGCTTCATTTGTAGCAAGAAAGTAACCAGTGACGACATATAAGAGAAGCCTGGTCAATATGTTGTACAATAGCTTGTGGCAACAATTATGCTAATTTGGTATGTACTAACCTAGGCAGTCCTCCTAGATCCCATTCAGCACAGATATATGGTCCAGGTCGCATGATAACATAGAGACCAAGCTCTTGTGCCTTTTCTACAAATTTGCTGAAGAAGAAAAAGAAGTATAGAGTTTTGAAGGTTTAAATAGACAGACTGGCAATTGCTTCATTGTTCAGTCATCCGACCTCCTTATACTTACACAATATCAAGTTGTCCATCAAAAACAAACTTTCCTTTTACTTCTTCATGTAAATTCCAGGCTACATAACTGTGTAAAATTAGAGCATTAAACTACATTTTGTTCAATGACCAATTTACGAAGCCACAAGATTAATTTGTCACTCTAAGATATAGCAGGTACCAGGTATTTGCAAATAAAATAATATATATATATAACGGGAAATTGCTTGAATTCTTTATAAATTACCGACTTTTAATTTTAAAACTCACGTTTCAACAGTATTAAGTCCCATAGCTTTGAGCTTCAAAAGTCTGTCTTCCCAATATTCAGGAACGATGCGAAAATAGTGCATTGCTCCACTCAAGATAGTGAACGGTTTCCCATCTAATGTAAAACTTGGTCCATCGGCTTTCAATCCTTCGCTTTTGCCATGCCGGCTTAAAGATGACTTCTTCGTTCTTCCATATGACATCCATATCGTAAAACACAATGATATTAAGATGAGAAATATTATAGGTTTTTTATGAAGGCGAATTGAAGTCCCCATCGTCATGTTGTAGAGGGCCTGAGTGGAGCAGACCAAGAATGGTCAATGATTAATAGCCTTTTTAAAAAATATAAACAAACGCTCGATAGTCAGGGACATCTGTTATCCCTACTCAAGGATTGAAGAAATTTGCGAAATTTGCTTTTAAAAGCTTATAATCATTGACGTTTTTGCAGAAAGTGGTGCGATATTCCCGAAAAGCCAAACCCACGACTGGAGAACTTTTGAGTCCAAGCCAGGCCTGTCCAAGACTAGAACATCTCAAACCCTACCCTAGAAAGAACAGTGTTGTCACAAAGGGAGGGGAGGTAGTAAGTTTTCAACTGCCAAACCCTTTACATTTTAATACAAATTCTTATTTTGTCATTAATCTTTAAGATAATAAATAATACAGCCATTAATGTCATATAAATATCGATACTGGAGCGTCCTTAAATCAAGCAAAACTGATCATTAAGTAAATTGTACCACGACGTTTTTGTATAAACTGAGGCGAATGAATGGGTTTGAATGTTACATTAAAAAGCTGTCTTTGATTCCAACATTTTAATAGCTTACGATGCGAATTCAATAATTATGAAATTCTAAAAACACTTAGCCTCATGTCAAACGTCGAACTTTACATGAGCCCCCACCCCCCCCCCCCCCCATCCTCCCTTTTCACACATTAGCACGTGACAATTAAAATATCTATAACATAATATTTGTTCATGATTGTCGGCGCGCGCGCGAGCTTTATTACCCTCTTGCGTCAGCAGTCTATAACTATAATCTATATTATTACTTTTTATTTAGGACTTTTTTTAAAGACTTCTTTATCAGTTAGTACTCGATCTAGATATCGACATTGCTAGATATTTTCTTAACCCGTCGACAAAAATTAATTGTCATTGTGTACTAATAGTCAAAGAGACACGAAAGAAAACCATGGAAATGAGATAGTCTAGAGAGAGAAGGTAATTTAGAGTAATTATAATGAAAAATAATGAGAATGAGACTAATGAGAATGAAAAACAGGGAAAATGTTTGTGCAACGAAGTGAAACTATTCAGTAATTCTCTAGATCTATACTTTCCCGCCACACAGCTAAACAGACGATAATAATTTGATTTCATTTTCAATTCTACTTTAGATCTTTCATAACTGAAAAGAAAACGATTAGTTATAGTTTGTATGCAGTTTTGCCAAGATTAGGTTTGCTCTTGAACGTCAATAATCCATCCTTGCTTCTCGTTTCAAGCTCAAAAATGACAATCTACGAACAAAAGTAAGCGATAATTTTCATTTTATTATTATAAATCAAAGGATAAGGTGTGTGTTTCAAAAATACAGACATAGTATATAATCTGCAATTTGTGTGTTTGAGGTGTGGAGGGGGGGGGAGGGGGGTGGAGAGAGGGTTCAAAGGGGGGAACACCAAAATATCAGGTATCAGGTTTCCAAAGGGGGACAGAAAAAAGATTTCTTTCAAAATTTAGATCAGAATCCACATACAACCCTCCCCCAATCATCTATATCCTACCCCCCCCCCCCCCCCATCACCCCGACCGATCCCAGCTATCTATATAGGGTTTCGATAGCAGAATGCACACAATAATAAACGTATTTCCAAATTCACCAGGGAATACTCACAATATTTTCGCCAACAGTCAACCAAGGCGACGGTAAGTAAAGAGTCTTCTGAGGTCCTATCTTCCAATACCGACCAAGAATTCGACCATTAACGAAGACCACGCCCTTACCCCACCCTTCCATCAGAAGGAACGTGTCATGGGGTTGGCTATCAATGTTGAACACTACTTTAAAAAATGCTGGGTACAATATTGATTGGTCTGCTGACAGCGGTATGGTTTGCCATTTCGCCTCGTGGAAGACTCTAAAAAAGTTGAAATATACTCTTTCATCAGCGTTTAGAATTTGGAATCAAAAAGAGTCCTTACATTATGCTTTATGTTTGACTTGCTTGTTTCTTTGTTTGCTTTTTTATTTTTTTATTTGTTAGTGTGCTTTGTTCCAAAAATCTCTCAGAGGAAGGTGTGGAGTGGGGAAAGGGGAGAGGAAGATCGATAGACGCTTGGATGGCAAGACATAAAAAAATTAAGTTCAGCACAAAATTTGCCTTGGCTTTGGAAATTCTTTCCACGGTTGCCTGAATAAGAATGTCGTGGTTAACTTTTACCTCCTGACGAATAATGAATGAAAACTGAGAGGGAAAATAGTCCAGGATTCAGGTTTCTTTTCATCGATGAGAACTTCACCCAAAATGCCTTCGACGAAAAATTAGGATGATTTTAGTAATCACCATCAAGATCATCATCATCAGCATCATCATCATCAATACGGCATCATCATCACCATCATCACCAACATCACTGAGATCATTATCATCATCATCATCATTACCAATACGGTATCACCATCACCAACATCACTGAGATCATTATCATCATCATCATCATCATTAATACGGCATCACCATCACCAACATCACTGAGATCATTATCATCATCATCATTAATACGGCATCACCATCACCACCATTACCAACATCGATGCAGCCTCACCAACACCATCATCATTATCTTCATCATTACAATCATAACCATCATCAGCCCTACCAATACCACCACCAGCATCAACACACCACCAACATCAACATCACCACCATCATCATTATCTTCTTCATCATCATCATAATAATTATCACCACTACCAATACCACCACCAGCATCATCACACCACCAACATCGACATCACCACCATCATCATCATTATCATCAACATTAACACCACCAACATGCACATCGTCATCATCATCAACACCACTACCAATACCACCACGATCGTCACCCATAAGAAAATGGAACATCACTAACATCAACATCAACACCCCACCAACATGATCATCATCATCACCAACACCACTACCAATACCACCACGATCGTCACCCATACGAGAATGGAACATCACTAACATCAACATCAACACACCACCAACATCAACATCAACTCCCCACCAACATGATCATCATCATCATCACCAACATCATCATTGACCTCCCACTAGCTTACCTTTACGCTGATCATTCAAGTGATTACCAAAGTTACTTCTTCCCATGTTTTCCACTATGATATCTAAATAAGTGGTCTCTTCGTTCTTGTCTAATGGCTTGAATAAAACAAATAACGAATTAAAGTGAACTGTGCATGGATCTATGTGCGAAGTTCCTTTGGGTTTGGCGGGAATTTCTTGCCAAAACGTCGCGCGCGTGCTTCTAACTTTGGAACCCTCGCATCGCCTTTGCTGTTTGATTGATCATGGACCCTTGAATACCTTATATTTCAGCTCCAGTTTAACGTGACTCATCTTTTCTATTGCCATATATTTTTTGTTCATGTCAAACGCATCCAAAGTTCCCACAAGCTGTGATCCCACCATCACCTAAAATAAAAAGAATAAAAACACTTTTGAAACAACTTTTGACACTCCAAATGCTACTACACCATCGTAACGGGACTTCAGCCAAAAGCTAATTTGATTTTACGCACAACTTTGCACAAGCTTTGGATGTATACGATATACAAGTATAAGTTCTCTTCGCGCCATTTTCGGAATAAAATTGTGAATCATTCGTAAGATATCGTTTGTTTTCGGTTCCATTTACCTGAGCTCTATCTCGGTATTTCTCTATTTCAAGAACTTTGGCGCCTTTGGGAAGCTTTGTGCGGTAGACAATGAATCCGTACGGCTGCCCGCCATTGTTATTGATGAGTAATTCTTCCATTGGTAACACAGTTTTGGACTTGACTGTTTGATCCTGACACACAAAAAATATATATTCCAGCATCAATAATATTCAGATCTTATTAATGCGATCTGACCGGTTAATACCGGAGAATATAGACCACTCCGCAATGCGCTCTATCCAATCAGATTGCTCGATTTGCTTTTGTCCAGGCTCTAAGATTCACTGTCACATAATAAATCAAAATATTGAAAATATCTACTATGTATAAGTCAGGCACGAAGACCGAGAGAAGAAAATACCAACTTGGAGACCACGTAAAGATTGGACTACGGTACGACACGTTCGTGGCGGTACGCCACCTTAGAAACGCACATTTTTCGCAGTCTCGACGATGCAGATCCCGCCCTGGTTCTTTAAATAGAGCCTTTAATCGTGATGTGACACAGATGGAAAAACGACTACTGGATCCAAATCGAAGAGCAGTTCTTCAAAGGTTTTTTTTTATGACAGAATTTGCTGACCAGTTTTTGTGAGCGGTTGGACCCGGAAATACGTCACGTCTTAAAAGCTGTACATATATGAATTGTCTGTCCACAATGGAGGGTTTGGCTTTATGATCTTATTCAAATTGTTAAATAGGGAATGTTTTGACGATTAACATACCACAAATTTATAGGTGTCAATCAATGGTACGTACTCATTCATATGCAAGGGATCTGGAGAAGAAAAAAAATCTGACGAATAAAGAATGGGTAAATATATAAATGGATGGGTTGGATGGGATGGGATGAAGGATAGGTAGAATGTGAGGGATGGATAGATGGGGGGATGGATGGATGGATGGATGGATGGATGGATGGATGGATGGATGGATGGATGGATGGATGGATGGGGGGATGGATGGATGGATGGATTGGATGGATTGGCTGGATTAGCTGGATTGGCTGGTTGGATGGAGGGAGGGAGGGAGGGAGGGAGGGATGGATGGATGGATTAACGCACCATAGGCTTTCTTTTTAATCGGAGCTGGTAGCGTGGGATACACCTCTGTAACTGCATACAAAAAAGAAAGAAATTCAAATCAGAATTCGTTTTAAAATCTACGATAAAACCCAAAACCAATAAATGTTTGTAAGCCGAGTTAAGATTCATGATAGTTTTGATTCATCAGCTTTTTTTTTTGGCTTGATTTATAATTAAAAAGCTGATGAATCCAAACCCAAAATATTGTACGTCCTAGTCTAACATGGTTACAATGTTGGGTAATGTTTGTACCCAAGCAAGACCAGAATGTATCCTTTTTATCGAACTCAGAAAAGACCTATTCAACAAGCTAATGTGATCTGTTGCTACTTACGAGAACTGTTTGGTGCGTACGTCTTAAGCACCTCTTTCAGCACTTCGTATTTAGGCGTGATATCGCCAGCTTCTGACAACAGAGCATCGTAGTCTGCAATCACAAGCCAAAAGAAATGGCAGATGAATATTCAGTATAAATGGGTGATAATTTGCAGTGTATAGTAGCCAGACAAGTCCACAGTAAGCCCAAAGATTGCCAATCAAGACTCACCGTACGACGTTATCGTTGGCAAGTAGCCTTCATCACCTTGCAGATTAGCACCGTTCATAAAACCAAAATTTGTTCCTCCTAAAAAATTCAAAAAATTACATTCAAGCTGGCACAGATAAACTATACTCTTCTATATGAGATTGCGGGAGAGATAACTATCTAAAAACTAGTGTGAACTAGTGTGAGATTGCGGGAGACAACACAAACTCTTCAGAGCCTTAGATCGGTTTTAGCAAGAGCGCAAATTCTTAGCCGTGCTGTAGTCATGCCGCATCTAACCGCAGCCGTAAAAACGCGTTGTGATTGGATAATTTACTAGAAGACAATGAGAATCCATTTCAATGTTACGGCCGTCGTTTCATACCGTGCTATATGTCACTACCTTATGTTTCCCGCTAATATGAAAACCATTCTTATGGGAAGCCATTTCAATGTTATATGTCGTACCGTTTATGCGCTTTACATCGTGACATACGGTACAACAATGCGCTTGATATTGAAGGCAATGTTGCTAAAGTAGGATCGTTTTCTACTTCAGCAACATT
Organism: Actinia equina; assembly: GCA_011057435.1. Classification (NCBI taxonomy): domain Eukaryota; kingdom Metazoa; phylum Cnidaria; class Anthozoa; order Actiniaria; family Actiniidae; genus Actinia; species Actinia equina. The sequence continues at coordinate 246,955 of WHPX01000328.1, read as the reverse complement.
GCGTGACAACATATTGCGTCATGTGACATGGCTCACAACATCGATCCAGCGCAGCTGAAGCCGTCTTGGTACTTACCATGAAACATGTAAAAGTTGATAGAAGCTCCCATTTTCAGTATGTTGGTCACCTTGTTTGCTACCTGGTCATGTGACATTATGTGGTGATCTTCACCCCAGTGGTCAAACCAACCAGACCAAAACTCTGTCACCATTATAGGCTTGTTGGGCTGTTAGTGATTGACAACGAGTTATAAAATTAAAATTGTGCTTGTCATGACCATCACATTAACAGTCACCAACATCATCACCATCAGCAGCATCATCACCATCAGCAGCATCATCACTGTCATCATCCACACCACCACCATCATAATGTCCTATCAGCAGTAGCAGCAGCAGCACCACCATCACCATCCCCACCACCATCATCAGCAGTAGCAACCACATCATCTTCATCTTTATCACCACCACAATCATCATCTTCACCATCACACTCACCATTAGCAGCATCATCACCATCAGCAGCATCATCACCATCAGCAGCATCATCACCATCACCAACATCATCACCATCACCAACATCATCACCATCAGCAGCATCATCACTGTCATCATCCACACCGCCACCATCATAATTACAACCAACATCATCATGTCCTATCAGCAGTAGCAGCACCACCACCACCATCACCATCCCACCACCATCATCAGCAGTAGCAACCACATCATCTTCATCTTTATCACCACCACAATCATCATCTTCACCATCACACTCACCATTAGCAGCATCATCATCACCAACATTATCAGAAGCTTCATTCACTATCACTACCACTTTCATGCAGCCCCAACAACATCAACATTTTAATCATCAACACAATATGATCATCATTGTCATCAACATTCACCTGCAGCTTCTTCAACTCTTCAAGTGACGTTACTTCATTTGAATTTAAATTTATTGTTTTTAGAACTGAAAAAATGAAAAGAATGCAAATGTTTAAAACAAAAGTGTTACAATTAATATAAAATATTTTAGTAACGTTTAATATTTAAATCAAGTTGTTGGAACATTGCAATAGTAATTATTAAAGCATACCTCCAGTCAGATTGTGAGGGTTATTTTTATAAACTTGAATAGAATCTGAGGTTATCATGAGCTCTTTAATTCCATTTTTCAGCATAATCTGTTAGGAATAAAAACAAAATCTGTTTTAAGAATAAATAAATAAATAAATAAATAAATAAATAAATAAATAAATAAATAAATAAATAAATAAATAAATAAATAAATAAATAAATAAACAAACAAATGAATGAATGAATGAATGAACGAATGAATGAATGTCGAATGAATGAATAAATGTCGAATGAATAAATGAATGAAGGATGGACGGATGGACGGATGGACGGATGGACGGATGGACGGATGGACGGATGGACGGATGGACGGATGGACGGATGGACGGATGGACGGATGGACGGATGGACGGATGGACGGATGGACGGATGGACGGATGGACGGATGGACGGATGGACGGATGGACGGATGGACGGATGGACGGATGAACTAATTGAGGACACTTTTCACTCACATACACTACCCTACTCATTCAATGTTATATACACACTTCTCAAATCACATGTTGATTTTTACAGAGGTAGGAAACTGGAGAACCCGGAGAAAACCCTGGTAGCATAGGAGAAAATAACACACAACACATCAAACTAACTAAATTCACATGTGGCAACCTGAGGATTTGAACCAGCGACCCGACCCGTTAGACTCACAGCAGTGAAAGACAATGCATTAGCAGCATACGCCATCCACTCTAACCGAAGAATGGCTATAGGAACACAAAGTTTCTTGTGGTATAGCATCTACCTGATGTAATTTTTGTAAATATTCCATGTCTTTACCATAGAAGGAGTATTCATTTTCAATTTGCCAAGCTATTATTGGCCCACCTTTGTAGTACTGTCAAAGATAACATTAGTATATTATCAAGGAATTAAATATATTATTAGAATATTATCAAAGCATTAAAGATTGTAATATCAGAAAATAATTAATTACTCAAACATATTATTTGAAAATTATTAACACATTAAAGATATGTTAGAAATTAATGGAGATCTGAAAGATGAGATCGCTAACTTACTTCAAATGGAACAATGAGTGGAAGCAGCTTGTTAAAGTATTTTTCCACAGCATTAAGAAATGGAGGATATGAAGATCTTAGCTTCTGATTTGAATCATGTAACAACCAGCTGTAATGATTAGATGACGACATTTATAATGTTGACCATCATTTAAATTACCAGCTAGAAATCTATTGGACAAGAAATATCCTAACCCAAAGTGATAAAGCCTATTGTAAAATTGTTGACAATGGCAATGCCTATAAATTAATATTTTATGTCCACCTATATGTGTCTTACTGACCTATGTTAGTAGCAAGACTATAATTGGGCTACCTGTGCTTTTATCACAGATAACCCAAGTGGATTCAGCTACATACCTAGGCAGTCCTCCTAGATCCCATTCAGCACAGATATATGGACCAGGTCGTATTATCACATACAATCCAAGTTTATGGGCCTCTTTGATGAAAGACCTTTAAAAGACAAGAAAACTTAGTAATATAAAACATTTGAGTGACAAGTTTGTTAACTCCACTACTTGTCATGTTGGGGATGTCCTGGGGAGATAAGGAGTGGGGTCCAAAGCATAGTTCAAAACTATTCAAAATTGAACTTTTTAACTCTATTGTTTGCTGTGACCATTTCGGACCATGTGATACCACTCTTAAGAGTTGATTCTTTCATGTGTAAATCGATCACGAATTCACAATCTTTATTTTTCACAATAAATTTATTGTAAAGCATCACAGAAAATAAAGTCTTCCTCAAGTAGATGCAAAATCCCATTAATACTGCCCCAGTTTAACATTTCCTTTATTTTCTGTTTTGCTGATAAAGAATTCCAGCTGAACAATTATTAATTTCTTAGTCAATATGTTAATTCTATGAAACATTTTACTAGGGAGGGGAGAGGAGGGAGAGGAGGGGAGAGGAGGGGAGAGGAGGGGAGAGGAGGGGAGAGGAGGGGAGAGGAGAGGTGGGGTCAGTTTATTATCATTGTTGCTTAACTGCAGGTTAACTGTCAAATTAAAATAACTTATAAATTAATATAAAATACATAATAAATAGTTCATTAGATAAAAATATGGTTATCACGTACACAATATCTAAATTTTCTTCAAACTTCATGGTTCCCTTTATTTCTTCATGTAGATTCCAAGGGACATACCTGATGATGAAATCAAAAAAGAGCAATGAAGTTAATATCAAAAGGGCAGATCCAGGGGGGCAAAGGGGGGCTGAAGCTCCCCTTCAGCAGAAAAACAAAACAAAACAAAACTAAAGAATTAGATGCTTTTTTTATTTTTTTCTGTAGTGTTGACGGACGAAACTCAATTAGCCCCCCCTAAACTCAATTAGCCCCCCTCCCCCCTGACAACCTGCCTGACAACTCATAGTGGTCACTGTTTACCAAACGACAGAACCTTTCTGCACAGTTTTGGGGGGGGGCGGAGAGTTCAATTCCTGGAGAATAGATATATATATGTGATCAAACTACTCTGGTGAATGAAATAATTTTCAAATTATTCTGATCCTAATAGAGAAACCAAATTTCTTGGGAAGTTGGACTAAATTGGATTGCATTCATCGATTCAGTAATTGAACCACACATCAAGAAGACTGCTTAAAGGATGATTACCTTTCAACAAGGCATTTATCGAGAACCAGTACTGCTATAAAAAATGCATAACCGATGCATTATCTCTGTATGAGTATTTAGATATCACAAACGTAGCCTCCAGAGCCTATTAAATTCTTACGTTTCGACAGTGTTGAGTCCCATTGCTTTGAGTTTTACCAAGCGATCGCTCCAGTATTCAACAGGAACCCTGAAGTAGTGAATTGATCCGCTTAAAATAGTGAAGGGCTTGCCATTCAGAATGAAATTTGATCCCGAAAACTTAAGGACTCGGCTCGGTTTTTTGGCTATCATCTTTCTAGAATCTTGAACGACTTTTGAGTATAGTTTGTTGTGTCTTTGTTTGAAGAAGTATGGTAAAAATATTACGATTGCTGTTACTAAAACTAAAAAATACAAAACTGGTCGTCGACTTCGGAAGATTCCTCCTTGGAAGAAATAAGACATCTTGCTCACAATCCTCTTGAAGCCCATTTAGGTATTATTTTTATATTATTTTTTTGGAATGCTCATATGGTTTGGAAGGCTTCTTACTCAAATCGTCATGAGCATAACGAGCCCTAGTAGGGAGGGCTAATAGTAACATTTTACCCGTTTCGAAAAATCTATTTAGTCCCACAAAATATCCTTGATTACCCAAAATAGAAATTAGAATATTTAGTTATATTTATTTTTCTTATCTTATTTTTCCTTTTTGAAGGATTAAGATTAAAAGAAAAATCAACATTTTCCTTACCTTTTGTATCGCAACCTCCCCTCCCCAATTAAAGTACAGTCTAGTCCGCGAGAGACTGGTTCTACATGGCGCTTCTTTATGAATTTTATATTTGTTTTGCTTGATTGAATTTCTTTAATTTTTTGCCTAAAAAAATAAGTTTTAAGTTCAAAATATGTTTCCATTGACAAACCAAGTCCCTAACGACCTGATTAGGTAAAGAATTGTCGGTCTTTGATTTCGCAGAGCATTTTGTTCAAACAGATTTGAAAAGCAAAATGGCTGCCAACACAGTTACTCAACTAAAAGTCTAGTTATTTTTTTAGAAGTAGGAAAGACAGGAATTCTTTTTATCTTACTTATTACAAAGTTAAATTTTTAGGGGAGCTAAACGTCCTCGCCGTGCAGATGAAAAATTTCACAAGTTTATTCAGCGAGTAACAACGGTAAGTGATACTCTACATGGTATGCAAGTACAATGTTGAAACTGTGCTTGTTTAACTTTCTTGTTGTCATCAACTTATTGTTTTACTAGCTTATGCAGCCTGATTCTGCAAGGAGCAATAATACTGTATTAATATTGCGGTACACAACACTAATTTGCAATTGCACATTACCTACACTACACTACACTACATTACACTACACTACACTACACTACACTACACTACACTACACTACACTACACTACACTACACTACACTACACTACACTACACTACACTACACTACACTACACTACACTACACTACACTACACTACACTACACTACACTACACTACACGAGAAACCCTCCGCTATGAGCAAACAATTAAACACAACTCTCTCTTTTTCTTTTCTCATCAGAGTAATGTTTTCAATGGTTTCATCATGGGCATTATCGTCATCAATGCCCTGTGCATCGGTTTGGAAACAGTAGACGAATACAAACGCACTCAAGCAAACACCTTCAAAGTCCTCGACGACTTCTTTTTGTCTATCTACACTATGGAATTCTTAATGAAGTTGTACGCTGAACCATCTGGCTATTGGAAAAGTAGCTACAATATATTTGACTTCACTATACTTCTGACATCTTATGTTCAAGTCATCATGAACGAGTTGAATGTTGGAGACAATCTTCTTACTCCTCTTCGTCTTCTTCGAGGTACTGTATCAAACCACTTCTGATGACTCACGGTGCACCGTGACACTAAGCTCTGACCGTGACAAGCCATGACCGTGAACGTTACCGTGTCTGAGGTCTTTTATTAGCTTATCAATGCTTTCACGCACTGTGATTGGTTCATAGAGTTTCAGTCCCATATCACCAGTAGGCCTGACTTTACACAAGAGCGGTTTTCGTACGAGTGGGAAACGATACGCAAATTCGTAGCCTTAACGTAACCGTACCGTAGCTCTCCGTAGCCGTAACTAAGCGTCGTGATTGGATGAATTCCTGAAAGACAATAAGAACGGCCTTTTCAATGTTGCGACATTTCATTCCGTGTATGTACTGTAAGTCAGTACCGTATGTTTCCCACTCATATAATAACCACTTTTTTCTTATAAACCAAAAAAGGTGTGCGCTATAACATTTTATCACCTCTTTCGTTTCCAATCAGCTGCTCGAACCCTTCGCACCATCTCGTTCATCGAAGGTCTTCAGGTTCTCGTCATTGCACTCATCGATACCATTCGTCATTCTGTTTTCAACGTGGTCATTTTGCTTTCCATGTTGATGGCGTTCTTTGCTGTGGTTGGATACTACATGTTTGGATACGAGGAAATAACGGGCGATAAAAAGAACTGGGGAACGCTGAGCACGGCCATGCTTACTCTCTTTACATTTGTCACGGTAAGATATGTATAACAATACATCATTTAAAATACTCTCTGGGTTGATCAAAGTCAGAGCACGGCCATCTCACATATCGATTAGGGAGGAAAGCCCTCGAATCGAAGGATAGACCAAACAATGACTCTTTTCATACATGATGTCGAGAACAAACCCTGGAACTCAGAACCCCGGAGGCGAGAGGCGAGTAATAATTTGCGCATTCTATTACTGTTACAAAATGTCTTACTTGCCTACCCTTGTCCCTTGTAACATTAGTAAATTATCAGCTCTTCCCTTTCTTTAGACTAATTTTCTGACATCATTTCTTATAACATATATAGGTAGAAGGCTGGACAGAGATCCAAAAAGACCTGGACGCGCGACCATACAGTCAATGGTTCACCATTACTTTCATTTTCCTGGGCCATTTTATCTTTACCAATCTATTTATTGGCATCATTATCATGGTAGTTAACAATATTAATTACACTTATAAAGCTAAAATTACCATCAAATGTTAATTTTTATTGCACTGCGTCGAGAATATTGCCTCGTTATTCATAACAAAGAATTGGAGGTTATGTTTAGTAATATTTTTGTTGTTATTTAGAACATCCACGAATCCACCGAAAAATTCATCCAGCAACAAAGGCAAGAAAAAGAAGCTATTCTCCAGGTAAGAACTTTATTGTATTCTTCATTACAAATACAATTTTCTTTTAAATGTGTTTGAATGCATTATACTAGTTCTCCAGTCCCTCATCTAATGCAAGGGACTAAGCCACTCGTTTTTTCTAACTTAACAGATGAAAAAGGATTATCTTTTCAAGCGACAGCATGAAGACGTCAAAAAGATGCTGGAAAAACAGGTAACAAATGCTTAAGACGATTTTAAATGTCTCACGCACTGATTGGCTGATAGCTTTGTTTGATAAGAGGACAGACGCATAAATCGATGTCATCGTCACGCAACTGCGGTTCCACTTGAGTTTGAATCTTTTGCTGACGTCATTCTCTGTTTGATAAGAGTACAGACCATAGAAAAGGGTTCGAATTGCATTGCCTTTGTATTATTACCAAGGGTATGGTATAAAAATGGGAGGAAGGGAAGGGAATGGAAGTACAACAAGCCTTGCATTGATATCGTTGACATATCGAACCGTTAGGAAAGGACATAGAATGTCATTGAAACATGATGTCTTTCTGAGCTTTCTGATTTCAGATCAGTAAGAGAGTGCTAAGAGTGCAGGAGAGGCAAGTGTTTTCTTGGTGGGGGGGGGGGGGGGGGGGGGAAAGGAGAAAATAATAAAACAGTAGGTGCTTACCCAAAAATTGGCACCGAAACACGAATGTGTACACATGTAATTTGCTGTATTTTGTACACAAATACAGAAAACCAGTCAGTTTGCTAATTTTGAAGAGATGACACAAAGCTTCAAGGAGACCCTTCAACATGACGACTTTGTGATTATGACAGACCCTTGTACCAACCCCACTTGGATAGAGTCTTTCCTTACTACCTCAGATCATATTGACCTCTACTTGTTCAGGTAGATTACTATCATACAGTGGTACGCTGGCCCATAACGGCATGCAACAAGTTGGACGACTTGTTGTAATATTAAGAAACAAGTTGCTGCATATTAGACGAGTTGCTGCAAATAAGAAACCAGCTGCCGAATATTAGACGAGTTGATGCAAATAAGAAACCAGCTGCTGAATATTAGACAAGTTGCTGCAAATAAGAAACAAGTTGCTGCATGTTAGATGAGTTGCTGCAAATAAGAAACCAGCTGCTGAATATTAGACGAGTTGCTGCAAATAAGAAACCAGCTGCTGAATATTAGACGAGTTGCTGCAAATAAGAAACAAGTTGCTGCATGTTAGATGAGTTGCTGCAAATAAGAAACCAGCTGCTGCATGTTAGATGAGTTGCTGCAAATAAGAAACCAGCTGCTGCATGTTAGATGAGTTGCTGCAAATAAGACACCAGCTGCTGCATGTTAGATGAGTTGCTGCAAATAAGAAACAAGTTGCTGCATGTTAGATGAGTTGCTGCAAATAAGAAACCAGCTGCTGCATGTTAGATGAGTTGCTGCAAATAAGAAACCAGCTGCTGCATGTTAGACGACTTGCTGCAAATAAGAAATCAGCTGCTGAATATTAGACGAGTTGCTGCAAATAAGAAACAAGTTACTGCATGTTAGATGAGTTGCTGCTACAACAAAAAAGTTCATAAAATAGAATTCTCCATTCCCTACTTCACATTAGTCAACTCAATAAAAACATACTTTTTTCTTTTATTTTCTTTAGGTGTCAACAGCTCCATTTTCAAATTGCCAGCACCCTTGCTGACATGGTAGAAAGTCAGTCAAAGCCCACTGGCCTTCTTTCAAGGCTACAGCAATTACAAACAGTAGCACAAAGTCCCAAAACAACAGAAATTAAACACCCTATCCTCAATGTAAAACCTGCTACAAACTGACAAAGATGTTCCTCTATTTGGAATACTTGTGACATGATGATAAAGTCACAGGCAACACAAATAAAGCTAAGCAAGCATACCCCTTTCTCCATCCAAAGAGCCTGTCTTTGAATAACAAAAAAGATTGAAAAGCAATGTATATTCAAGTTATTTATTCAAAATTCAAACACTTATTACATTATATTTCATTAAACCTTTTGGTACAAAGCAAATTAAAAAAACATTCATATACCTTTTCAGTTTGTAAAAAAGTTGAAAACATTTTAAACAAAATTATTAAAAAACATTATAAGAAATTTTCTTTTGAATTCAAAGTCAATCTTTGCATTTCATCATTATTATTATTTCAAATGAGAAAAACAAGTCACATTTCAAACATTTCTAGATAATTTCTCTTTCATTCATCTCAGTCTGCTAGGATCTCCAAAAGCAGCCTTAGATGTAGTCATGAATGAGTTGTACTCTTTCTTGAGATGACCAGGGTCTAATTCAGGCTGATGACCTGGGTAAGCTGTAGACTCCCGTGCTATGGGATAAAGTATCAATAATTTTAGATTAAGCTAATAGTAAAGTGGATGGAAGTTACAATAAATGATTGGGTGCATAAGTGAGTATCAAAGTCAGCTATGACAAAGTGTTTGAGCACAAAGTGAGTAAGCTAGGAGGTGGATACATTCAGATGATGAAGCTGAGGGGGAAATGGGTCGAGTTGGCATATTTGCAGTGCATTGTGAGACTGCTGCATAAAAGGCTAAGGTCTGCTCATTCATCTTTTTTGGTTAGTTCTGCTTACTTTCGGTTACCTTTTTTGACTTCTGCTTTCTTATGGTTACCTTTTTTATTAAATTTTTTCTTTTCATTTTTTCGATCAATGGTCCGATTTTATTCGATGTGCACCCTCCCTGTAAAAGGTCTGGTTACGGCCCTGTATATATAAACTGATGAGCAATAAATCGAAAAATATTTTGAAATGTTTACCTTCAAAGTGCTTGAGAGCTTTTGGTACTTTATCCATGTTTTTAGATTTAAAACTCTTGTTTTGTGTCGTCTCGAAGTAATGACTGAACTAAACAACAGAAAACATCGAACTTGTAAAGGAGTTTTGAATAATGTTTCAGGTTGTCGAAACGGCACCACCAAAGTCATCCGCGGACGACCACACTTCACAACAAATGTTTTAGTCTTAATCACACAGTAGGTTAATATAACCTGACTTACTACTAAATTTGTTTCCAAGTATAAAATAAGTCAATTCTTACATGTAATATTATGTGCTGCAACTTTGAACTTACAAATTAGAATTTTAAAAGTCTCATGGACTAAACTTTAAGTACAAATTGACCGTTGAAAGTCGGCCAATTAGTGCACAAATTAGTCTCCATTTTTATATAGTGCTTTTACCTGTGATGGAATGGGTTTTGCTTGTGATAATGTAGAGATATCGAACCTTTGTTCATTCCAGTTTCCAACCAAAGTTCGTGTCGGTGAAAAAGAACTCTCGTTATTCGTGCATCTCCAGCCAAATTGAGAAAATTTCTTGTCGTCTGTGTGATCCCAAACTTCTCCATGGCCAGTAGCACGCAGTACGCTCACAAATGGAATAGATCTAGAGGTAGCGTATGACATTTTTGAAGAGTTTTACTAAAAACTAATAAACTAATACCTTAGTTTATTACACTCAGCTGGCTTTCCTCGTTGACATAGCAACAATTGTCTCGTGCCCAGTCTTTCAGCTGATTTTTCGAAATACAAAAAAAGCCTTATTCCAAAAATATCTTTTTTAAATTTCGTTAGAAGAAGACTTTGATATTGCAAAAGAAGGATAAATTACTGCTTTTGATGAAAATACATTTTAAGATAGATTTTATAATTTTAACTGAGGGGTACTGGGCATTAGTTTCTTGGTTTGGTCCGTGTTGCTATGACAACTACATCGACAAGAAAGTGGAGCGAGAAGAAGAGCAGACATGTTGTGGTTCAAACTGTGAGACTTTTTCATATGTTTTTGGGAGCTTTTTGAGTCATTTTCACCATGTCAACAACACACACGGTAACTAGAACAAGGGTTCAACCCGCTCGAAATCATGACTACCTGTATGGTAAGCGAAAAAAGCTTTGTTTTTGATGTTCAGTCCTATATAAGCTTACTAATATTGTAGTCTTATGAATCTTAAAATAAAATTATAAATAAGACTACTATAAAGAACAAACTTACGATAATTACGAATAGTCACTTCTTTCTAAATTACGATATAAAAAGTCAAAGGAGTTAATTTTATTTTACGCAAGCCAATCTTATAGATGCAAGGTTTTCCTTCTTACATTCACTTACATTATTATGCCTTGACGATTTTTAAAGAATAAGAAATATGAATTAATATATCGAGATATTTGATAGACTGTGGTGTTTTCATAACTCTCTACTAGTCATGGGATTGTTTGTTATACTCTGTGTGTATTTATTTATTTATTTATCTGGTCTTATTTTTATATTCTTATTTTTCAGATAACATTCATACACTCTCAAGTGACCGTGACCATGCTAGGGCAACATTTAAGGCTCACACAGGGACTGACAGAGTTGTAAGTATAAATTTTACGACAAAAAATATAATCTCATGCATAATCTCTAAAAAACAGCGGGAGTTTAAGTCCTTAGCCATGCATACTTGGTATTTACACATCACATCACACCTCCCTGAAGTCGTTCTTTTCAATTCCTAAGAATTTCCATATTAGGCAGGAGTAGTAGTATTCCCAGCGAATCTTAACTTACAGTACAAAACAAAGATAGATTTTCATGTTCCTGAGAGATTGAGATTTAACACTGTTTTACCCTTCAAGTTAACTTGAATTGCATTATTCATTTCATTTTCTTGGAATTGCATCCTTCACATTTAGTACGGCCCTGGTAGGGTAAACATGCGTAATACTCATCATTAATAATGCAAATAATCTTTGTTTAGAAACGAGTCCCACATTACCAGACTATGTTCAGTGATCTTCCACACTATCCACGATATAGTGTGCATCTAGAGGTCACCGATCCTGTGCCAAAGTTCATCCCACGGCAATGGAGAGGGTATAGTGAACAGGCAAGAGAGGCATTGGCTAGATACACAAAGTAAGAACTTAAAAAATATAGACTCTTTCTATGTATTAATATTGTACGCGAGCATTATTTTGGATCTTTGACCATTCCTCAGTGGATGTGAAAAGATTTTTAAAACATGGCAAGAAAATGCACAACAATATAACTAAAGAATGGGTAGCTATGACTATGTATAAGAAATAAGATATGGTATAATAAATGAAACCAATATGCAACAAAAAGTCTCACACTAAAAGTATTTTTTCCCCATCTTATTTAACTCGTTAATATTTTAATATTGACAATATCATGCTGTGACAAGTTGAGATATTTTAATTCATGTATTTTTACTATGGATGGATATATTTGTTTGCACATAAAGAATTCAATTCTTCCTTAAACATGAAAATATTGTTATACGAATAGTAATGCAATTCAGCTAGATATAATTTTAGTCATCAAAATGGGTTTTTGGCTTCTTTCAAGCTAATTTTCAACGATCTGAGGTAGTATTTTTTTATCGTGGAAGCTAAAAAGTGTTGAATGAAATGGTACTATTTTAAAGATAACGTAATACTATTCATCATCTTGGATGTTTGTGTTTAGGTTTAACTATGACCCATCAGTTCAAGTGCCACCCAAGTCGTTTCCTGTCACAGATGTAGGTGGAATAGACAGATACAAGTTTTTCAAAAGACCAATTATTCCATTCCTTCAACAAGTTCCTCCTGATGTTTTACTGCAAACCTCAAGGTGAGAATATTACTATCATCATCATCATTATCATCATTATCATCATTATCACTATCATCATCATCATCACTACCATTATCATCATCAACATCACTACCCTTGACATCATCATCACCACCATCATCATAACCACCATCATTATCATCACCACCACCATCATCATCATCATCACTAACACCAACACTACCACAACGACTGCTATAGCTTTTGTCAATCACCAACACCACCATCATAATCATTGTTAACTTTTTCATCAGCACAGATCATCAGCACAGGTCATCAGCACAGTCCTTTTTATTTTCATTATATTAAACACTACCATGACCTACATGTATAAGCAGCAACCTTTTTCCTTCACATTATCACTAGCAGTTACTTATTTCAATTTCCAAATATTATCTCCAGAACTGATCCTCTGTCCAGCCACGACCTAGAGAAAGAAAGACCACCAACACCTGCTACCAGGACAGTAATGGTACAGACAGACTATAGAGACAGTGAGGCTCAGACTGATCCCTATACACCAGAGTATGTTGTACGGCCAGGATCTCAACCTGAACTACTAACCCTTGCTACTCTTTCATATGGTATGATAATGGAACTAGACTCAGTCTTATTCTTTGTTTAGAGGGATTTTCAACTCCTCCTGTATTCCAATTGGATTTAGTGGAAGAAGAGCCACTCTACAGAATCATAATATGTAGGGAGGGCTGTACAGGAAAAGATTTGGCTCAAGGTGATGCTATACAAATGACTGAGAGCCAAATATTTTCCCGTAGGGCCCGACCTAACTCAGTCAATAAGCATTTTATCATATTACCCTAAAGTAAATAAAAAAGATATTTTAAAAGTTGCAAATTATTTCAATACGATCGCAGGTATGGGTCATATGATAATCCCATTTATTCACTTAGTTGCCATATTCATTTCATTCACATTAGTTATTGGGTGTTAAATACATTTTAATCTATTTACAGGACATGGCTTGCCTGCAGGGCTCGCCGAGGTGGAGATGATCGAAAGAGCAAGAGCAAAAAGATTATGGTGAGAAATTTATTTATACCTCAAAAACATGTCACATAACAGATTAAACATCAGCTCTATCAAAACCTGGAATAAACCCTGTTCTGATTTTAGCTGGGTATGGCTAACAGATTGAGTTGGAATTCATCCCAATAGCAGCAAATGGGCATATTCAGATTTTCCTACGAGGAGGTCACTCCCCACTAACATCAACACCCCTCCCCTAAAAACGCATTAGAAGAGTATGGTCACTGTCACTTCAGGATCCCCCCAGATGTATCTTGAATTGCAATATAGGTTATAATTATACTTTTTTTATATATCAGGGAATCAACTTTGCCAAGCTTGAATGACATGGAGAACTTAGAGAAGAGAAGAAGAATGATGGATGAACAAGAGAGAAGGGAATGGTCATTCAGAGAACAGGAAATTGAAAAGTGAGGCTTTGAAATGACTTTCTCTTTTGTCGATCTCTTTAACCTATTCATTTAGATTCCCAATTTCATTCATTGGTTCACCCATCCATTCCATTTCATTTTTCATCAATTCATTTTCATTTTTCCATTCATTCCTCATAACAGGTTACAAGAAGCTAGACTACAAGTCCTACAAGAAATCTTACAGCAAAGAGAAGAGGACCATGCAGAAATCAATGCAAAAAGGCTAGACCGACTGTGGTAAGTCTCTTTACCATCTTTTACTTGTCTGATAACAGTTATGTAGCAACCACTTTTATTTAGATAATGTCATTCCACATATACTCACTGCACCTTACTTACAATATGCAATATATATATATATATATATCCCTTTTGGCTGAGCAGATTTCTAGTAAGATATGTGAGTAGAATTTGTTTTGTCTCTCCCCCTTGAACCAAGGGTTCTCTTTGGATTATTTAGCTAACTTGTAGTTTTTTATGTTTTTAGGTCTGACAAACAGCAAGAAAAAGAATCCAAGTTTCACAAACTCAAAACAGAGCACGCTAAGAGTAAGTATAAGTATGAACACAAAGAGTTGGTACTGCGTGATAATTGCCATTCAAATTTCATAAATGATTCATGTTCATTTTATAAATCAGTGTTGAGAAAGCTGAAAGAAAAACGCAAGAACGTCGAAGGGAAACTTGAGCGTCGAAACATTGTCAAAGACTATTCTACTAATGGTTCCCAGACATTCGCCCCCATGTCGCGTGTGGGTGTTTTCCTTGATCGTGGATCAGAGCAGTATAATGTCCAAAGCTTCCACCTCTCAACCTACCAGGGTCTTCTCGAGCTAGAAGCATCGCTTCCTGATTTTGTTACCCAGCCTCGTGTACAGGCACCCAAACCTAAGTCTGGTACCAAGGCAGGATTTGTGAAGAGGACACAGAGGAGACAGAAGGAGTTGGAACAGGTGGCGGATATCATTGAAAAGGCCAAAAGACCTGTTGAAATTGAGAAGCCCTTGAAGTTCTTGGTGAAGGTGGAGAAACCTGTGCCTCGACCACCAACACCATCAGTACCAGTACCATCACAGGTTAGTTTATGATGGTCATCAGTAATAATGATGATGTCTCAGTGCTTTATGATGATCACAATGATGATGTTGCTAGTCAGTCGGTGTTGATCATGTTAGCAATGATTGATGATGACCACGATGTCAAACGTTGATTGCGATATAGGTGATGCTCATGATGTTGACTGATATTGCTTTGTTTCACTAGCTCCTGCATGAACCTCACGAACTCTCCAATCAAACCATATTAAAACTTTGCCCCCCCACCATGCCCATCTCATTCATGTAGTCTTCCATTGGTATTGCGACTAATATTAGAATATTTGTGATTAAAGGTTGAGGAAGAAGCAGAACTTGCTATCATCTATTTACAAAAGATCATCCGTGGAAGAGCAATTCAGAACATGGTAAGCATTTACATTTTCACCCTAGGTACCCCATGTATGAATCCGCGGTGCACTGGGTCTCAGAGCCGGTCCTAGTTCTTCTCCATCATAAGTTTGGTTATCACGGCGGAAGAGCCTACGTTACAAGCAGTTGATGTAATGTATTCATAAAATTCAAAGAATCACACCAAATACAATAGATAGAACGACATTAGATTTTCTGAATACTTTACGTCAACTGAGTACTCACGGCTGATGCCCGCCCATTGCTCTTTGGTCACTAGAGAGAAAAAAGATTGAAAGCAATGTCTTACTATCTTATGTCCTCTTATGTTTACTTTGCCTGGATTACTGAGCTATCTGTGCTGTACTAGTCGTAAAATACCTTCGTTTTTATTTCAGATGTTTGAAGGCAAGGAAAAGCGCCTCGAGTTAATCCAGGAGTTAAGGAGTACGCACGCGCTACAAGAGGCCGGTCAGATGGAAAAACGCAACGAACGCCAGGCTGTACTATCACTACAAAGACAAAGACGACTTGATCAACACAAGAATTCCTTCGAAGAAGAAGCTCTAGCGCAGATGGAGGGTTCTACGCTGGCTGACATGTTTGACTTTCTTAGCAAGGTTAGATAAACTTTATTTTAGCAGAGTCCATTCAGCAACCGGCGCGAGGCCAAGAGTCCCTGCATGAGTAGGGATCTAGAGCCTTGGACGGAGTGGGAAACATACACTGACTTACAGCACGTACAATGTACGACATGCCGTAGCAATGAATTGGTTTTCCATTGTCTTCCAGTAATTCATCCAATCACAACGCGTAGTTAAGGCTAAGTAAGGTTACGATACGGAGATCGCTCTAACCTTAATCTTTGCGAGCAGTATTTTTTCAAAGGGCGGATCATGGTAATTGTAAAGAGGTGATACCACGTGGCGTTTTATTGGAAACAACATCTTTCAGTATAATAATTTTCGCCTTCGCGGAGGAAAAAGTAATTTCGCGAAAGGTGCAACAGCAAGTCGGAGGTGAAAGGTCACCGCTTCATAAAATCACTGCGGGAAAAATACTGTATATTAATGAGGGGCGTGGGCGAGGGGGAGATGCATTGGTCCAACTTGGAAGGACCAAAAGAAGCACTGAGAACGCATCGAAACCCTCAGTATTGGAGACCAATAATATCATAAATTCACCGGCTACGTGTTAGCGGGTGAATCAAAGACATTCTGTGTTCTTCCATTCTCCATACTAATGTGTAGTAATCTGTAGAAGAATTGTCTTTTGTGATAAATTTCCAGAGAGTATTTTTTCTCATATTCTAGGAACTTGTTCGATTGCAAGAAGAACGTAGAATTCACGCCTTTGCCATGGTAGCTGAAAGACAGCGCCGAATGCGCGAGGCCGAGGAAAGTGGCCGAAGACAAGTAGAAGAGCGCAGACGACGCGAAGAAGACGAAGTCTTTAAACAGGTTAGATAACGTATTGGTGTCTAGTATATACCACTCTTGAGATCAAAATGAGGTTCGAGGGCTTAATATATTTAAATTTGGCATGGTTTTGTTTGTAGGTGGTTAACGTACATCAGAACACTGTGGACACATACCTTGAAGATATTATACTAGCTGCTATCGATATTACAGCTCATGAACAGGTACGACCAGGAAAAAAAACTTGAAAAAAAGCATAACTTCGTTAAACCATTACTAAATTGTGACTATATTCATTGTGAAGCGCTTATAGAGATTATAAATGCTGTGTTCTTAAATCTTTGGTTAATTTTAGGCCCGTGAAGAGATTCAAGAACAAGCCGAGAAAATAAACAAGATCGCTTACGATGTCGAAAAGACGTAAGTTATTCGATTATTACGCTATCGCAGGAACACCATAACATTTATAAAACGACCTTTGTGCTTTTTGAAGGAGCTATTTTTAGCTATGTCAAATATAGACATCTTAACCGGGAAGCGCAATTCAACCTCCCTTGGGCCATTACGGTTTAAGGCAAGGGATTAGTACAAAACAGGCTTAGAAACGAAAGTAAAATTGATAAACGCATGTCAAACGAGAGCTGCATTGGAAGAGCAGTGTAACCAATCGTTCAAGTTTTAGTCGCCCAAAGATCCTATTCTTATTGCTGAAAGCAACCAATCAGCACAGCGCATGTGATTTCGAGGAATATGATTGGTTGTGCGGTACTGTCTAGAAATAGCTCACGCCCAAAACACATAAGCCGCCGTTCTAATACGACATGGAGACTCCAGGCTTCTGGTCAGGGATTACTGCCCGAATTCAAGTTATGGGAAATCCTGCCACGGTTTTAGTCCATACGAGTGGGGTGGTTGGGACTGAAAAACGATGAACCATGACCAGAAACAATCAAACAGTGCGCGCGCATCGTAGAAAATATTATCTTTCAAGCGGTACCTTAAAGGTACCACCACGTTAAGGTTGTAAGTAAAGCCTTACAACCTTATCGAAGAAGCTATTCTTGGAATTATAAGGGGACAAATAATTAGTGCGTAAGTGACGTAAATGAGACCGAAATGTTATATGGGAAATGACATAATTATATTATAATTTATTCATTTGCGCCATCCATGCATTCGGTCTAGAATGCCAAACGCGTATTAATAAGAGTGGATGATGCCACAGGTCGCCGGTCACAGCGTCCATCTAATTAACGTATTTCCCATGTGCCATTTCGGTCTCATGTTTCTGAACCCGACAACGATTCTTCAATCGAGTGTCTATAGATTAGCACTCGCATGTTATATATAGGATAGCATCAAAAATATACATCCTAATCTCATTCTATGTTATGCAGCTTATCTTTGTTAATGTTTTTGTAGGCGAACGAAATTGCAGTCCGAAGAAATTGTTGCCGAACTCGTGACGTCTTTCCTGTTGCCAGAAGTTCAAAAAATTACTGTCCGGGAGAAGGGTAAGTCGATGTTGTAAAACGTATTTTATTTTTTTCATTTTTCTTTTAAAAAGTTTTAGAGACCTTTGTGTGGACAGATCTACTCTTGGGATGCATGTGTGGGACCGGAGAGGGGTTCTCAACTAAACTCTCACAATACTTGAGTTTTTTTGCTGCTTGGATAATCATTAGAGTTGCGTTTTCTGTTTCTTCAAGCATATTTGTTTTATTATATCTTATTTATAATAATATGCTTGAAGAAACACAAATCGCACCTTTAATTTACAATACTGTTATACTAACAAAACTCTTTCTTTTCCAGTCAAACGAAACCAAAGGAAACATCTTCTAGCAGCACACAAAATCATTCATGGAGAAGTGGAGCCGATCATGGATCAGCAACCTCAACCAGAACCACCCAAGGAGGAACCGAAACCAGAACCAGAACCTGAAAAACAGGCTGACACCGACCAACCTCCCTCAAGACCATCCTCAGCCAAATCCTTTAAGTCTGGCTCTGGTTCACCCAAGCCACAATCAAGATCTGGAAGCCCAAAGTCGTCCCGTGCCGGCTCCCCTAAGTCAAAATCTTCATCAAGGCCGAGTAGTTCGAAATCCCGGCCTGCATCGGGAACATCTCGACGATCGTCCCAGCCCTCCACGGTAACTTCAGAGAAAACAGAATAGTCCTAATAATATCGATCAGAATTTTCTTTATTTGTGTTGGTTAGATAAACAATGTAAAAAAATATTACATGTAATTACTCACCATTGTAAATAAACAGGATTGTTTCAAGTTATTTTAATCACAACCCACGACTTTAATAAATAATAATGATATAAAAGAATATCATAAGATTAAATAGAAGTATCACACAAAATAAAAATTATTAAAGGTATCTATTTTATAAAGAAAAACGCGAAAACTTGAATAATTTAAACAATTTCAGGTTATTTTAAAAATTTTGGCTTGTGATTACGACCAATCAAAATACAAAAACAAACCGTCCAATCACAACACTCGTACAATGGAAAAAGTTGTATAAAACTATCAATCTTTTTAAAAAATCCGAATTTGAAAAGCTTTTCTGTCCAAATACTTCTTGAGCAAGATACCACTCGTTGAGTTTAGGGATCTCTTGGTTTTGGACTTTACAAGCTTGTTACCTTGTAAACTGGTCAAAAGGAGCCGGCACGCCTAGGTGTCACGTGACTCAGATATTAGATGGAAGTGACGTTAAACAGCGTTGATGTCGAATTCTGTTCCCTGTAAGTACCCGGTGTTTCATAGTCCGTTAAGACAGCTTCCTCGTGGTCCTTAAAAAAGATTAAACTAGATTAACTAAAGTTCGAGGCATAAGTTAACGAGATCGAGTCCTGCTATTCAGGGCCGGGTTGTTCAAAGCTGGATTAGCGCTAATCCAGGATTAACTCTATTCATTAACTCTAAGGTTTTATTAAGAGTTAACCCAGGATTAGCACTAATCGGGCTTTGAACAACTGGGCCCAGAGTTCAAAGGACTAGCCGCGTAATAGTGTTCACTGGCCGGGGTTGCCTGTGTCATGTAAATATTCTAAATAACTTTGTAATGCTAAAATGATCACAGGATCTTTCTCATAATAGGGCTTTTTCATCTAGACTGGTTACCACAGACAACCCAGTAATTGAGAATACGTTCCCTGTTCTCCAATAGTCATGCTCTTTAATTGGAGAGGTTAGAGTCCAACATTGCATATGACAGACTTAATTCGTCTCTGTGCAATGATTTTCCATTATGGACCACGTGTCATCAAGAGTATGGTTAATTTCTATCAACCATAAATATGGATAAAACTGGTCTGAAATGGGTTAACACTGCGCCCAAGATAATGAGGTATATTAAATGCAAGAAGAGACCTTTAGTTGTACTAACCGATTCTTGACACAACGCTTCTGTGCCTGACTTATTCCTGAAGCAGTTACTGAAGTGAAACAACAGTCGAGGATCTACTGCTTCACTGTCATGGTCACCTGAAAATTCCAGAGAATACGATCGTCTCATTCTAATATACACAGTTAGGATAGTACGCGTTTTACTCGCTGCGCTCGTGGTTCCACTTAAGACTGGATCATTTTTGACGTCATTTAATGTTCGATTACAATACAGACCCATAGTAAACTGACTTTGATTTGTTAAATAGTTAGTGAACTGAGCACCGTGCTGACGCCATCCGCGCGCGCGAAGTTCTGCTCCTGCGACCGCGACCTTTTTTCTCTTTGCGCAAACAAATTCTATACCAAAATAAAATTAGTAACTATTTAAAACGGATAGAACAGATTTTTCCGTGCTCCGTCCATTATGTCATCTCGGAAATTGTCTGTGCGATGCTAATTGAAGTGTTTATGTGAACATGATGCATCGTGGTTTAGCTTAGGTAGAAACATAATGGTGTTGTGGGAAAATGCCTTTGGGACGCTAATGAAAGTGTTGATAATAAATGAGAGAAAAAAACGAGGACAATTAATCACTACTAACCTGGAAATATATAACTAACTATAATACCGACAATGAATGTCGTAAGGGAGCAGGCTGTACTGTACCAAAGAAAAGATAATTTGTACAAAGCAAGTCCTTCGTAACTGAAAAGGAAAAAAGGTCTGAAGTTTGTTCTGCCACAAGCATGTGAGTGTTTAAATGGAGAACGAATAATATCTATCTTGGTACCTTTCCTTGATAGGTGTGCTAGCAGTTGTAGTATTTACAAATGTAGCAAGGGTTATGTTTGATCCCGCAGCACAACCACTTGTAGACACAGGAGGGAGCGAGAGGGGAGGTCGGTAGATTTGTGCGCCAATAGCAATCCACAGTCCAATAGCAAGACCAGACACTAATCCAGCGTAGGCACCCTGTATGTTATTAACAGCGTAAATGAATTGTCACTTATAGATGGACCTTTCTTTAAAGTATCGCGTGGATTCGAGGATAGAACGAAAATACATTCATCCCCAAGAAAGAGCCATAGAGCACGTTTCGCCTGGAAAACGATACATTAAATTCGTGTAACTATAGATGCGAAAAGAGAAGTTATACTTGGCCCAAGAAAAAATAGTAAGCCTAATACATAGTAGAGTGTAAACAATTAATCCGTGAAACACTAATTACTACATAGTACAAAATATTGCTAATCAAACGATACAAAACAATGGAATTTTCATGAAATTGTGCTATTTAGTGTTATTCAAAGTTTCACGGTTATATTGTTTGCACTCTTGCAGAGACAAATGCTATTGTTTTCTCAGTTTTGTTTTACTTTGATTGTTAGTCAGTTACTAATTATAAAAATTTTTATAAAAATTCATTTCATGGGCCAAGTCAACTATCACTCCGAAAAGTCCGCCATCTTGGTTATTGGTAAGAACTGGGGCCCACAATTCCATACGGCACAAATTCGTATCCATTATTCCTCGGCCAACCCCAAGAACGGGAAAGTCAACATCTCTTGTCTCAAGGTAGCATTTTTCTTTTCCATCCTTTTAAGATACTATCTTAACAGCATTGAATGGCTTACCCTTGCGTTCGCTTTCTTTGTCAGGATTCCCAGCAAAAACACGCTCACCACAGGACCCCCAACAACTCCAAACACGCGGTAGAAAGTCTACAAGGTAAAAACGTCAAATCAATTAAGGTACAAGATTAAAATAAGATCCTAAAAAAGTATTTTCAACGAAATTGTTATTGCACATTCGTATTCTTTTATTCGAAGGAGAAACGCCCTCGTTATCAGAATAAAATATTCCATTTTGGTATTCTCACCGTTAAGATGGCGCCCAGTTTCATTGCCAGGAAAGACAATGAAATCGTCAAGATTCCAAAAAACAAAGCTGAAAATATAAAAAAATAACAACAGAGTAAAACACTCTAACAAACTATCGAAATGAAATTAAAATATCTAAAAAAACTATGTAAAATAAACACGAAAAATCTTGTAAAATATGATGCATGCGTTTGCGTAAGACATTTAGTAGGGTACGTCATTCTCGATACCAGAGCCCACGGTCCTTTTGGCCTCTGTCAACTGAGAAAGAAAGGGCTTAAGGGGAACTCAACTAAATAGTTCAGGTTTATTTGTTTTGGTTGATTCCCGTTATTGTATTAACCAATCAGGAAACGGTACCATTTGGATTCGTCCGTGGTTTCTTTGCGGAGACCAGAGTAACGCGGGCTCAAACACATTGAACGAGGATGCCTTTGTATGAGACTTACCAAGAAGTTTGGTGTAAATGGCTGCTCTGTGATCGGGAAGTTGTGTATTGCGATTTTTGTTGATGGGTTTAATGATGTCTTCGAGGACTACAGCAGCTAGGGAGTTCAGCCCTGACGATAACGTACTGGAAAAAATAAATAACGAAATAAACTAACAAATTCGACTTAAAAATACAATGTTAACTAAAATTTAGGGAATATTTATTTTCTAATACAGAGGATGGGGAGAGAAGGGGAGAAGCCGAAAGAATTTGAGTGAAAGTCAATAAATGTTTGCTCGAAGGAGTTTTTTTACAGTTAGAAAGGAAAAGTTCTAAAGTCCGCTCTAAGGAAACGAGTGTGCGCGCGCATGATGGCCAAGCCATGTAGGTTAGTGCGTGTGTGAGTGGGTGGGGTCATAGATTTACTTTGATCTGCTTACGTCACTAGCTACTAATATTGTTACTAATACCGGACGGTTGAAGTTGCGATTGCCTCGTTTTTGCACTTAAGCACTTTTGAGCCTTGGCATTTGGTTTTGACAAAGACAGCAATCTACTCCTATCTAACTCTCCCGCCAAAAAAAATCCCGATCAACATACATGAACATACATTTATTTATCGTAATTCAGAGATTCATAATTACAATACTAGAAGGAGTAATGACATTGATTTACATAAGATATCTTCAAAATCTGTTCAACGATCATTTTCCTTCGCTCCTGCTAGATTATAAAATTATTTAAAGTGCTACTACGACGAAAATCGCTCAAACTTGGATTCAGCTGAAACTTCCTAAAAAATACTCTTTAAAGGTCCAATAATAACTGTATGGAGTGTTTTCTCGATATTCAGGACGAAAGTATGATATTTTTACAATTATTTTTTTGAGTCTGTGACGTCATACACTCAACATCAAACATTGCTACATATATTTCTTTGTATATAAATCCTTAATTTATTTTATTCCTGTGAAGCCCAAAGGATAGCTAATGTGCTAATTTCACATTACTTGTGACTATAATTTATATTTTGGGGTGTTTGGGTATTTCTTTCTCCCTTTACTACTGATATTTTGATCATAAACTACAAAGAAATGTATGGAGCGATGTTCGATATTGAGTGTATGACGTCACAGACTCCAAAAATAATCGTGAAAATATCATACTTTCGTCCTGAATATCGAGAAAACACTCCATACAGTTATTATTGGACCTTTAAAGAGTATTCTTAGGAAGTTTCAGCTGAATCCAAGTTGGAGCGATTTTCGTCGTAGTAGCACTTTAAGTAATGTCGTCAAATTATCTAAATATGTTCAAAGTTTTACAACTAATTATTGGCTAGAAAGAAATAATTAAATATTTATTTTATTATATACTACTAATACATCGTAAATTATAGATATTATATATATTAAGATTTTTTACACACAATAATAGTTTTAGATATTTTTTAGAAATTTTTAGGGATCTTTTTAGGAATTTTCTTCTCGTATTATTAGTGATTACTATTTAATTAATTAATTATAATTTTAATTAATTAATTTTAATTTTAATTAATTAATTTTTCATTTCTAATTTATATTTGAATTTTTTCTCCTATGCACAGCTTCTGTGTAAATAAGTGGTTAGCTTTCTGAATTCTGTGTGACATAAAGTTATTATTATTATTATTATTATTATTATTATTATTATTATTATTATTATTATAACTATTATTATTATTATTATTATTATTATTATTATTATTATTATTATTATTATAACTAAAGACCTCTATTTCCGCTAAAAACGGAAGGAAAAACCGTCCTAAGATCTTCCTACGTCCACCTTGAGGGCAGGAGTATCCTGGTCACAAACATATTTTGATATATAATGAAGAGCATCGCATTTATCAAGATTCTGAAATAAAAAATGGGGGTCACCATTCAAGTTTTGGATTTATCTTGAAAAAACATCTCAAAATAGTCGAAAACTGACACTTTTCCGAGTAGAGACTGGGGCGAATCAGATAAAAATCGCAATTTATCTACTCAATAAAGGAGAAAAAAGTTAAATTGTTTTTGAACGTGTTTCTTATTTAGTTTTCGAAAGAAAAATTCTTAAACTTTGTTAGTTCCATGTTTTTAGTTGCATGCGCAGAAAAATGCGCAGTGCAAAAAAGGGAATTTCCTTGAGGTTGTTTATTGTTGAACATGAATTACATCGATGTAATGAGGAAATAGGTTCTCGGTAGGCGCCTTTAATAGCCTTAATGAAACATACGGGCGAGTGTTGGAAAAGAAATAAGATTCCTATTGAGTAGAAAACAAGTTTTCGATAATACCAACTATTTTGTATTTGCAGTTTTTTCTTAATGGCAGTCATGGCGCAGGAACTGACTATTTTATTTCTCTTTTGATTTTAAGCTTCATTCATGAGACCAAATGGTTTTTTGTTGATAATTTGGCTATTAGGAATATAACCTAATGCAATTTCAACTACTAAGAAATGATACACAAATATTACGTGAAGACCAATCTCCCTATTTTACAAATGTAAATTCTTTTACTATTTTACATTAAAAAATATTTTCCATATAATTTTTTTTTTGACTCTAATCTTCACTTCACTTTAAGCCTGATAGAATAGTCCGCATGTAAGCGTGTTATCTTTACATTACCATTTGATAAAAACTCGCGAATATTTGCAATTACACACACCTAAAATGCGTTACGAAATTAAAGAACAAAGTACAGAAAAGAATAGCCTTTTTTCCTCGGAAGAAAGATAAAACAGTAGTCAATTCCATATCGTGACTCGTTTATTTCCTGATATCTAATTTACGTGCAAAAATGTTTGCGCTGCTCCAGGCGCACATCACGAAAGGTTACTGCGTGAAAACAAGCTACCTGAGCATGCGCCAAACTTCACATTCCAAAACACGACTGAGAAAGGCGTCTGCGCATGCTCACAATCTGTATGCAAGTTACTCCTTCGTATGCAAAATGCAAATCTGGACTTTCAAATTTGCTTGGCAAATTGACTTTACGAAATTTCAAAACTTTAAGCTTGTTATCTGAGAAATATGAGATTAATTTTTTCATATGGTCTTCATTAAACAGGGCATCTTAGCCAAGCGACAGAATATTGCTTGGTCGCAGAAGATGAATACTTCGTTTCACACTAGAATACCTTAAATTATCGATAAATGTATAGAAAAGCACGCATGCGCAAACGTTGTAAGTGTCCATCTTTCTCATTATCACAAGACAAATCTTAAACGAATATGGTCTTTTCCAATTGGGCAGGAGGATTATTTGCGAGTACTCCACTACGTCGGTGTTGCGCTTTTTTTTTTCTAACATTTTCTAACATTTCTATCGTGTTCTATCGATCTTCCCTTGCTTCATAAATGTTCACGACACGCACGCGCATACGTTTTAACAGTAGAGTATTGAGAAACGACTTCAAATAATGAGAAACAATGATATATTTTCCGTTTAAGACTATTTACGAAGATATAGAAATAAAACTGATTCCAATAGCGCATCTCGCCGTAAGGCATCCGAGAAGCCAAAGTGCAACACTAAAGTAATCTTTAAACCTACTCCGTAGAATCGTTCCTCTAAAATGTAGATCAAAGCCATTATATATTGACATTGAGTTTAGCGATAATCATCTCAGGGATATACGGAGTCGGATTGTCGGAGATTCCGATAGCTTATCGATCCCGTTACGAAAATTGGAATCATGACCAGGTTTGGACAAGATAAAGCATCGGAAACACAAGTATAATACTGAAATCAACTGATGTCATGGAACTGGATTCCGGATCTTTGCCGCTCAGGGAGAAGGGGAAATAGCTGAGGGCAAGGGAGGTGGACAAGAAAGCGGGGTATGATATTCTCACCCTTCACCTTTGAAGGGTGGATTCAGATTAATATACGAAAACTGATACCGACTCGATGCAAGACATAAATGAATTTGAGGCAATTTTTAACTATTTTGGGAAAGACCTAAGGGACGAAGGACTAATGGCGTAAAATAAAGCAATTAAAATAAAATAAACTAGGAGGTTCTGGCGATAGAAAAAGTCTAGTCACCAAATAGTCACGATAAAAGCTTTCTTTACAAGCCTGAAGCAGCGAAAACCGGATTTGCAGCGTCACATTTTTATGCGAGTGCGAGAACTTCATCAGTAGACAGTAGAATCTCGGAATAATGATTAATGAAGCTTAAGGTTGTTATGAGAAAACAAAGGGCGGTGGGGTGTGGAGATAATATCAGCTCTTAGTTTATCGCATTTAGTAACTAAAGTCTTACATGGGTAAGTTTGAAAATTTGGCCTCAGTTTAACATTTATATAAGTAAGAAATATATATAAGAAAGGGTTATTTTCAGGGCACTCGAATAAATGCGTCAGCGTTCGCATAGTGAGGACTGGACTCTACCGCGGTACACAAGGGCTGGGAACTATCACAGGCAGCCCAAACAAGGTTCCTGTGAATGGTTCATAAGGTAATGTATGGGAGGTATGATAAAGTTACGAAAATAAAATATTTCACTCAACAATTTGCTTGAAAAAACCCACTAAACTACCTCAAATCTAGGTTAAACTTCGCCAGAAGACTGAACAAAGTAAAAGAAACAACTGCAGCAAGTTTTGAAGCAAATTGTTGAGTGAAACATTTTATTTTCGCAACTTTATCATAACTCCCATACATTACCTTATAAACCATACACATAGAAATATCTTATCAAATGAATAATATTTTAAGATGAAACGTTTACTACTGTTTTCACTTATTTGACTGAATAGATATCTAACTGAATACTTTTACATACATACTTTACTGTTTAGTACCTCTGTGTGATAATATTTACAAGCTATGAATATATAAACTAGCAAACAATTAGGTACGAGCTACCTATGATAACCTAATGGTTAGCCAAAAATAAGTAATATTTTCCGGGATAATTCAAGCAAAAGAGATTAGCTTTTCAAGGAAATGAAAACTAGTCGGTAAATGTAAAATTAATCCGGATTTTCAATCCTAAAATAAGCCACTAGCTTTTATTTAGTTCTTTTTGCGGTTTAAATCACTTAAACATTTCAGACGTAAAGACTGAGTAGTTGTTAAAACGTTTCTCTCTTTCCTCGCTCATCTTTTCGTGAATTAAGGAAGGAGTCACATAGACAAGAGGTTTCCTAACAGATAATCCATAGAAAAGAAGTTACTTGACTTATCTGAAACTTGAATCCTTTGAACTGAAGGCTAAACTTATTGAAAGATGTAATAGAAGTCTCAAGTTGCTGGGAACCAGGAAAACTATAATAGAAGCTCCGAGAATTAATTCCTGGGTGAGAAAATAAATGAATGGATTCGTCTTCAATTTCAAATTATTTCAAGTTTTTCTCAGGGTAATTTTATATCGATATAAAATTGTTGTTGAGTGTTGAGAACGGAAAATGGGTCTGTGTGGCTTGGCTTTGGAGCCATAGAGACCGGTTTTACTTCTAGAACCTAAAGTTACAGATAAAGTTTTATTTTTCTACGTGGGAAGTTTTGCATAAGCGCAACTGGTTGTTGAAAATGCGTCATTCAAATGCCTTCGACTTTGAATCAATCAAATAACGCAAAAATCCTCATCCTCCAATCAGAATGCTTGATAATGGAATGCTTTTACCGCGCCTCTAACCTGAGTATTGGGCCTAGGAGCCTGAGGAGAGGCTTTCCCTCCTCTCTCCCCCCTCCCGTCGCCCCCCCTCCCCCCTTCCCCCCAATCAAGACGTTTTCACAGCACTTTATAGGCACGTGATCTTGTATTCTTGTATACTTTGTATTCCCGACAATGTCATGGAAAGACACTTTGATTGACGTCCACAAAAACCTTATTTTGTCGAGACACAAAAATTGCATGATTTCGCGCGTGTTTGGTAAGCACTGTAAAAGGCACGGCGCGGCTCGTTTTTCAATTTTGCTCTAAATAGTGGATAAAAATAAGCATCTTCATGCGTCAAAAAGAATATTTAGAATTCAAAATAACAAATTAATTTTATTTCCGAGGGACTTATCTAAGAATTTTAAAGATTTTATCGTGATTTATCTCATACATAGACTGTTTCTATAACTATTGAGTTTGCTTAATTTAAATGACGTTTCCGTTGGTTTATTAACACCGTGGGTGGAACGCCCTTTGTGTTTTGTTTGGTACTGTACTTCGATGTCGTAACGGAATTAGAATAGATCAAAAGAGATAACAAATTATATATGCAGTCTATGGTTCAAGGCGTTTTTAAGGAAGAAAAACGAAAAGAAAAGGAAAAAATGGGAATAAAGAAAAAGATAACGGAGTATTAAAAGGAGGGGTGGAGTGGGTGGTGAAGCAGAGCAAGAGCAAGTTGTTTCAGGATATCGATAAGAAAATTAGAGGGTTTTTTTTAAAGAAAGAAAAGTACCTCTAAGAACTATATACAAGATCGTTTACAGACTAAATAAACACGGTTATCAAACTAGACGATAAAGCTGATTGGAAAAAAATAACAGACAAGTTGGTGCAAGAGCGATAAAACGAGTTATCATAAACCATACAAACGTTTCCATGTTTTCATGTATTAGGCTTATCCAAACAAGCACGCCGTCTGTGAATTGACATACACGATCTTCAGATAGCAATATAACATCAAAATCCAAAAAAAAAATTTCTACCGAAAAGGAAAGGAAATGTTGATAAGAGAAAAAATGGAAATTAAGCTAAACCAAATACTGGTGACACGTTTTCGAGTATTTTTGTATAATTCTAACTTGTCTGGATGCATTCGGGGAATCAAGTAAATTGTTTTACTATCGTATTTTGCTGTGAATTAACTCTATATTAGGTTTTCCATTTGATAATCAGATTTTAATCATCTGTCGCCTACGTCATTTGTCTTTTTTGAAGCATTGAAACAAAACGTTTTATCTGACTGGACTCATTTTTGCCCCCATTCTTGTCACATGTGTCTTATGCTTAATGGCTCAAGCGCATTTTCATGCAATTCTGCTGTAATAAAAATGGATTCCATCGAATTTATATCAATTCATTTGAAGTTTTTTCAGGTAAAATTCCCGACAACTTCATAAACTGAAAACATTCTTCTATATGTCGGTAAGAATCTAGTCTCAAAACTTATTGACTTGTTTCGAGATGATTGAAATTTTCTAGTTGGGATTAGAAGTAAAAGGATGCATGTTATTAACTTTAATTCGATCAAACCTTTTCCGGTAAAAACTACGCCTGTTAATGTAGACCATTATTATTACAAAAGAGTTAGTCCTAAAGCTTTGTAATCAATCTCGTACATTAGTCAAGTCTTAATGACCTAAAGCCGAATTTTAAAGCCTAAGGAAAATGACCAAAAGCATAATAACTAATGAAATAGGAAAAGAAAGAAAAATTGAACAGCTAAAATGGCGTGATGTCATCCACGTAGATGATGATTTTTGTTCAAACTAAAATTATCTTTCATGATCAAGTCTATCTAAACAGATAGTACTTGTTACACATGCAATTTTTCTCAGTACAGTTTTCATTTCTAGTCCAGAGTTCTAGCCTAAAATTCTAGGTCTTCACAAAGTAAATTGATACCAGATTGACATACAATATTCTTTAGAGGGACAAAACTCCAAATAATAAATTCAAATATTAAGTTGTTAATGATATTTGAGAATTTTAAAAAAGAAGAAAATTCTTGCATTCAAGTTATGAAATAAATACATTGGCCTAGAATTTGTAAATTCAGTTTTTTTGGAAACAAAAAACATCAGTAAGCGTGAAGCTGTCGAAAGTCGCGCGCGCGACGAAAGAACACGTGGACACCCGCGGTGGAAACTCCTGGAAAACGTTTCAGTGATACAAATAATTGCATATTCTTTGTGGGTTTATCCCCTAAGAGAACCGAATACTTCTTGTTCTTATCAATTATGTAACTGAATTTTCGGAAAGGAAAAACACGCCTCCAATCAAAAAAGAAACAAACTTTTAGAAGATCCAAGTTAATGATATTTCATTTTCTTTAGGCTAAAGAAAAGTCCAAAAAAAAATCCCAATTTACAACTTCCAAAAGAAAACCCTTGTAAAAATAACGAAACACAGTCAGTAAAACGACAACAATGTTCTTCCATCTTCCAGAAAATGATAACGTCTATTCAAAAATAATTAAACTATTGAACAAGTTTAAACACTTTAATAAACGACCTTTTGATATGCGTAAACGAATAAACTAGAAAGAAAGGAGTTCAATTAAATTTTCTCCCGGCACACACCGAGACTTAAACAGACCGCAATTAGACGTTTCTAGCTATTACTTCTGATTATGTTATATTATAGTGTATTTTCATTCGGTGTACTCATCCAGTTATATATTCTTATTATTCTTTTAAACTAATTTTACTGACGACCTTCATCTATAAAAAGCGTTCTAAAAAATTGTCCGATAAAACATATTTTCCCGCCAGATGCTGGAACGCGCGCGCGCCTTTAAATGGCGGGAAACGAGCAAGAAAGCACGTGTCACGCGATTTTTTCAACGAAATGAATTTTTAAATCTTATTATAAATAAGAATAATGGAATTTCGTCAATGCGCTAAAATTGGTAAATTTAATATTTTTTTTATAAAGCAGGATATAAAAAGATGTTAATAAAGTTGACATTGGTTTTAATGCTGGATTAGTGTCTTAAAACTGTCATCAAATCGACCATATCTACATCAAACTTTAGCGCTTACAATGAAAATCCTGTGTAACTAGTTTTATGATTACTTAATCTTACTTGAACGTAACATAATCTTAATCCTAAAGCTTGCTTTTAGCGTCTTCAACGGAAACAAATGTTTCGAAAAGAAAACAAGGAATGACAAAGAAAACTGTCCAGTTGCAAAATTCGTACAATAATTTTGTACCATATTTACTTTTGAAATTACAGAACTTAAAAAAAGTAACTATGATCTAAGGGAATCAATCGTCCCCATATTCAATTTCCTATCTTTAAATCAGGGTAGAAAATACTAATAGAAGAAAATTTGAAAGTAATTAGAAGTTTTCGAGTACTTTAACACTGGAAATTTAGCGAGTAAAGGATAAACATTCTGAGGCGATCATATTTAATATAAAAAGATTTGGAAATATAATTTGAAAGCTTTCAATTTACCATTTCTAACTCTCGGAAATCTTAGGTAAATTTCTATTAACTGAAAACGAAATTAAATTTGGTCCCGAAGGAGTAAAACGACAACAACCTTGGAAGGATAGTACTATATTTAGGATGGAAATATAATATCTACTACTGCGAATGGGATTTAGGTCGCTGGGAATGGGAAATATAGGATAAAAAAAAGATTAAATGACTCCAGGAAAAAAAATGAGACTGACTAGGATTGGTGACTTTTAGAATTCAGGCTGAAGACTAAAAGTTTTTGAGGCATTCATAAATGGACCCGGAATCCCTTAACGCCATCAAGCACTTAAATGTCATTTCGCGGCGTAGTATATCCTATATCTCGCATTCACTATTTTTGGAACAACAAAATTGACGCCTTATTTGCAAATCGTCTCGATTTCTAGCTGCAGGTTGAGTACGATGGCTGCATTCAGAACATATATCGTACCCTATTGTTAACTCTGACAAAACCTCGGAAAAGTCATCCAACAACGACAGGATTGAGTGCCCTTGGTGTCTGCCTTTGACACGTTGACCGCCATTGAATCAAACAACCGCATTACGAAATGACTTTCCTTAGAATCCATTAAGAGCTACTTGCTGTTAAAAAAGCGTAAAGCTTCCTTCGTTACACGTGTTAAGACAGCATAATACGGTAGAGGCCGCCTAAGAACGTCTGAATTTGTATTTCTTGTTTAAAAACATAGGAAGAAACGAACGAACGCAAGGATAAACTTAGGCGAGATGGCGCCAAGTTAGCTGGGTTTCCATTCCCCTTTCAAACACTTTTCAAAACAAAGGGATATCTTGGAACAATTGTCAAACATGACAAAATAGGAAGCAAATAATCTATTAAGGCAAATACAAAATGCCTCGGGTTGTATATCTCACCTATCAAAGAGGCCATTTATTAATTCTCTGAAATTCGAGTGTCGTAACGGAACATTCTGCGAGTAGAAGAGCTTAAGGTCATACCTGACCCCTCTTTTCATATGGCATTTATTCTACGAAATAAATCTACTAGTTGAATTCACTTGAATATTTCTTGAGAAATATATTCTTCAACTATGACCACTCGAATCAAAGAGTTTCAGTTTTGAAAGGAAACTTTTGAAAATTAGTACCGAGATAGCGATTTTATTAAATATTATGACACCAGAGTGGGGATTTCTTAAAAACTTTACTAAGTAGAACGCCTTCATTCGCTTTCTAATCTTGTTCTAATATTAAACGATAGAAGTATCGACAAATAACGAACCATTAACTGCAGGAGACGGCTTTTACGAGCACTTTGCTTCGCAGTTTGAAGGAGTTTGAAAGGTAACTTTCCGCTGTCTTTTTTAAACGATCTTGAATGAGATAAAAAAGTGAATAATAAATTCGTACTGGAGTCTAATACATCCCACAACACATAGATCGGCGGTTTTAGTCGGAATAAAAATATAGAACGTATGATATGTTTCAAATTCGGAATTTCAATTTGTATTGTGCAAAAATCTCAAGACAGAAAAAAAAGAAAGAAAAACAAACTAGTTTTCATATTAAGCAAAAATATATTAGCTTTTAGTAATTTTAGTTGCGAGAAAGTTAATATAAAACCTTCCCACATAAAGCTGTCTTTAATAGCAAAAAATAATATTTCTTGAAAAATAAACATCAATAAGCTGCCCAAAATTCCTCATTACGAAGTGGTAAAACAACATATCAGCTTTTCCAGAACTTTGGATCTAAACATACTGAAATTACTAGTAAAATTAATTTAATAACTTCTTTATTTTTCGAGGTTTAAAGATAATAATAAAATCGCTTTACGACTAATTTTCAAAGCAATAAACAATGGTACCCTTACTGTGAGCAAACGTCTTCTATCAACAGATTAATAAATTTCCAACCTATTTTGCCAACAATTTTTTTTCAGTTTTGATTGTTCTCTTGACAATTTCAAAGCCTCTGGAACTCTTGAAATAAAATAAGCATCTTCATGAAACCTTTAAACGTAAATCTATGTTTGCTCGTCTGTAATTTGGAAACGTAAATTGTCAATCACTTCTAAAGCATAAAATTGTTAATAGACAACGAAGTCTAAACATTTTGTGTTTAACGTTTTTGAGTGCAACAGCTGTTAGAAAATTTAAAAAAAAACTTTTGTCTGATACTTCTCGCTGTGAACACGAAATTTAATTTTTGGCTGAATTGATTCTTTCTTTTTTCAATAAAAAATAAATTTTACAGCTCGTTCTTATATTGTCAGTTTACACGTATAACCTGGCTAATGTCAACTATTTGAAACAATGAGAAAATGGAAAAAATGTTGTCACGTGTTTTAGATAGAACTGACAGACAAAGTATTGAAGCTTGAAACTCTTAGGTTCTCAAGTTGGAGAGACGAATAAATGTGTTTTTTTTCTTCTTATGACTAGATTGCCCAGCTTAAAAGCTGACAATAACGCCTTGTCTATATTAAATTTTTCTCTTTACTCCCTACGGTAAAAAGATCTTGTTTTCAATATTAGAAATAATTAGAATGATAAACAAAGACTGAAAAACTATTTCATACTCAGAAAAACTCCTCACTTTATTCTCACTCGACAATATATTTGAAGGAAATTAATGAAAAAAACCCCAATAATATCAAGAAAAATTAGGCCTTCTACTCATTTTCCCACAAAATCGTATCTATTCTATTTTGTTTATTTACATTAATTTTAAACAACGTGGTGACTTCAGTAAATATATGTACAGAGCAGAACTCTTTAGAGCAACTATTGTATAAATTACTAGTAATATTTGATACCTTGCATACACCAATTCCAAACAACGTTGCGGCCTGCGATCTCAGACTATGCGAAATTGTTTTCTGGCTAAATTACGAAAAATCGTGTTTCTAACTCAAAGGTTATGCTTCTTATTCTAATCTAAAAGGAAACTACGTTGTTCGACAGTTAATGTTTACATTTTTCAGCATCTTACTTGGTATAAGATTTAAGATTTAGATATCCGACCGAGGTTTTTTTTTTTAAATAGTTGTATACGGCTATTGATATAATCAAAAAGACTCAAGTCAATAAGCTCAGTATTGTAAATCTATTACTAAATCAGTTACAGTGAGGACACTTGAACCGTGAATACTTCAAGTTGTTTTTTAGGTTATTATTTCCTGAACTTTCTACAATTTCAAACCCTCTAAATGAAGCATTGAGATCAAATACACCGAGTTAGCAAAATAAATCTTACTTCAAATCGATTTGCTCAAGAGATGATTTACAGAATGCATTTCAAAAAAGTGACCAAAAACTTGAAGTTTTATGAGTGGTTCAAGTGTTCGAGGACTAAAGATACATAACATTTTTAAAACGTTGTTACTTTTTACATGACTATTTTGGAATATTTGAACTTATGTAGCTCTCAAACTAACACCCAAAAGGACAACATTTTACAAACCCCGTTTCAAGAATGCCAGTTTATAATATCATTTTCACCCGCCTGACAAAAAAAAAATTTTCTCAGATGTTTTAGAAAATGAACTGGGCAGAAGTTTCTTTTAACTTGAAAGATGTCTAATGACTTCAAAATAATCTCTATAAGATTTTGAAAACTCATATTTTAACTCTCTCAATATGACTTTCCGCCTCTACTAAGCTCTTTAAACAAAACCGCCCAACATGATTGCCACTTCATGCTGCTATCATAAAACTCTTTAAAACGGCGGGAAACGAGAAGAAAATGCAATAAAAACACGAGCGATAATAGTCATTTTTCACTAGTCATTTTGACAAAATGGCAAGTTAGATTTTTAACTAGGTTCTACTCGAATTTTTTTTGATGAACTTCGCAATTTATATTGACAAGCAAAACATTGCAGGGTAAGGATATTGAGCAATTGTTTTCTTTAGTGTGGATATTTTGCTGTTTTATCCGGTTGCAACGATGTTTTTTTCCCAAACAAGAGAGCAAGACTCCAATAAAATTTACTTTACAGCAGAAAACAAAAGCCATGAAAGAGATACTTGTTGTGTGCAATTGCCGCGGATAACATTTACGAGAAATAAATTTCCTAAACCTTTAGGTTAAATTCTCAACTTTAATAATATATGTGACTAATTTATCGTAAAACAATAAGAAATTGTGAAATGAATGTTTATGGAAAATTTGATAAACACTATGGTAATTATTTCAAATCTTAGAAAAATAATACTGGCTGTAAAAAGAGCAAACGATATTAGGATTTTTTGGTGGTAATAAAAATAAACTAAAAGCTCTTGGAGTCTCGTGTCTGGATCCGCATCCTACTTATTTTAAAAGTTTTTTTTTTATCAAAGTGATCAAAAATAATCGAAACACAACCCTTGTTGAAGAGGAACGAACACGGTGTGACCGCCTAGAAATGCTACAGTACTCGATATGATGACGCGTTACTCTTGAATAAACCATGAAAAACACTTATATTTTCATACTATTAAGTCTTTTATATTTGGAGTTAACGATACGTCGGGGAAAACATACGCATTTTGAAACTAAAGGTTGGGGAAATGCGCTTGGAACTTTTGAAAATTTTTAAAGTGTAATATTGCGTTAAAATAGAAATGCGTTGATCTACATAATAGTGAAATAAACCTGGCGATTGTAATCCCGCTAACAAATACACTGAATAAATATACAGACAAATATAGACTTCTGTGAAACTGAAGCAAAATTGAAATAATATCCAATCTTGGATAATCCATAAAATGATTTAGGTATCTTTTTCATCATGGCTTCAATCATGAATCAAGCCATTAATGGCGTGAAGATGGTCGGTCATAGCGAAGAAACTAAAATTAACTCATTCCCTGTAAATCTTATTTCTATGATGTCGTACATAACCTTGACTTTCGAAAAATAATCCCAACAATGGTACAAGTAGGATAGAAGCACTTTAGAAGTATATTAACGTATTTTTTCACGTATTTTTCACACCATGAAACATTACCGTCGGCTCGTGCCGATGTATTAGCATATGACAATCTACAAAGGCTTCTCTAACTATAGCGAGGTAACAGAAAAAGACAAGAATTACCGTGAAAGCTTTTTAACAATATATAGCAAATATTCATTTGATAAATTCAAAATTCATCATAATTGTATTTTATATATTACATTCATAGTTACAATTAGAAACCTTAGGTTACAAGAATTGGAATAAACAAACAAACAAAAAATGAAATATTAAAAATAAAATTTTGATATCAAAGAATAAATCTGTTATTTCTTCATCCCATTTTCTTCTCTTTGGCTAAAACACTAACTACAACAAGAGCAGCTGTCCAAATTACTAAGCCATCTGTATTTCTACTCCTAAAATTCAAACTCAAGCTAAATAAACCTTTTAGCAGAAATTATATCCCTTTTTAGTTTTCAATGTCAACTTGTTTTAAGCTGTGAGTTTGAATTCATTTTCGTCAGGTTTCAAAATTTATGTAGCTGTTTAAAGATAGTTTTGGTCCAAATTTTAAGAGCGTTTTTGAGCATAGAGCTTCGAGCCTGTTTGACGCCGCTTGGATGTACATAAAACGGTTGACTTTAACAACATACGATGTTGATTTTCATCGATAATAAATCTTCATATTCGCTTTTTCATTTCCCATTTTGGACGAGTTTTCAGTTTAGGTCCCTCAAGCTTAATATTAGCATTGCAAATATTTCGTTTCTCAAGGTTACTGATTGTTTTTATCCTAGATAGTTATTTAATTGTTTCATTTATCCTACTCCACTCCAACGCTGTCGCCCATTGGTCGCACGCGAGTCATGCGATAGGGCTAACGAGATAGCAAAGAAACCCATTTAATCGCATACTTAATTCTGGATTCGAGTGTTTTAAGTC
Source organism: Actinia equina (assembly GCA_011057435.1). NCBI lineage: Eukaryota > Metazoa > Cnidaria > Anthozoa > Actiniaria > Actiniidae > Actinia > Actinia equina. Next base: position 209,227 of record WHPX01000328.1, on the reverse strand, counting down.
TCGCTTACTCTACTCCCACAACATGCAAATAGAAGTAAGGCTTACACCGGCTTCTTTTTTCACCGACGCGGGTGTTCTATGATACCATGTATGTTATTGACACTGGTTTTTTTTTTTTTCTTCTTTCACTCCCTTTTTCCATCCACAAATTCAGTTTCGTATAGCAAGTTTGTTCCTTGTAGTGTTTTTCTTATTTTCCTATTTTCCATAGGCACTGTTCAAGCAGTATTTCCATTGGCAGTGATAGGATTTTCGTCTCCATAGGAATTTGACATTCGCGTTTGCATCGACGTCGAAGCAAACCCACGAGATTTCAAACGGGTTGAGGTGACGAACTCTCGTGGGCGCACGCCTTCGCGCATGACTAGGGATTTAAAAGCGCGCGCAAAGTCTCGTTTAAGGAATGTGTACAGGATAGGATTGATAAATGCCACTGAAAATCTGAAGAAATCCAAGAAATCCAGAAGGTGATCGGACAAATGTTGGTAAAAGCCAAAGAAGAAGCTGAAAGACATGATGTACCACGAAGACCAGGCAAGCGTGAAAATTGACAACATCAACGCAAAGATTGAAATAGCACGGGCTTCGGTAGCGACAGGCGCACGCTGTGATCCTGACCCACTTCTGGGATAGTTTTGAAGATGGATTTCTTTGATCTGCCTGTGAATAACAACAAATAAACGGGAGTAGCTGATGATCATGACGATGAGTGGCAGAAGGAAACAGACCAGGGCGCCGAAAATGTTATAAACAGCATCGTAGACCATTCGGGTTGGAGTCGGCATTCCTAGGATCTCGTTGGGGTTATTCCAAGCGAACTGGATGAAAGCCACGAAGATGGAAAAACACCACACGCTTCCCATCACCTTGAGGACTCTAGGTGCCGTGACGATACGAATATACTTCATTGGATACATGACATAGATGTACCTCTCGATTGTGGTCACAAATATGTGAGCCATCTCTGAAACAGCTTGCAGGCGGTAAGTCAGGGCGGCTGCATAACACACTTGGTCCCGGTAGACTGTGACAGCATTACACGCGATGTTGAGCGGGATTCCAAGAAGACCCACCATCAGATCGCTGACTGCAAGGCTGACGAGCAAGCTATTGGTTTTTGTCTGCAGATACTCGCGAGAGAAAAACAAATAGATAACGATGTTGTTGATGATCAGAATAAATATGCTTAAAACGATGAACGCTCCGTCTAAAGCTGGGTTTTGTAGCCCATGGGATTCTGTGCTGTTGGCTATTGTATCGTTCATCGTAGAATATCTACTGCTTCACAAAATGACAAATACAAGACCAGTTTCGTCAGTCGCTGTTAGCCCGCCAAAGTAATAACAGAAGAAGAAAAAAACCCAGCAATATCGTATGAGGAGGTGTTTTCCCTCCAGCTAGAAAATCGACTTCTCAGCAATGGTGCTCCTTGTCTTCACATTTAGCGTATTGAAAAAAAAGGCTCAACTTGAAGTTTTTCTTGCACCAATCTCTTCGATGTCTTGAACTAATCTGGTGAAGTTTCCGTCTGTCAGTGTTTATTATGGAGATAGCCAGCCCGCCAACGCGCAGACGTTGATAACCCGATCGCTTCAAATGATTTCAAATGAGCAAGTCACAAAGTCGTTATTGCACGTTCGGTTAATGAAAATCTCGACCAATCAACGTCTTTGGTATACCGTGACGTATATACGTGCATTTCGCATACTAATTAAACTAAATCCTTGGCCGTAACCAGTTTAGCCGTCTCAACGCTGACTTTAAATTAAACAAGAGTGATTAAAAGACCCAAGTTATTACCATATACGTGAAATCTAAGAAGACTTAGTATATATTGTTAATATATTGTTTATATATTGTTAATATATATTTGAAAAGCTACGAGATCAATGAATTGACATTTTACCGCGAGTAAGAAGAGTGGAAGTGTTTCTTCGCTTCTCGTTTTCATAAGTTGTTGAAGGACATCGACAGAGCGGAGACGTCAAGGAAATGGCGCCAACAAGAAAGGAATAAACAAAACTCGATGCAGGAAACAATGGCGTAAAATAGTCCTGTAAATGATTTTATAATTTCATGTGTAGTGATTGGATGGCGATGGCTGGCATACAATATTAGCGTTAACATAAAGTAAAGTCAATTAATAATGTCCTACGTTTACTCAGCCCTTGCTCAGCTTATACCCATCACTGAAAAATCTAGTGTAAATAAAACTCGAATGTTTTCGTTTTACAGAGCTGACATTGAATTCTCAACAAGTCTCGCCGTTTCTATCGAGAAAAGGCTATCGAAAGCTACCCATTGTAAGCTCAAATATGGTATTTATTTTTCCTTTCAACTCCTGCGTGTCTTTTATTTTCTCTTTTTTTCTCAGTTGTCGCGCAGCCGACTAAGCCGACTAAGCAATAAATTTTACAAGAAAAACGATCGTAACTAGTCATATATTACATGGGTATATGAAGAAAGCGCTTTTCTATCCGTGAGAAACCAAAGCAGTAATGCCATAACCATTCATTACTTAGTAAGAAGCTACTGTAAAAAAAAAATATCCCGCAACAAAGATGGTCAAAACATCAACTCGTCCAATCAGGAACGCTATTATTATCGAGAATCGGAACTTGTCCATTTGAAAATGAGATAAATTGAAAATTAGTTCACGAAACGGAAAGAATGCTATGAAGGTAAATAACACTTAAAGCAAATACTCTGTAAATTTGAATGTATTTGAACAGCTAGATGTTAACAATCCGTTTCCAGAGAATCGAAATAAAAAACCTATTAGTATTGTGAGTTGTGTTAAAGGTATATATATATAATTTATATTAGCTTTCATCAATACCGGTCCGTCTTTTACGCCAATGATCCTATTTAGTGCATAACACCATCAACTCCTCTAAGAACTCTAATAATGTCGGGTTGAGCTTTTCTTTAGTTTTCGCAGAGAAAGAATATTATTATAAGTTGGAAGTTGTTTTTTCCTGATCTCATTCTCACGGAAAGGGTCGGCTGTAACGAGTGCAAACGGGACCGCATGCATGAAACATTATAAACGTTTGGCCAAAGAAACAGCTGAATACATACAACAAGCTTGCTCTATTTAGAATTCTTTATCCCATTTATTTATTTTCTTTCTTTCTGTTTATTTTACGTAGTCCCAGTGTTCACCTACGGCCTGAGAAAGTTCTATTGCTGTCAGTTTTTTCCAAAATTAAAAAAAGAAAAACTAATTTACAGCTTCAACGACTTCATATCTAAAAACCAACACAAAACAAAGCTAGAAATGACTTGATTACTAATATAAGTAGAATATTTGGATAATAACAGCAAGTTTTACAAATTGAAGTGTGCAATCGTTCCGGTTCCATCATCATCGACCTCATGCGCAGAATAAAAAATCAGTCTTCATAACAACATTGGAGGTTTCAATTTCTTATCTTTGGGAAATGAATTCCGATAATCCTAGCTTAGACTCGGTTCTCCTTCCAGTTTCAATATCTTTAATTATATTTTTTTCGCGTTCATACAAACTGCCGAAGGAAAATGACCAAAGGCGTTAACCTTTGAAGGTCGGCGGAACTCTGCCAAAACAAGGTCTAAATGGTATTGTTTATGATTCGCGACTTTTGGGAAATCTTTATATTTATGACGAAAGACGCCAGGGCACACGTCTGGCAAATATCCTCTAAATCATTAAAAAACAAAAAGCACAACTGAAGGGAAGACAAAACAACAGACGACCTTTTGGAAGACAGCTACTTCGAAAAAAATTTGTTATGAAGTTCGAAAATTGGCAATATCTTTCTTTCGTAATTTTTCCCCTCGAAAACTGTCAGGACAACAAAAAAATCATTCTTTCACGAAAAGAAATTACTTTTTAGCAAAAATCATAGTTAACTTTCGAATTGCACTGAATGACTTGCTACATATTTGACCTTTGCAAGACACAAACTTATTTTTGCTTTTTCGTCGCCATAACAACTTGAGATAAACACAGGTCGTTGCTATCATCGACAATATCTTGTGTGTGGTCGATAATTCAAGTCAAACATTTGATCTCGCTGTATTTGCATTCTGAATTGAATGTTGAAAAGAACAGATGATAGGACATTAACTAAATCGATTTGAGGTCTGATTTGCTATGTTTTCGTGGTATGTTCTTTGCATCGTCGCCGCAAACAATGTCTTTTTTTACATCCTTGGAGAAGACAAGCTGAAATAAAGTTGACTCTTGACTTTCGTCTTTTAAAATTAACTCTTTTAAAATGAACACCGACGCAGCTCACACTAGTTTTTAGCTAGTTATTTCTTCTTTTTTTTATATATATTTTGTATTCAAAATACATTCCCAAAATAAATATTTACTCCTATTGCAAGGTGTGAAATTTAAAATCAACTTTAAAAACAAGTGAAAATAAAAGATACAGTGAATATGTCTGACAAAGGAAGTCGTGTGATGAAATCCCTTCGACGGCGTTTCTTCCAATTTTAGCATTTTAAGACTGAAGCGACATCTGGATGCATTTTAGCTGTTGTTATTGTTATCCATTTTAATAAATACAAAGTTAGATTAAAACTTTAATATCCCAAAGCATAAGCAAAGCTAATCTTCGTGGGGAGCAAAAAAATTTCGTGTTTCAGCGAGTTTACTCTCACTCCCACTAAAAAAATTTCAAATTCCTTGGAAGAGATTTTGCCCTCAGGCTCATGAACAGCTGAACAGGACACAGGGTCCCCTTGAAGGTACATCGGAAGGTTTTCAATATCATTCATATGTAATATTAATTCATCTGTTTATATTGAATGCTTTTTCATTATAGAGATCTCAAACGATAAGGTTCTAAATCAGGATGTTATAGTTAACGAAGTAAATTGTGCAACAATGATACAAAGAAAATCAGAGCTATGAACTCTTAGAAAATGAAAAGCGTAAGTTAGAACGAAACATAAACTTCCAAACTAGAGACAAAAGAAAAGCTAAACAGGACAGAAAATTTACTACAGAAGAACAAAAAACCGGATTTTCAGATAACCATCTACAAGCGCCGACAACAAACTAATAGACGGTCGATTGATTGTTGGAGTAATTGCTAAAAACTCTCATACGAATAAGATCATATTGAGAGGGCTTTTTCTCATTTCAAACCGAGCAATATTTAACAAGATAAACTCGCAATAAAAAGCAAATAACAATCGCCATTTATTTGACAGCAGAATTTAATATTAGAAGAATCAGTGATAATCCAAAATACAAAGGATTTGGAGACGTATTTTTGAACATAAGCAGGCGTTATTTCTTGAAGATCTCTTGGATATTTTGTTTTGCAAAATAAGAAATATATCAGTTCATCTTCAAAGTACGAAGCACATGAGTGGAAAAATGATTTACGCAAGAGTTCTCTTTGTAGTTCACTTTTTTTGAGACGGCCAATGATCAATTTCTTTTCAATTTTTGCCGGCTATAATTTTGAACAGAAAAAAACTTTTTGCACGTGCCAGGTTTTTGTTTGTTTGTTTGTTTGTTTTGTTGTTTTGTTTTTACTGAGGCAACAAACGCCGTACGAAGACCCTATCTCACTAGTTTCATGACAAAACAAAATCAGAAGTTTTGGTCTCTTTTTTAGTTTGCCTAAATTAAGATAATATCAAGTTAAGATAGTATTAAGTTTACGTTTTCCTCCATTTAAACTAAATTTGAAATCTCTTTTATCAATCCTTTTTCACGGTCATACATACTCGGCAGCCTTACCCCCACCCCAGATGACAAAGGTGTTGACATACCCTTGTTCGCATTGAGAGAATCGGTTTTGTAGTTAAGAAAATGAAAAACAAAACTATATGATAAAGAACGATATAATGTAATGTATGAGAAAATTCAATGCAATTTTATAAACATTATAGGACGACTAAATGCACAAGTGAAAATTAAAAACTGAGAAGAAACTTTGGGAAAATGAAGGAAAATATATGCCGAGGGCATAAGATACCCAACTTCATAGAAATAGGAACCTATTCATTAAATCCTCTTTCCATCAAAACTAGTCAAAGAATATTAAATTAAGATGAAATAGGATTACCAGGGATTGGGATCCGCCTATTTTAAGTTTTCCTCCATTTACTACCAACTAATTATTCCTCCCTTTTTAAAAAGTAAAAATAGATTGTCCTAGGAAGTCATGTTCACATTTCCCTTTCTTTTCCTTGTCACAAATTGGAAAGGAGAAATGAAACTCGAGATGGAAAAAAATGAAGACAACTGGAGGCAAAAGGCGGTATCAATACGATAGTTTTACTATTTCATCCCGTATATACACTAAATTGCAAAATCATTGCCAGGCTCAAAAACATAGAATATAGAAGCTGAGACGTTAAGGTATTCTGGAATACAGCAATTATCGTTTGGTGTATTCATACGAGATACAAAGTAGATATGAAACGTATTAAAAACATTCATGCTTTAAAATTCTGTCAGTGCAACAATTGTTAAACATTTCACGTGTTATATCACAAGATACATCCAATCAAAGTTCTTCGGTCCTCCTCTTCTATGTTCTATGTTTTTGAACCTGGAAATGATTTTGCAAATGAGTGGAAATTACATAGAAACTCCTTCAGGTTTAAATAATTGCAGATGATAATGTTTGTGATATATATAAATTATCGGATACCATCTCTGATTTTTTTTTCAGAAAGCCCTAGCGATAGGCAACCCGAAAAGATATCCCATATTTTCTGATAAACTTTTGATATACCTGCTGTATATATGTCAAAAGGACCAGATTTTCTGCATATTTCTATATACAAGTATATATGTATACATAATATATTCATATTTACATAGTTATGGCACAATTTTCATACCATGCATGAGACTGAGTATCAACTGTCCGAAAGAAAGAGAGTAAAGTGAAATTTCAATAAAACAATAGTAAATAAAAGAGAGTTGAGAACAAAACTTAATAAAATGTGTACTAAGACAGAATGGCATAAAATACATATCTCAATTAAATCAAATAAGATTATATAATAAAATTATTGGAGGTGAAGAACTTGGAAATAAAATAAACTATGAGAGTCAAAAATACTACCACATTGAATTATTCACTTAAAGATCACGATTTTTTATTTTATCAAACGCGCTAAGCCTTCGTTAATATCCTGTTATGAAGCTGAAAAACAGGTTACATCACATGGGTTACTAACGTGCTGTTTTATAGAAATGATTTTCCCTGCAGGTATTTCAAATAATTGTGGCGGACATCCCCAGGACGAAGTTAAAGACCTATTTGTGACGTCCTCGCTTCCTTGCCAAGTCTCTCAGAACAGAATTTGCTAAATTTCCAGAAGCTATTAGAGATAAATTCAAAGTGCTTTCTGATAAATAAGAGATGAAGTAGGATTAACTTTTCCAAGTTTGCATTTGACAGCAGTGACCTTATTAATGCGCATGCGCCATGTTCTGTTTCCATGGCAGCGGAAAAGTGTACTGCTGAGATGTGCTTCTCATTGAAAAGCGTAAAATTATATAAAAAGACATCTTGACAGCTGTGCTGCCTATACATTTTCCAATTGTTGCCCACTCGGCATCCCATGTTTTGATAAAAACAATAGAATTCAAGATCGAGCTCCAAAACCTTCGAGGAAAACCGAGCCAGTGAAACCATAGATATTATATTTAGTTACCATTCTCTCAACTTGTTTAAACCATTGTAACAGTTTTATCATCTGCTAAGGTGTAAAATATACTATTTTTATCAATTTCAAGCTATAAAAGATGGATTTGTATCGTTATTTTTTGGAAAATATGTAAGAAAAACATACAGTGAAGTTGAAAAAAATCTTCATTCTCACTGAGCTTACAGATACGAAGTAGAAGCTGTAGAATCTGCTTTCTCGTTCGCCGAATCACTTCAACAAGATGGCGACTGAATGTAACGCTAGGAAATGAATAATATTTTGTTTTGGCAAAAAAAATAAGCGGTAAAAAAGTAACTCTGTTTTCCATTTAAAGAAATTCAAATAAAAAAATTAAATCAAATAGGTCGTAATAAAATGAAAATAACTGAACTAAGTTTTAACACGATAAAATGTATGTTCAATAAACGGGGGGATCTGATCTAGAGTTTAAGATTCAATTTATTATCATATCAAATATTAAATATATTTCAACTTTTTTCCATATCTAAATCATGTCAGTTTCATTCTTGAGATTTTATTTTAGTGAAAACTGGATAATTTATTTCCCTTCAAAATTTCCATCTTACCTAGTCTTAATTACGAACAACACAAACTTAAAATGGTTCAACTGTGCACAGCTTTGACGAAAACACCTTTTTTGTTATCTGGTTAAAAAATCATGAAAATTAGTGATAAAAAAATGTTTATCTTATCCACACCATTATCTGTTCATATTTAAAAAAATAAAAGTGTCACGAAACAACACTTCATATTCCTTTCAGGTAAAATAGTTTGTTCATTTGGGCCTGCCATGAACGAATAGAGTTGGAGTATTTCAGAAGCTGATACAAAATTTCGTAGAGATGTCGGTTTTGACTTTGAAATTTTTAATAAACATATTAGGGCTTATTTAGCCTTATTTATTCATTATCTTGACTTCGTATGCTGTAGCTCGAAATAAATAATCAATAATCCATCATGTGAGTTGAGAGTTGTACGCATAGAAGTAGCGGTAGTGTGTGCATTGAGATGTGAAGAGAGATGTGAAGGAAAACAGCATAATACTGATAGTGTTTGGTCACCCACCATAACAAGAAGCTCTAAAAAAATGTAAAACTTAATAATGATAAAGATAAATGTGTGAGCACAGGAAATGAAGAACAACAATAAAACAAAGCGAGAGAAAAATATTTAGTCTCTTGCAGCTAAAATCAAATCAAATAACATTTTGAACTTCATATTTATACATTTATGACAAAACTGATAAGCGAAATCGCACGAACCGTGTAAAAGAAAATTAGACAATTACCAAAAGGAGAACAAAACACAACAAATTATCAATTGCATGTGATAAACATAGCACAGATTTAACCACAACACAACCTATTGATTCTATTAATATAGATACCACGCATGACAATACACGCAAAAATATTTCATATCTATTTAGTTTCATCTAACTCATCATGCTTGTATTACACTTGCGAGCAAGAGAAACGCTGTTCTTTGTCTTGTAATTGAACCACATAAGGGATGGGAGTCCGATAAAGATGAAGGTTCAACGAAATCCCGAAAAAGCCAATATAGTGAGGTCATAAAAGGGGGGATAATGATAAGAAACCTTTCTGTTGTATGGCAGAAGTGCTAAAACGGATACAGCAAAAAAAAATGAACATGCGATTATCGCCTGTTCTGGGTACGTACTAAATGGATGGGATTCAAATGAAATACGAGATAATTGAAGTTTATTGATTTGTTTCCATCGACTGCTCATATCCAACTATAGTTTATAGTTCGGTAAACTAGTTTTTAAGAACTTCAAAGCGAGACAACTAGGGAAGAATTCTCTCGTTTTAACTAACATGATTACTGCTTCAATATATGAACCCAGTGCTAATTAACTCAATTCTTTTATGTATTTTCGACGCTTCGGTGAATTTCAGGAAAAAATATTGAAATCTCTGAAGATCTGTTTTACTTTACTAGTCGGCGACTATCATGTGACACGTGGAGCATGCGCAATAGTGAACACTACTGATGAATTGCGTCCAGATCACAATTGAAGTACTCAGACTACAAAACACACATTTCAATCATACAAGTGGGTAATAATACTGATAACTTTACTAAATTAACTCGAAAATTCCTTTCGATTTTTGGCAATTAATCATGGTGTCTTAAGCCTACGACAATCAGGATTCTCAATACAGAGCAATACATCAAAAAGCTTCCGACAAAAATACAATTACTGCTGGAAATATTTTACTTCTACGAGTCCTTTTCGTTAACATTATCGTAAATCTTGAGAAAACTACTCATTCTTTTGAAAATAAAAAATAGTTTTCACTAGAAAAAAATACCATGTATATATCATATACCCTTTCCACTCCAGTTGTTTCGAGTCAAGAGCTCTTAGATTTACTTTGTCTTCAATAAAAAAAGGAGTAGGAAAAAAATAAAAACAATGAAATCGGCAAACTCTCTTGACATTAAAGTTTTCTATGCGGCGTTTCCTCTTAACTTCCTAAACGAACGGGAAACGCAGTAATGAAAGAAAAGTACCCTAAATGACGCGATAAAATGCCTTCAATAAACAATGGAAAATCCTAATAAATTCAATAACTCGTCTGCTATTGTCCCAGCATAATTTAATCGATCTTTTTCAAAACATTCATAAAAAAAGAAGAAACAAGAAAAATCCAAAACAAACAACCGAAACTTTATTTTAAGATATGGCGGTTTTTCCTTACTATTTACTTTCCATTTTTCGCAACTGGAATCTCGTATAAAAGATTTATAAGACAAGAAAAAATAAGATATTAGAAACAAAGTGCAATCAATATCTTTTTCTTATGACAGTTCTTTGAATTGTTCTCGACTGGAATCTTGTATACTATAAAATTTATAAAACAAGATGAAAAATCCGTCTTTCTTTCTTTCCTTTTTTTTTTCTTACGACAGTTCTTCTGGCTAAAAATTTACATCGCAGCTTTTTTGTCTGCTTCCTTTAATATCCTTTTCCAATAAATTTTGTCAATAAAGACAATGATTTGGAAGATTAATCCACTGAAAATGTTCGGCAACTATAAGGATATCAAATATAAGTAAGCAGCTTTACTGTCCTTAAATCTCGGGATAGATTTTCTCAAAGGTTTTAAATCCGGGGCCTGTGTTAGATTCATATCTAGCAATCTCCTGGTATCGATAGCTCAAAAGCAATGTCAAAACTATTCATTGCCAATATCCAACAAAGTTATATATTTAGCTTGTAGGGTGTTATTTAAAAAAGGCCAATATACTTTTAGTTTTATAGAGGTCCAAGAGATTAATCTTACCGGACACGCGCGTCAAATGGCGGGAAAATGTGACGTCAGTCTGGAAATTGGCGGGGAAAACGACTTATCTTTTTTCTACATATTAAGAGGGCAGAAATGAAATAAATCGAAGGAAAAAGATAAAGTACTAAAAAAGCGCTTCATATAAATTCTTTTAAGTCAATAGACCTCTGTAGCTTGGGCGTATTATTTCCATTTCAGACCCTGTGTCATTCTATTGAGAATACTTCTCATACACAAAGAAATAATGCTCTAGAGAATGACACAGGTTATGAAAACATGGCCGCCAAATATTGCCCAAGTCATAGGTCTATTAAATGGTACATATTTTTAAAATGTTATTGTTTTATTATTGTGGATTACGGTTTCCCGGCTTTTAAAAAAACCGAAAATTTCTATTCCCACTCTTACCTAAAATTGCAAGTTTAAGGGCTTGGCCAGAGAGGATTGGCGGTATTGACTTGTTAGTTGTCGGTTTGAAAGTCGAGTGGAGTAAGCTAATTGAAAAGTTTTTTTCTTTTTGATAAATTAAAAACAACCATTGCGAGCTGCTATCTCGATATGAGCGTATTCTGTCAGAACATTTGTGTTCGATTTAAGTTTGCTGTGACAAAATGATCCGATATATCGTACATAAAATGTCTACTGGCTTATATTGAGTAAAACCGTTGCGTCTGTGAACTTTAAGCTGACAAATTCTTCCTTTAAGAGACTGGTTGTCAACACTTATATCCAAAATCAATATATATGCAGCAGTGAACTTCAATGCTGGTCGGCTGTGTTTTTCATTCTTGAATGCTACTAAGGATTTCATGATGAGCCTTCTAAAAACTAATACAATGATTAAGAAAATCTAAAGTCTCTCTTCAGATGTGAAGTATTGTATCAATGACCATTCGTGTTTCATAAAACAACGACGACAGTTCATTTGTCTTGAACTTTTCTCTCTTACTCGGATATTGACTCGGCCTTGCCCAAGCTCGGTAGGATCGTAAGAGCCTTGCCAAGTCTCGCATCACCGGCTAATCAACTAGTTTTCAAAACGAAAAGCTTTTAGGGTCGTTTCGATGTCAGCTATCATTTCAAATAAATCAAATTTGCAATCTATCACGGTATTTGCCCTGACTCTAGTTAATTTTAGAGAGAGTTTTAACTAAAATTAATTAAAATTATTGAGCATCAAAAACACACTTGAAGTATACGGCTAGAAACTAGATAAATCATAGTTATTAACTATGGATAAATAGACATTTATCAAACTGAACAGAAGATACGATATTGGCAATTTATATTGCTGTTGAAGAATTTTAGGCGTTTTTTATAAATGAAAAATGAAAAGTAACTATGACTCAGTTAAGTTCGTTATTTCCCTTCAAAAATAAAGAAGCCTTTCTCTTAGCCTTGTAGCTCTTCAATACTGTCCAAAAAATATTACATTTTCATCAATGACATTTACAGAGGGCACCAACGACAACTTAAGTTTACATAGGGCCTGAAGCTAATGCTGAAATTATTATACCTAGACATAAGAATTCTGTGGAAATTTAGCAGTTATCGACTGTCGCAAAGACAAAATTACATTTATATTACATTTTTATTTAATAAATATACTATTTATGTTTTCCTAATATATTCATAATTTTTTTCGGCGGCTTCTTAACTAAAGAGACATATTTTTTTACATGTCCACGATTAATTTTTTCACTCTTTAAAATACTGTTTTATTTTCTCATAACACAGGATTTAAATACGTCCTGTATTAAAAGAAAGAAGCTAAGATAATCATCCTGAATTGGATTCTGAAACTCCTCTTTAAAGCACTTGTATTTATTGGAAAAGACGGTTTAATAAACCGTACCAAAAGCCTCAGTCTCATTAACTGTATATATATCTTTAGTTACAAGTTCCTGAAGCGGACAACAAGAGAATTTTGATTCATCTTCCTTGATAGGTTTTGACGTAAATCCTTTAAGTATATTATCGTAAAAACAAAATTTAACAAAATAATTAATAGTTAGTAGGTTTGAGGTCGTTCTACTTACTTTAAAAATAGAATTTTAGATCATTTCTAACAAATGAAAAGATTGAAATTTATTCGAAGATTGTATTTTTTCTTCAGTTTTTTTTTTTTTTTTTGATATTAAAAGATGTTTAAGGATCTTTCTTTGGCATATCTCTTCGCTTCCTTCTTTTCTTTCGTTCTTTCTTTCTTTATTAAAAAAATTAACTAGCGTCATTACGAAAGTAAAGTTTGTTAAAAACGATAAATAAACAGGTTTAAATCGTATCAATATTCATGTGCCTTCATATGTGCAACTGTTAAAAAAGAAATGATATTTTTGCAAATGACATTTGGTCTAAACCCTAACGGGGAAACATCAAAAGTAAGCTAAAGGAGAATCCAGGGCAATCCTTATTATTGTTTTCATTGGTTTCAACTGGTTTACGAGCGTCTTTTCGTAGATATACTCCTTCTTATATACTCAAATGCTAAGGAATTGCTTGTATTAGCATTTGATGAAGACATGTTCGACTAATTAGCAAATAAAAGTAGCCATTTATAGAATCTGTACTGAACCTGAAAGTACTCCAAAAGTACTTCAGTGTCTTTGACTAGTATCTCTGAATTCCTTGAAAAATCTAGAAATTAGACAACGCTAAAAGGCATGACATACGCTCTTCTCAAGTACAATTGATTTTTGCAATTGCGAGAATATTGATTTTAACTGTTTAAATAGAAAATGCCACTAGCAATGCATGATGGGATAACCCAGGGGCATTCAAATCCAGCGACATATTAAGAGAGAATCCTTCTCGGATTCAAGCAGTGAACGCCAAAAACTATTTTCTTGAAGAAAAAATTTCCTCTTAATGCAAATGAGAACGTGACAAAAATCCTTGATTTCAAAACAAAACCCCCCACAAAATTTCCAGTTTTACTAAAGTTATTATAGCTGCTCGCTTTACAAACATCCTTTCCTAACACTTAATCTTAAGAACCTTATACATGAAGATCGGGAATCAAATACTAAACGGCATCAAATGAAACTTTCATATCAAATACCAGAAAGGGTTCCGTTTCGCATTGCAGTTTGAAAGACGTGCAGGTATTACAGCACGTTCGACGATAAACATGTAATAAAACCGCTTCATTTTTTTTTTTTTTTAATTATTGAATTGATTTGATACTATACTTTTGCGGAAATTATTTATCATAGCATCTGGAACTAAGCACAGTTCCAGTAAAGGTCCTTGGAAAGTCATCAAAATAGGGCTTCAACTAGAGAAGGACATTAAAAAAGATCAAGTTTTAATCTTAAAATTATTCGACATCGTTTTTCCAGCAAAACCAAAATTGGCCAAATAACTAACAAAGTTTGTTAGCGAGTCGTTGTCACCAAGCCAAAATTCAAAGTCCCCTCTTCATCCCATTTGACTCGAAGTTCGAAAATTAATAAAGCTTATTAGCGATCGGTCGTTGTCACATGTTAAGTTGAAGTCAAAATTCAAAGTCCCTCTTCAACCCATTTGACTGGAAGTTCGAAAATTGATAAAGTTTATTAGCGATCGGTCGTTGTCACATGTTATGTTGAAGTCAAAATTCAAAGTCCCCTCTTCATCCCATTTGACTCGAAGTTCGGCGCATCGCGCTCCGCCTTTGATCTTGCGCAAAACATAAGTTTGCTTCTCAAAATGTTTAGTTAAATTCGTGAAAAATCTTTAAGTAAAAGTTTACAATCGAACTCGACACGAACCCAAGCTATCTCATGATTAGTTATCTGTTGTATATAGAATTCTCGTTTTTTATTACTATTTTACAAGAATAGACGTGCTAACTAAGTAGATACTTAAAAACGAATCAAATATCGATGAATCACGGATCTTTTTCGCTCCCTTTGAAACGGGTTGCTACTTTAGGCTTCCGGTTTAGACTTACGACAAGAAGGTATGAATCATAATGAATCGGTGAAACTTCTTCGCACGTATCGTCGTTGCGTGTGATTTACTTGAAGAGTTGGAAATTTCGTGCAATTGCGTGTCACACGTAATCACGTGTGCGTGTTTTGTGCGTGGTATAAAATCCTTCTAAATCTGACAAACGTATTGGTTATACTTCTGCATCTTTTCTTTAATGCGCAAATTTTGAGCGTGATTTACTTGGAGAGAGAGAGAAATTCCGCGTAATTGCGATAGACGTGTGCGTATTTTAAGAAAGCTATGTACATGTTCCACTACCATCATTTTTTCGGTACGTGTTTCGTGAAAACTGCGTGCGTCGTGTCAATTTTGTTTTTTAAGTGTGTGTGAATCTTAATCTCAGAATCTGAGTATCTTAACTTTACTTCTCTCCTTCGAATGAAAACGTTTAGACTTTAAAATTTTGTGCAAAGTTTTAACAATGCGCATTGTCAACCTGCGTATTAACTATGCTGTGTGTGTGTGTCTGTCTGTCTGTCTGTCAATAGCTCATGCGCAACCTGAATGCGTACTAACTATGCTGTGTGTGTGTGTCTGTCGATCTGTCTGTCTGGACACTTAGCCCTGTGCACCAACCTACACTCAAATCCTGCTGTGCGATGACAGACATCTTAATCAGTGTTGTGAGCACCTATATAGGTTGTGTCAATGGTTTAAGCAGTTAAAGTGCGGAATTTAGAACCTGCGCACAAGCGTTGTGTTAACGCACAGACGTTAAGGGCATTTTTAACACTTTCTTACTACCACAGATCAAGATCTCAAAGACTTAGTATTTAGAGTGCTCATACCAAGATAAAATGTGTGTTTAGGCACAGAAGTATCTTCCACACCACACTTAGTTTGTACTAGGCTCTAATGCGGGATGTGCGAGGGCCAGTTAGAACGTATTTTATAAAGTTTGCTCATCGAAAAAGAGTGTGTATACAAAAAAGGTAAAAAGCAACTCTAATACTTCCATACTAGCATTGTTACCACCAACGTGGGATACGCGAAGTGCTAGGTATATCTAGTATCATCTATAAAGCCAGTTAAACATATGTCGATTGATGTACTAGATCAGGTATATCAAAATAATACATTTAGAGTGTGCGCACCAAAATATGCGTCAAACATATCTCTAATACTTTTCATTCATTATTATTATTATTATTTATATTCTTATTTTATTCTTATTTATTTTTATTATATGCGTCAAACATATCTCTAATACTTTTCATTCATTATTATTATTATTATTATTTATATTCTTATTTTATTCTTATTTATTTTTATTATATGTGTCAAACATATCTCTAATACTTTTCATTCATTATTATTATTATTTATATTCTTATTTTATTCTTATTTATTTTTATTATCATTACTATTTTTAATTTTTTCCATTCTTCATTTGTACAATCGATGTACTAACTAGATCAAGTATATCAAATAAACGTATTTAGAGCGTGCAACAACAAAAAATCTAATTATCTCTAGCACGTTTTGAAACATTTTTTTTGCACAAGACCATACTTATGTGTACTAGGTCAAGTATATCATATACCAGAGTGTGCGCACCAGTGTAACGTGTAGACTATCTAGATATCACTTACCTCAAGGTTCCACTGAATAAACAAGCCACAAAGAGCCCAGCAATACCCTGAATGTCACCCAACACATGCATCACAAAAAAGGGCAAAATCTAAAATAAAATAAAAAACATTGTCTTATGCATTTCTGCACTCACGAAAGATGGTTAGGGCCTGTGCTTTTAGTTATTTAAATTTTTCGTTTCTATATAATTCTAGGTACAATAAAACGTTGTTGTTGTTGTATTATCAAACCAGACATCATCAAAAATCATATGCGTTGCATTGAACCCTGAAGTGACTTCTGGGCTGGTATAAGTCAGAGCATGGTTAATTCCCAGACCTCTGGACTGATCTAAGTCAGGGTACTGCTAACTCACAGAATGAACCCTGATACAACTTCTTGGCTGATCTGTGTCAGGGTACTGCTAAGACCTAAAAAGACTCTACTTGCATGTGTTGCCGAGTTCGAAAATCAAACCTGAGACCCCAGAGGTGAAAGAGAAATGAACTACTGCTATGTCTCCCTTGGTTTCCAAAGGAATATTATTAAATAATATTAGTGTTTTACCTGATCTCCATTTGTTATAAACTTTTGTAATTTTGGGTCACAATCATGATAAAATGCATAGATAACACAACCACATAATGCACACAGAGAGACGGCAAAGATGCTCAAAGGAGCATTGAGCCACACTGATCTGAAATATATATCAAATATGTACATCAGGGTTTTTCCTTTTAATGGCATACACAACCAAGTAATCATCCTAATGAACTCATTTCTATTGGGAATCATTATGGCATGAAATCAACATCAAGACATAAATATCATCATAACATCATCATGTCATCATCATCATCATCACCATGACATCATCATGAATTTATTATCATCATCAATACATCATTATCATCATGACATCATCACCATAATCATCATGTCATCATCATCATCATCATAATCATCATCATGATATCATCATCATGACCACATCATCATAATCATCATGTCATCATCATCATAATTACCATGTCATCATCATTATAATCATCATGTCATCATCATCATAATCATCATGACATTATCATCATAATCATCATGACATTATCATCATAATCATCATGACATCATCATCATGACAACATCATCATGACAACATCATGATAATCATCATGACATCATTATCATAATCATTATGACAACATCATAATCATCATGACATCATCATCATAATCATCATGACATCATCATCATCATGACATCATCATAATCATAATAACATCAACATCATGACAACATCACCATCATCATTATGACATCATCATCATGACAACATCATCATAATCATCAAGACATCATCATCATGACATCTTCATCATAAACATCATGACATCATCATAATCATCATGACATCGTCATCATAATCATCATGACATCATCATCATAATCATCATAATCATCATGACATCATCATTATGACATCATCATGACATCATCATCATAATCATCATGACAACATCATCATGACATAATCATCATAATCATCATGATATCATCATCATAATCATCATGACATCATCATAATCATTATGACATCATCATCATGACATAATCAACATAATCATCATGATATCATCATCATAATCATCATGACATCATCAACATAATCATCATGACATCATCATAATCATCATCATCATAATCATCATGATATCATCCTCATAATCATCATGACATCATCATCATTGAATGATTTCATTATACAAACATTATCATCACATCAATATCACATCAACATCAACATGACATCATCATTATCATCACCAGCACAGTGGCTTCGCTATCATTATCATAATCATTATACAAGTACGATAAATCAATCAAAGTAATCATCAAACAAAGCAGCTCTTTAAAAACATTTATATGGATCATAAAATCTTTACCTTTTCTTTTGTCAAAATCTTAATTTCTGTAAAATGGTCAATTATCTCTTACCTCATTGCATCCTTGTCTGACTTGGCTGATAAAAACCGTTGCACTGCTGTTTGATTGACAGCCCAGAGGGGAAAAAGCCCAATGGCTCCACCAATAGTTAGACTCCAAAAAGATAACCTTTGAGTTGGGTCTGGATTAAAACTTGATAGAGAAAAACCATTGATGTTCAGTGTCGAGAATAGTTCTGAAAATATCCCTTCAATTAAAATATCCAATCCCCTTCCTTACACACTCCACACCCTCCTCACCCTCAACCTTTCTCCTCAGGGGGAGGTATGGATATTTTCTGGAACTACAAAATGTACTTTCTTCAGACCTTCTCTACCCCTTGGAAATGAAAATCCTTTCACTGGGGTAGGGAGGGCACATCATTTAAATCATTAAAAATATCCATACCTCTCCCCCATGATATATCTCACAGTAATCACCCATCCACACTTATCTCTCTTCAACAATGAGTTTGCGAGTAGGACTTGGTACAAATCTACACTTACTCAAAAAAATTGAGACGTTGTTCCTTGTCCAAAATGTCCCACACTTTGCCAAATCCTCCAACCCTTTGACTACCAACAACAACGATAGCAATAAGGCCTCCTAGCATGACTAGAACTTGAACAACATCATTCCATATCACTGCTTTTATGCCACCCTAACATAAATGAACAAAGACTTTCAGAATATTATTTTCAATGGCAAGGCAGCCATGAAATATGTCGGGTACAACACATACAAAACAATCTGAATTGAGGTATGACAAAGACAAATACTTTCAGAATTTTCATTGGCAAGGCAGCCATGAAATTTAACTGTGCAGATAATTTGCTGTCATGTTTTTCTGGATACAACACGTAGAACACAACCAGTTAATATGGTTTGACCAAGCTTAAAACTAACATGACCAATAACTGACAGGACATCAAGCCCTGTAACTCAGCATTAATGTTGTACTTACAATACTGGTATAAATGGTACACACCACACCAATGGCCACGATGGAAACCCACACAGGAAATCCTGTCACTGTGGATAAAAAAACATTGATTTATTTGACAAATTGGTTTGTAGAGGTCTGTAAGGTTAAGGCAGGAATAATAACAACAAGATAAGGTACTGTAGCATCAAAAGTGTTTGATTCTCAAACCACATCGGAATAAAATAATTAAAACTGCTAAAAAGACAAAAAAAACAACATCATACATGTATGGAAAGTAATATATCACAGTGAACATGGATTGCCCCAAGGGGTAATCCTCTATATTTGCTATACGGGTACCTGCTGCCAAACAGGGTATGGTTTTCAGCAATTCACTCTGGAACAGGGTATATAAAATTGTAGCCCCACCCTTGCTCTTTAGGGTGCTATTTGGTCCTCGTATCAAAAGCATACATACCTGCTTCCATAGCTAATGATGGACCATACGTTACTATAGCCATGTAGAGACACTAACAAAGAATATAAAACATTAAAAACTGCTATCATAACATTTAAATCTCAGTGCCCTTCTGTAATTTGCCTGCTAATTATATATTTTTTTCCTCAACATTAAATTGTCCTAATTCTTCTATCTATTCATATTTCTCAACCTTCCATTGACTTCTTTTTTATAAATTCTTAAATCTAAAACAAAAATAGCTATATTTCTCTTATCCATTCCCATTTTTCCACTTTCCTACCTTTTTTTTTCATTAATTCATTATTTTTCATTCAATTAGTTAATAGAGTGCTTGTACTAAACCCATGAAACTAATACTAATTTCTAGTACTAAATAGTGATAATTAAACAATAGAAAACAAAGGATTCAGTATAAAATAGTGCTAATTAGTACTAATTGTTGTGCACAGGTTTAGTGTGTGCACTCTTTAAAAAATTTTTTACCGTTTGAATAATGAACATGACGCTTGCAATTGATCTGATGCCCACTGAGAACCGTTTTTCCAGGTACTGTAAACAAAAACAATAGACATCTAGGAGTCATCAGGTCCTACAGCCTCAGAGCATGCACACATTCAATTAAAACCATTTCAAGTCTCTTAGGGGGATGGGGGGAGGCTGGTGGAAAAAAGGGTGACCTTTAATAACTTTCTGGCAGCCACCCCCCTTTGCCATACCTAGAAAACAGTGTAAGTTTGGGCCTCCTTGGACCCCAAGATGAGACCATTAACTATAGCCACCCTTGAGGGAGTTCAACCATTCACACACACACATTCACTCTCTCTATTATCACAGAATGGCAAACATGCATAATGGTTTTAACCAAAAATTATTTAATGAGTAAATAGCTTGAACCCAGGTGTTGAAGTTTGTTGTGAAATGTGATCGTCAGGGTAAGTGTAGTCTTGGGAAAGACTCACCCGGAATATCCCACTTCACAACAAAAGTTACTTGATATTTTTTAAACCATAGTTTATTAAATTCACTGTTTAATAGGTAATTGTCAAAAACCAGTAAAAAAGGAACATTCTCAGCAGTGGTTTTGAGAGAATATAAAAGCTTTATAGGGGGTAACTGCACGTGCTTCACCTTTCTACATTTCTCTTCCTTGACCTAGCCAAGATTTCCCCCTCTCTTAAAGCACATGTCAATAAAGTGACATTAGATAACCAACCATGTTGAATTCTTTAAAAATACTAACTTAACTATTGCATCAACAATAAATAATACCAATAAATCTAACTTTAACGATTCAAAAGTAAAATACTTTAACTGAGTGTAAACGTTCGCATAATAACTCCACGTTTGTGTACCTTAAAATTTGCAAACTCACCTCATAAGAACTCGTTATTTCCACAGCACGAAACACAGGAACAAAAACCAGAGCAACAACAGGAAAAAGAAAAAAATAAGAGACTATGATCATCCAATATTGAGTCCCAAACGTATACATCTCTGCCGGGACACCAAGGATAGTGATGGCCGACATGAAAGATGCCAATAGCGACAATGCGACTGGGACGGCCATCATACGACGATTTGCTAAAAGAAACTCCGCAGTTGTCTTCTGTTTTCCTCCAGTAAAGGCATAATAAATTCCGATCACTACAGATATGAATAACATGAGAGCAAACACGGCAAAGTCCACGTTCGTGAATCTCACTTGTCCGGCGTCCATCATGAATGATGTCTTATTTTACAGCTACGATTTATATTTTCAACGCGTAGCAATCTCCAATGAACCAGCTTGAACTCGGACTGCCTATATGTATTATCTTTGAAGGTCATTCAATGTTGAATGTTATTGTTTAGAAAAGAAAAAGTCAGCAAAGTTTATCATACAGTCGACATAACAGTCAAAGTTACGCATTTGTTTGTGTGAATGGGTGGTCGAAAAGGCATGGATCTAGTGAGCGTTTTTTTAAAAACCATCCCCTCCCTCTCCTCCCATGAAGATTTTCAAAAAATCTAAATAAATCTAACATTTTTGAAATTTTGATTTTATCATAACCGAAAAACATAATCAAATGGAATTTTTAAAGTCATTTGAGCTGAAAAGGAAGACGATATACACTTAGCAAGCAAGAAATCGCGTATATCAGATGTTTTTAAACTCGTGGGTTTCCTGTGTCGTACCCTTTTTTTCTCTTATAATTTCCTTTTTTTACCCGATTTTCCTAGTTATTTGATTTTCATTTTTTTTTTCTTGAAGACATGAATAAACAGGTAAAAGAACGAAAAGTACGAAACACAGGAACAAAAACCAGAGTAACAACAGGAAATAGAAAAACATGAGAGACAATATTTAGATAAGAAAATAGGGATAGAATGTTTATTGAGAGAAAAATGAAGGCGAAAAGTGAGATCACCCACGTCTTTCTATGTACCAGTTAAAAACAGAACAAAAACGTAGTTAGTGGACGGAAGAACAAGTTGTCTCAAAGTAAAGACCCTTATTGAAAGTGCGACAAAAGATTATCGGGGTGTATTGTAATTCAAAATTGTCAGATGGAGTCGTTAATATTCCGTATATTTTGGAGAAGTTAGGACCTGACTTGGCTAAAAAAGTCTGAAATCAAAATGTAGCCATGAAATCTGCGATCTGCGATCTTCCAAGGGCATAAATAAATCAAACCGTCTCCTCTGCAGACCAATGCAGACGTATATAAGCGAACAGCTGTTTACTTAAGATTTTCTTTCTTTGCATCCTATTGGACGAAACTAGATGAGTTGTACAAGCTATTGTCAAACTACCCAATGCTGTCAACATCGCTCTGTCAGATCAATTCACTTGATCAGATCAAAACTAGAATTATAGCGTCTACTCTGCGTCTACTCGGTTTTGGTCACTAAGGTTGTGAGTTTGGTCAAATTTTCTTTATTGTAACGACCCCAAAAACCATTATCAATTAACTGGTAACCCTTCAACTCGAAGGTGAGTCGTTCAGTGGTATCTCTAGTTTAAGATTTTCCTTACTTAAGACATAATCTTGTAGCTGTGTTCCTAAGCGAATTGCCAAAGCACCGCCATAATCCATTTGTGAATTCTATGGCAGAAACAATATCGATAGTCACTGCGAAAAACAGCCCTAAAATATTGATTTTAATGGCTGACAAGCAGGTCTTTTTATCGTATACAATTCTGTATATTACTTCGATTCATAATTCAAATGATTTGATACATATATAATGAATAAGTTTCCTTCGATTGGTTTGTTCAGTATAAAATCATAATAGCGCGCGAACATCATAAAGTGCAGTAATTATTTCAAAGCTTTGTAAAAGTCTAAAAACAAAATAAGGCTGTTCAAGAAAACTCAATTTTAAGATATACTTTCCTAAAGTAATTGAAAATTACTTCAAGAAACCATGAAGTCGAATTATCATGAGTGACTGGGAATAAAAATTCCACACGTGTATTTGTCATTTTGCAACCCGGGGGGCACTCAGCTCTTGCCCGTTTTAGGTAGCTAGGGATGTGCCGCTGAGCCCACTGAACCCTGACCCTGTTCCAGAGTAAAATCGCTGAAGTTCACACCCTGTCCCAGAGCAAGATCGCTGAAAATCATAACCTGTTCCGGTATTGCGAAAATGCATACAAAGTTCCAGGGAGGGAGCGTGTTTCATATACCCTGTCCCAGAGCGAGCGCGATTTTATATACCCTGTGCCAAGGTAGATCAATCGCTGAAAACCTTACCATGTTATAGGGGAGTACCCCAGGGCTTTGCAAGTGCATCGCTACTAAACTTCGTTACCGGTGTTAAAGTATCATTTTTCAGTTTGAAGTTTTTTTCGCTAAAAATGTTAATAGCATAATGTAAATCACTTTATTGTCCTTTCTGTAACGGAAAACGAAAAGGGAAAATGATTAAAAATACCATCATAATTCAATATAATGATTTTACTCTGAACTAATCAATCACATCAACGATTCACATTTCCATTGCTAATCGAATTACTTTGGAATAATTTTCTTGGGCGCTTTAGTTATGTCGTAGTTATAGTATTATGGCTTAATCTTAGAATAAATGATAAATTTCAATGGTCTTTAAACAGCGTATAAATATTTGAGCCTCCATCAAGTTTACACTAATATTGATTTGGTATAACTAGCTAAAACTAGTGTGAGCTGCGTCGGTGTTTCTAATGAAACAGTAATGATGAAAAGGTAAATTATACACCGTGAAAAGATGAAAAAACTTACTGACGTTTCGGACGCTAGTCCTTCGTCGGAGTAAAAGAAAAACCTCTTTTACTCCGACGAAGGACTAGCGTCCGAAACGTCAGTAAGTTTTTTCATCTTTTCACGGTGTATAATTTACCTTTTCATCATTACTGTAATATTGATTTGAGGGATTTTCGTAAGAGAGGCAACGCGAGAACACTGTAATAGCTTCCTTTTATTTGTGAATTATTCAACCACTTACAACGCGTAGTTACGGCTACCATAAGATACGGTAAGGTTACGGTACCACTAGAACGGTTTCGTAGTCCTGCTCGTAGCCGCAAAGTATCTCTCAATAGCCGTATAACTACGTCAGTGTTTTGATTGGATGAATCACTGCAACACGATGGGAAGCCTATTCAATCAGGGACGTGGGAGCGTTATTATTTTTAACGGGGGTGTGAGGGGGGCTACAATTCAGAATTTATAGATCGAATATATATAAGTTGGCGTAGAAATGGTGGGGAGCTGTAAACTCCCTAGCCCCACCCCCCCCCCCCCCCCCCGTTTCCGTCCCTGACAATAATTATTAGTTACGTGTCGTACCGTGCATATGATACTGTAAGTACGGTATGTTTTCCACCCATACAAAAATCGTTAGTATACAAATTTAACACGTACGAAAAATTGTTCTCTTCGCTTCCTTATCATCACACCAAGAACACATGATCTCTTCCAAACCTTTCGAGAAAATCTTTTAATTCTTTGTTATCCAAAGGAAAACTTAAGCTTTGTTCCAGTTTATGTGATTGCGCTCTCTTGTCATGCAATCCGGCCATATATCGGTGTGGAGCCGATCACAGTCAGCGTTAGAGGGAGGAGGAAGAGAAATAGGAAAAAGTTGTCAAAATTCACGTTTTTACCTCCCATTTCATTTCTTTAAAAAACCTTTGATTCTTTGTGCTGGATTTCTTTAAATAAATCGAACGGACGGCCATATAGTATTTTGAAATCCTTGAACGGCTGATTTTCCGATCGAGACGCCGGGCTTATTAACTTTCAATATAGGTGGTAGGTACCAAATTAACTACTAATTTTTAGGCCAATTGTTGATAATTATGAAAGCGCTGACCATGATATTAACCAAAATATTCATAAATATCAGTCAACTTTTAACTCGGTACTAATTTTAGATGAACAATAGTAGTAGATACTTTAGGTTAAATGTCAGTTAACGTTGTTAAACCCCATCGCACCATCTGTTAATTCTGAATATGAGTAAAAAAACTAATTGGGTAGTCAATAATAAGATATTGTCCAATTTTTATTAATATGGGTATAAAATATTGAAAATTTTATCTGAATACGATGCGGTTCGAACACCTACAGATATAAATTAAAAACAAAAAAATCGATTCTTCTTTGCCATACCCCCGAGACATCCTCAGAGCTGAGGCGTCGTATGGACTTCGGACCTGACGTCGATTAAATCCTTCTGCCCTTGGGTGCAAGAAAACGTTCTAGCTGAAGCATCAGGGGAGAGAGAACAGCCGGCCCCCAGACCATATCGGCTAATCCCTCATGATTAGTTCACATCCAGTGAAAGGACTTGAAGTTCCCAATCATTTTTATATTAATTCGTCCATTACTATTATAGGTAAAAGCAATTCTTTTGTGTAATGTCAGACATTTGACATTTGACATTTGATTTTAACTTCAAATGCCAAAAGATTTTTTTCTCGATCCCACACTCCACCTAAGAAAAGTCCAATCCAAGGAGTAAATCCAGATTCTGATTTTCCACAATTTTGGATTTTAAGGCTAAAACTACCAAATTCTAAAAGAGTAAGTAAAAATTTAAGAGTTTCAATGGCGTGATTTGTTTTGCGTTTTTCGTAAAAAAAGTAATGGTTTTACGAGCAACAAAAGTTGGAACCCACCAACAACTTGTCACTCGCGCCTTCCGCTCCCCCATGGGGTTTGGTACTACCATTGGATTTTTGGAAGCAAAAACCTAGCGGTAACTAGTTATTTTTAAAAATCCAGCCCAGTACATGCAATAACACGAACCAAACTGTCCTATCATCATTAATAATTAATTATATAAATAATACATGTAGTATCTTGAAATCTTTGATCGACTGCCGATTAGACAGTCCTATATGAAAATACTAAGGCCGGCAGTTTCCTTATTTCAAAAAAATTCAGCCCAAACCATGCAAACCAACGATCTTAATTATCAGTATTAAGAATATATTAGTTTCCTATATCTTATTTATCTCGAAGAATTTTTGCTTGGTATTCATTTAAGAATCTGACACCCTTTTCTGTTCTTTCTTCGCATGTTTTCCATGTTTTTTCTTTTTCTTTACCTTTCTTTCTTTGTTCCAGATGAGCAGTAAGGATGAGCTAGCAGGGCTCTACCTTCAGGAGAAGTACGATGTCGATGGTGACCCCGAGGGGGTAAGTCGGCTAAGTTCCATACACCGATAGGAGTGTAACGATATCTATCCTGCTTGATCTGGCTGCCAAAAGATCTAGCTGACTCCGGAGAGACTGTTCGTTATTTGAGAAGGCCGGTGTTCATAGAAGGGGGCGTAAATCATTTAGGAGTACTTAACACTTTTAAAAGTCCTCCAAAGGGTGGATCGGGGGGGGGGGGGGGTACATTTTGTATCTCCCATGTAGATGAAAGGGAGCGGTAAGATTTTAGTGTATTGATTTTTGGTGGTAGTTTTTTAAGTCGCTCCCTCCCAGCTCCCAGGCATACATATAATATTATTAGGTATATTGTATTTTGACGTGCGTGTAGCTCCTTAATTCCCCCAAACTTACCGCGTCCCGCGCGACTAGAGTAGCCATATGTCGTGTCGTAATTTGACCTTGACCTTTAGTACAAAAAAAAAACCATTCATATCGATCGCTACTCAGTCATCTCAGATCTATCTTATGAAACAGCGATAAAAATTATCATTCTTCACTCTCTTCCGAAAAGGCTCTTCTATTAGGTTCGCTCCACACACGCTGTCGCCGGCTACGTTCAATACTATTCACGGCAACACTAAATTCGAGTGCTCAAAATTTTACTCTAGTTCCACAGACATGTATTTTTTCGCATTTTACTAAAGCACTCCACGCTGAGAGCTAATATTTACAAGTAAAAACCTGTAAAAACACAAGTGCCTACACTTATAAACATGTTGAAACAAGAGATACCTCGAGGGGAGGAGCTTCCGCTTTCTTCTAAAGAGGGGGTTATAATTCTAATTCAATTGAGCATTTCAAGTATACCCTAGCCTGTAGCGCAAAGGTGGGGAGGGGCTATGCAAGGAAATAAGAATAACTTTTACAAAACTAGAATTTACATTTCGTCTCCTCAACCAAAAGTTTAAAGTAAAACGGTGTAAATGGTCGAAGCAGCAAGAACTTGATTAATTTGATTTAATTTTAATGTTGTTTACACTTATATATCACTTTCTGAGGATGGCGTTTGACAACGACGAAACATGTCATCAAA
The DNA here is from genome assembly GCA_011057435.1 of Actinia equina. Lineage (NCBI taxonomy): Eukaryota > Metazoa > Cnidaria > Anthozoa > Actiniaria > Actiniidae > Actinia > Actinia equina. The sequence goes on along the minus strand of WHPX01000328.1, from coordinate 181,557 downwards.
GCCATAAAATGGTTTAAGATTAACAGTAATGTTAAAAGGGTAAATTATACACCTTGAAAAGATAAAATAAACTTACTTAACACTTATATTATTGAACTACTTTGTACAATGTTTTTGACATCAGCTAGTACAAAAATCCCAAAGATCTTCAGAGTTTTATTATTCAAGAAGCTGAAGTGTGAGCTTCTGAGTTTTATTTATCAAAATAAACTTCAACTTCAGTATTTTTTTAAATCTTCGTAAAAAATGAAAAAAATAAGAGTATACCTTCCCTCCCCTCCCTATATTTTTTAGTGACTCGAAGCCGAGGCAAGTGGTTTTCCAATGAAGCCACGTGATTCATGAATGATTGACAGGTTCGTGTTCACACTCCACGTGTGTTACTCCCCTTGTATTCGGACCGGCTTCTGTGTAAGAAATGGCGGACTCTACTGAATTACAAGCCCTAGATGAGGAGGTTAGAACTATTTCTATCTACCCATTTTGTTTCACAGCCTAGATTTAACCTTCATCTTTGTTTTTTGCTGGTTAGTATGGACGAAGCAACAGCTATCGTGTGGCCACGACTCCTCTGACTGAAGGTGATGGTGGAGATCCGTCCAAGGGTAAAAGCAAAGATGGCGACGACGCTCCGAAGAAAGCCAAGAAGAAGGGAAAGAAGGAAAAGAAAGCGGATCTCGAGGAGTTAAAACAGGAACTGGAAGTGGTAAGCATCGCTAGTCGACATATTTTAGCGTATAGCTATCTTTTTAAGTTGACAATCTTTCTTTTTATGTCGGCAGGACTGGCATAAAATTACACAAGAAGAACTACTGTCCCGGCTAGAAACCAATTTGGAAAAGGTAACTTAAGGCTATGTTGTGCAGTGAACCCTGGAAACCCCAAAGTTTATGTGCAGAACTTTGCATTTGAGTTCAAGAACATAATCTGAATCGACAGAAGATGTTTTTATGTGTAAACTGGCGTGTTCTAGAGCGTAAATGCCGAGATACATCGGTGATTCTAAACGATTTTTTTAACGCGTGAACAAGTATATTCTGTTGGAAGCAACTGTACTATGCAAATCCTTTCTTCTTTTTTCGTTATTAAATAGTAATGGCAAACTTTACGCTTGGCAATGCTAGCAAATACACTCAATGGCATAAGCCTTGGATGTGTAATCGCAAAAAAAAACCTACTTCAAGTCGCGCCAAGCGAAGATTACAATCCTGCAGCTAATAATTCCATTGACAAAATAATAACTTTTTGTTTCAGACTCGGAGATTTTGGATTCTAAGATCTCCAAAACTATCGATCTTAACTTCCAAATCGTTTCTTTTCTCTTGCAAACACAATTATATATCGAATTGCAGGTGGAATACGAGCTCATCTAAAGTTTTCGTCTAGTATTACCCTATATTACCAAACTCCCATAAACTCAAGTTTTAGTTTATAGTTTGTTTTATACTCAAGGGAATAAAGAATAATATAGACGCTTCTGAAGTCCTCTCATGCGAATAAAATATGTTGTTCTGTAAGTCTTCACTCGATGAGGGATGCACCTTACTTTATATATTTATTTACTCAACTCTTGTCTCGATGTCAATATTATTAAATGATAGATGGAAAACCGCAGTAGAATCCCTCGTCTTATGTCAACATTAGTCTTATTTTAAAATCTTACTACTTCCTAATTTAGCGATAGTTTCGTCCGGGGATTTTGAAATCTCTAAGCATTGTATCAAGCTGGGCTAATGTTGCTTCAGAAGCCAGGATTTTTCTAGCACCAACATATGTTTGATATCATAGTTCAGCATGATTTGCTAGAAAATTATTCTTTAGCTCGTCTATGGTACTTCCATTGTGATCATATTTAAGTATTGTATAGTTTTACAATTTTAAAATCTGTTAGGCCTATTCCTTATACAGGTCTCTAGTTAGATAGGGCTAAGGATCTAGGCTCTAGGACTAAGCATCATACAGTAGATCGTATTCTAAGAGTAAATTGTATTCCAAAGTACTCAGAAACAAAAACAATTTATCTATGCCAAACACATATAGCATATTTTGGGTTTTTTTAAAATGTGTCCTTCAGAATTTGCTACACATTTCTTCTAAATTTCATTCATATCTGTCTTATATATCAATCTGAATGCATATTTCACAATCCCTACTTCAGAATTCCTTTTTTGCGTCAAGAGTTATTAATAATTTATCCAATGGAATGGTCATCGTCTGTTAGCACACCAGTAAAACTAGAGCCAGAGGTTGTGCATTATTTTGCTTTTAGGTTGCTACAACAACTACAAGCTTCTGCTTACAATTATTTTACAACTCAAAAACTCAAGACCAATTTCCTAAAGCTAAAAGCATAGTACTATATTAAGGAATTTTGGATCTGGTTTTGAAATATTATACATTGTTTTTTAACAACATATTCCACAAACACCACCTGACCTAACTCTCTCGTTAATGGTGATGCATTGGGCTAACTTTAAAAGCTCTCTCTTTCTCAAACCGGATCGTTAAAATGTACTTTGGGTTCTCAACCTTAATTTCAACCTAGAAAATTAGTAATATTTCAAATGAAGAACCCATTGCTTTAATACTGACGTTTTTAATCATGTGCTTTCATGTGGATTTTGTCAACTTCGAATAATTTGTCAAGTGACTCAGTAAATATTTCCCTGAAGTGTTTGATGTTTGTAGCTTCTATTTGTTTCACTATAGCATCATCGCTTTAGGCAAATCTAAAGCATTTTTCAGGAATTTGAGTTTAATTTATGATGGCATTGGTATTTATTGAGGGAAGATCAAATCCCATAGATTGGTTTAAAGGATCTAATAATAATTGATTACTTCTTCCCACATTTCTTTTTAAGATGTTTGTCAGACAACAAAAGTACAATATTACTGTACTGTGGATTGAAAATGTGCTTATCTACAAAGCATCGTGAAAATTATAGTTTTATTCTATGAGTGAATGTTGTTGATGATTAAAAAAATTTCCTGGACAAAGTATATTTAAATTTATCTTAATTGAATATAGAGAATATTCATGGCCACTGGCCAGTGAGCACAGCAGATTATATATTAAAATACATTATGATATACTAGGGGGTGTAGAAAGGTGATCTTCATTGTTCATCTAATCAATCTTGAAGCCCCACTTTGTGCTGAATTCAAAACATCTCTTAACAAAAAAAAATGTCTAAAATTTAAATAGAAGCTCTCCTTCCTTAGATCTTTTTGCTTCCTATATGGTGATAAAAACGTCTGTTTTAAATCCTCACTCCCCCTCTTTCAAAGGTGGTGGTTGCTGTTGTTTACTTTTGATCAAAAGACAACTCCAAAATAAACATTAAATTTTATACCAGAGAACTTAAAATGGAAATATTTCAATCACGTTTCTAAAGGAAGAAAAAAATTGTATTAATAATGAAATTAATGCTCTGTCAGTCCATGAATTGTCGGCTAGAATGTACAAAATATTAATTTCAGTTTCTGTGAAGGGAAATGACTTGTATTCAAGCCATTAAGATTTCAACCTTGATAGAGTAAAATTCTTAGTCATATTTATAAATATTAGTATTCACACGAACTATTCATTTAATGCTTTTCATAAATTGTTTTCTGTGTCTTCAGGCTCCATGCATTGATTTGAATGTTTTTTTATGACAAATTTAAACATAGTGAAAATATTTACTTTTTCACAACTTCTAAATATTTGAATTACAACAAAAATTACTATCCCTTAATACCTATAAGTAATAAATGTATTAAATATACCATAAAGATTATAGTATGTTTATATTATTCAGTTCTTTAGCTTTACATTGAGGTATAATATGGCCAAATTGACTAAATCGCTGAAAAGCTATATTTTTTTGACTGACAGGCATAGAAAATGGTCATTTTAGGGGCCGGCACCAAAGGGTTAACCTTCACTTAAGACTTCTAGAAATCTTACTGTTGCCTGCATTTCTCAAAAAAAATGATAAACTATTCTCGAAATGATTAAAAATTATTTTGGGGGGGGGGGAGCACAATCATTCTTTAACCAAGTTTATCAATATTCCAGGGTTTGACGGAGGAAGAAGCTGAAAGAAGATTGAAGAGAGATGGACCCAATGCCCTCACTCCACCACCTACAACTCCAGAGTGGGTTAAATTTGTAAAGCAACTCTTTGGAGGTTTTGCAACACTGCTCTGGATTGGATCAATTTTGTGTTTCATTGCTCAGGCTGTCTTAGAAGCTACAATAGAGGAAGCAGCTAAGGATAATGTAAGATATCACACTCGTACACTCTGCCACATATTGTACAGCCACTGATCCTTATCTCTATTTCATGATTGCTAATAAGGGTTTCTGTTGTTGTCATTCAAATTCAATCAACTAGAAAATCAGACGGTTGTTGTTTATATTATACTGCCATTGATTCTTAGCACTATTTAATGGTTACTAATATTGCATGCAACTCTTTCAGTTGTACCTAGGAGTCGTATTGGCATTTGTCGTCATTGTTACTGGAATATTCTCCTATTACCAGGTAATAAACCACTTGATTATAGCAATAATAAATCTTTTATATCTCATGGAAAGGTGGTAAAACAATTTTTTAAATGTTTTGCTTATTTTTATGAAATTTTTCAACAAAAAAGGGATCAATAAAATTAACTACTTGCATTTTAGGAAGCAAAAAGCTCAAAGATCATGGACAGTTTCAAGAACATGGTACCACAGGTAAAAAGAGTATTTTATTCGACAGGTTTCAAGTTTTGCACAAGTTCCTTACCTTTTTTCCAGCATTTGGGTTTTCTCCTTGCCTTTCAAGATGTTTTCTCTTGTTCTTTTGTTTTCTTCATACTTTCTAACAGACCTTTTTCAAATTCACAAAATACTGCTTTGTTCCTTGATTACAAGCTTTCATTTACTCAGGGTTATAGCCTCAGTTCATTGTCAGAATATAGAATAAGTTAAAGAACATGCAACCTAATAAGTACATGCACTTTGCCATGGACCTTCTCCGAAACATGAATATTTTACACAACATTGAGGCTAACCCTGAGCAATAGAGTATAAGATTTGCTGAAAGACTTGCTACATTTTAGGAATTCATCCTCTTTGCTCTTATTCTCTCCCTCATCCACACTCTCCTCCCTCTGGCATATTTATTACAGTGTTCGTGCTACGCCTTAAACCCCTTGACAACTCCTTGAATTTTTGCTTCGATCATTACTTGCATGGTTCTGAAATAGATCTTGTCAGAAAGATTGAAAATCTGAAAGTCGGCCATGTGCAACCACCGTGTATAACCTTGGCATAGTTAGCTGAACATACTCCTTGAAAATTCGTTTTTGGGTCCTTGTATACTCCTTGAATAGTCCTTGAATTTTAAGTGGTTACCTCTGCACAAACCCTGTTTTTAATATCCTGTGTTTATACAGTGATTTGTATATTTACTTTTACAGGAAGCAACAGTGCTTCGTGATGGTGGAAAACATACTTTAGATAGTGAGAAGCTTGTAATGGGAGATGTTGTATTCGTTAAGGGTGGAGACCGTCTCCCTGGTGATATCCGTATTATCGAATGCAAAAGTTTTAAGGTTAGTATAACTAATTCCAACTGCTATGAAATTTGATATATTTAGAAATAATCTGGAGTTGTTGTTCTGTTTAAATTATTTCATTTTTTTAGAATTCGTGCTACTCCTAAACTCATTAAATTTTAGTTTTCAAGGACACTTTTTTGATTGAGGATTTTCTTGTTTTTATTAGGTTGATAATTCATCTCTCACTGGAGAATCTGAACCCCAAAGTCGTGGACCTGAATGCACTAATGAAAACCCACTTGAAACCAAAAATTTGGCTTTCTTCTCAACCTTTGCACTTGAAGGAAATGCCACTGGCATTGTTGTCCAAATTGGAGATAACTCTGTCATGGGAAGGATTGCTAACTTGGCTAGTGGTCTTGGGTCTGGAAAAACACCCATTGCCGTTGAAATTGAGCATTTTATCCACATCATCACTGGCGTTGCTGTCGCTCTGGGTGTGTCGTTTTTCATTATTGCATTGATCTTGAAATACACCTGGCTTGAAGCTGTCATTTTCTTAATTGGTATCATTGTGGCTAATGTCCCTGAAGGTTTACTAGCTACTGTGACGGTAAGCTTTTATGCTAAGCTAAATTAAAAAATTCATCATTGCTAGTCATTACTGCAAGTACAGGAGTGGCTCAGCTCAACTGGGTCAAACTGAAAGCATGCCAAAGTGCCTCAGGGAGCTGCTATACAGTTCATGTATGACCACAGCACAGGCCTAAACAGTTTGAAATAGTTAGGGATGATTTAAGAGGAGGGAGGTAAAAACCCTCAGAATCAAAAAGAGGACCAACCCATTCATCTCACATGAAGTGACTGGGATTCAAACCCTGGACCTCAGAGGTAGGAGGCCAGCATTTTACCATCACGCCATCCTGACTCCCCTTTTAATACAAAAATAATCCCTGTAATACAAAATTGTGTTTTTAAGCTGTTGTTTTTATCTTCAACTGTAGTTCTCCATTCTCTTTTATAACACTTTGGTACCACTGCTATTTATTCCCTCTTTGAATCCCTTTTATCATTCAGATGTTTAATTTATCTTTAATAATTTACAGTTTATCGTTTTTGTCGCAACAGCAGTTGTATACTATTATTACATATTTATTTTCTCTTACCTTTAATACCATTTAATTGCCTTCAATAATTTACTTGTAACAACATCTACAACAACTAAAGATACTTATTAAACCCTTTCTGCGACAGGTATGCTTGACCCTGACTGCTAAACGCATGGCCTCTAAGAACTGCCTGGTGAAGAATCTTGAAGCCGTTGAAACTCTTGGTAGTACATCAACAATCTGCTCAGATAAAACTGGTACACTCACCCAGAACAGGATGACTGTTGGTAAGTTAACTAAAGACTCTTCCCCTTATTTTGCAATCTGGGTAATCTGTTTTTAGTGAGTCTCCCTCGATGGCAAACTAAAGAATATATGAATCTCAATAATGAAGAAAAAACTGGGTAGTCCAAACCTATTATTTTGCAGATCTCACAATAGTCTGGTATGCTGTCTTAAACAAAATTCCATTTACCCTTTTATTGTTATTAGTGGTTGATAACTTGGCTAAAAATAAGGGCTGTTTATAAAGACAAGCCTAATTATTAGATTTAGCTCAACATTACTTGTCAGATGACCAGCAATGCAATGATTTGACCGTACAAGTTTCAATTATTACCCTAATTCACTATGACGTCACATCAAAACAATCTTCAGCAATCTATTGTTTAAACGCAAAGGATCTTGGTGGTTGGACGGGTTAAAATCAACGCAAATTCACCGAAAATTGTTCTAAAAACTTAATCAATCCACGAAGAGAAGAAGGATAGCCAGCAAACGCTCAAAATATTTTTAGTATGCATTAACACATATTATATCTGAAAACCAGGCCATTATTAGATTAAACTGTTTTACTAGGAGCAAATTTTGTTGAATTTTCTATTGGATTTGGCGATTCTATCCCCCACATAAACAAGCTGTGACGTCATAGTGAATTAGGTCAATTCTGGCCAGACTCTGTTCCCTGATAGGCTGTTGTTTTTAAGCCCTGGATAATAAATACAGACACTGCTAGCATGTGCTGCATTTCTGCAGCATTTTATAAAGTTTTTGCATTCCAAGTGAAAGAAATTCCTATTCCAACTAAGTCAGCAGTTTTCTTTTCTTTTTGTTAATAAACTTCTTTTTGTTTTTCATCAGCCCATCTTTGGTATGATAACAACATTGTTGAAGCAGACACTAGTGAAGAACAGAAAGGAGGAGAGGACAAGAAGGTATTTTTTTCAGGGTTGTTAGTGCTTAACTATTTGCTTTGTATAGAAATCTGGCTTATACATCACATTTTGGTAGAGCCTTTGGTTTCAGTTTGGTCAATTGGGATTCAGTCTTGACTTGAGGGTCTTTCCCACCTCCTCCCATCTCTCACAAAACCCAACATGCTAAGGTACAATTCTATCCGTAAGTTATACATACCTTGACTTCAATGATCAGCCCTGAAGTTGTTTCAAGGTTTGATAAAATCCTGAAACAACCAGTGTTGAGGTTGTTTCAAGGTTTGATGTTGAGTTAGCCATGCCCCAATTTCAATCAGCCTAGAGGTTGTTTCAGGATTTAATCTTTTATTGTCCATGCCGAACTTAGACCAGCCTAGAGGTTATTTCAGTATTTGATCTGTAAATTAGCCATGCCCAATTTAGATCAGCCTAGAGGTTGTTTCAGTATTTGATCTGTGAATTAGCCATGCCCAACTTAGATCAGCCTAGAGGTTATTTCAGTATTTAATCTGTAAATTAGCCATGCCCAATTTAGATCAGCCTAGAGGTTGTTTTAGTATTTGATATGTGAATTAGCCATGCCCAACTTAGATCAGCCTAGAGGTTGTTTCAGTATTTGATCTGTAAATTAGAGCCTAGAGGTTGTTTTAGAGCACCTCATAGTTTTCCATAAAAGGCTTAAACCAAAATAGAAACTGATATAAATGATTGAAGTTAATTTATCTTGAATAATTCTTTGTTTGTTTGTGTAGTTTTCTGAAACCTGGACAGCATTGGCTCGTATCGCAACTCTCTGCAACAGGGCTGAATTCAAAGCTGGTCAAGAAGACAAGCCTGTTTTGAAAAGGTTATTATAAAATTACTGTTATAAATCTCCTGGTTTGATTGGTTGGGATAACACTTGATGCCATTTTTAATTCTTCATTCGTAATGTCACGACTATCGTAATTTGTGTTTAATAAGAGAAATAAAAGACTTGCTTCAGTGATGTGTTTAATGGAAATGCACTTGGGGATTGGCAGAACTTTATGACTCATGTTTCTCCTTACACTTCTCTCATTTTCTGCCAATTGCTGCATTCTTTATAACTTTGGTAAATCAATTAAATGAAGGCCAAAAAGAAGGCTATTAAATCATGGCTTTTTGTCTCAGTGTGGCTAATGAGCAGGAGGTTGTTAATGCAAGCCTTGGCTGGATCAATGCTTAGAGTCTTAAAATATCTGAGTAGACCGTGCTGTTAATTATTGCACTAAGAGTGCCTGCAAATAGTTAGACCTTCGTGGTGGCTCAGATGAGCACATAAAATGGCAGCCCTCCCTCATTCAGAGGCATTAAATATAGAGGGACATAGGTTTCTCAGTTGCAACTATCATGTGTCATCCTCTCTAAATAAAGTTGATTTATTGGTGTTTTATTTTATTTTATTTTTATTTTTTTTATTTTATTATTAAATGGTGTAACAGTAACTCATTGTTTTCATTATTTTTGATTTCTTATTTTCACAGAGAATGTGCAGGAGATGCTTCAGAGTCTGCTTTGCTCAAGTATGTCGAACTTGCCATCGGCAATGTGCCAAGTTTTAGGAAACGACACCCCAAGGTCTGTGAAATTCCATTCAATTCAACCAACAAATATCAACTGTCAATCCATGAACTGCACACTGAGGTAGAGGGAGAAAAAGACCTACCAGAAAATGAAAAGGAGAAAGATTTCCATCATGTTTTAGTGATGAAAGGAGCACCAGAAAGAATCCTTGATCGTTGTAGTACAATCCTCTTGGATGGAGAGGAGAAGGTGTTGGATGAAAAGATGAAAGAATCTTTCAATCAGGCTTATTTAGATCTTGGAGGTCTTGGAGAACGTGTTCTTGGTTTCTGTCAAAAACTTTTGCCAGCTGAGGAATACCCTAAAGGTTTTGAGTTTGAAGCTGAAGAGGTTGGTCCTTGAACAATGAAATTCAACTAATTAATTATTGGGGTGCAAGTTACATCATAGCATATTAGTTGACAATAACAAAGCATTCGTCATTAGATTTTCTGTTTAGATCAACCAACATGGTGGTCGTTTTATTGTTATTTATATCTCAATCTCATTAGCTTCTCTTGTTAGATCATCCAACCTGGTGGTCGTTTCATTGTTATTTATATCAATCTCATTAGCTTCTCTTGTTAGATCATCCAACCTGGTGGTCGTTTCATTGTTATTTATATCAATCTCATTAGCTTCTCTTGTTAGATCAACCAACATGGTGGTCGTTTCATTGTTATTTATATCTCAATAGTTTTTGGTGGTCTTGTGATTGCACACCAAGAATTATATTTATTCATCCATCAATCCATTCAATCATTTAAATTTAATTGATTATAGCAATGGAAGACATATTCACCATTAAACCACTGCTTGAAATCCCTCTCTTTTATTTATTCACTTTCATTTTTTTGTATTATTTCATAGCCACAAAACTTCCCATTGGAAAAACTCTGCTTTGTTGGCCTTATGTCTATGATCGACCCTCCAAGAGCTGCTGTACCTGATGCTGTCAGCAAATGTCGTAGTGCTGGTATCAAGGTTATTATGGTTACTGGAGACCACCCTATCACTGCCAAGGCTATTGCAAAGGGTGTTGGTATTATCTCTGAAGGTATGAGAGTATCTTAGTTAAATCAGCCAGGCATAAAATAACAGCCAGGATGTCGCTGGTTATGATGACCTGTCAATTTTTTTACTGTTTACTTAAGAAAGTGGGAGAAAATTAATAGATTAAACCTGCTTTTATGCTGACAAGAATAACTTAATTTCTTATGTGCTGAGTTTCAATAATCGTTTATATCTAAATATCTAAATAGCTCTTCTAGCTCAACATCTCAGGCCAAAATGACCAGCAAGGCAAAACTTTTTCTTATTCTGTGTGGAAATTATTATTTTTATGCTCTGATAAGAGTGGATTATTTTTTGTTTGTTTGGTTTTTGTTTTTGTTTTTGTTTTTTGTTTTTTTTTTCTTTCTCTTCTTTTATGTTTTTATCATTCCAAGCTAATTTTTAATCTCATTGTGAAATGTCTTGGTATTTTAGGAACAGAGACCGTCGAAGACATTGCAGAACGTCTTAACATCCCTGTTGAAGAGGTGGATCCCCGTAAAGCTAAGGCAGTCGTCGTCCATGGACAAAAACTAAAGGTACACATATATCTGGATCCCTCTCACCAAGCAAGATTATCACCTACCTTTTATGCCAATTTTTACTCTACCTTGCATGTTCAATATCATAAACTATTATACATACAATTTCGTTTATCCAGGACTATGACCAAGCTATGATTGATGAAGTTCTTAGTGAACACACAGAGATCGTGTTTGCACGTACTTCACCTCAGCAAAAGCTGATCATTGTTGAGGGTTGCCAGAGAATGGGTGCTATTGTTGCTGTGACTGGAGATGGTGTCAATGATTCTCCTGCCTTGAAGAAAGCTGATATTGGTATGTTGACTGCTTGCTTCAATAAACATTTAAACCTTAATATACAACAAATTAAAATATGACAACCAATTTGAATATTAGTGACTATTGTGCAGCACTGACAAGCAACTTACTAGCCTCAAGTTCATGTGAAAGCAAAAAGCATTTTCGCCTGTATGAGAGCAATAGTTATTCAAATTGGTTGCCGTTTTTGGATTTTGTGTATATTATGCTGCATAAAACTCTTTATCAGTACGTCTGCAGCCTGTCATTTAAATAAAAAAATTAACCTTTTATGTATTGCATTTGTATCACTTGGATCCTATTTTCATGAAGGTAAGGTTACATTATTTAGTACAATCCATTTCCCATCCCCAGGGAATAGCAAAGAAATTTCCTCCAGTTTTTCTTTCTATGTCCTCTTCATTACCACGATTTTTTGTCATCTCAAAATTTTGTGGACTCGCAAGGCATAGAAAAATAAACAATTTTACTACGAAAACCAGGGGAAGATTTGAAAGAAAAATGCCCACATGATTTGATGACATAATTTATCAGTATGTCCTCCTATTCCCCCCAGCTCTAGACCAATCAGTAAGCAAGAAAAGGCACAATAGTGGTAAACTAAGAAATATAAGAGTGACCCTCTCTATAGGTTCATCATACCCTCATAGACTTTTATATGTTTTCAATAAATAAATGTTTAACAGCAGGTTCAACTGTAATATTCTATATATTTTTGTCTGGCAGGTGTTGCCATGGGAATAGCTGGTTCAGATGTGTCTAAACAAGCTGCTGATATGATTCTCCTTGATGACAATTTTGCTTCCATTGTTACTGGAGTCGAGGAAGGTAGATCAGGGCTGATCTTTGTAAAGAACTATAATCAGAGTTATAAAAATTGACTAAAGCTGCTTTGTGTTATGGACTATGAAGAAATATTTCAAACCTGGCTGTTGGACAGGACAAACAAGCAAACAAACTCCACAATTTGAAAGTGCTCCACCAACTACTGAACAATAACCTCCAACACGCACGCATGTTTATAGGGCATGTCTCCATCAAAGTATTTATATTTATTGGTTATATTTTATCCACCCCTCAGGTCGCTTGATCTTTGATAACTTGAAGAAGTCCATCGCCTACACTCTGACTAGTAACATCCCTGAGATCACACCATTCTTGTTTTTCATTATTTTGGACATTCCACTTCCTCTTGGCACTGTCACCATCCTGTGTATCGACTTGGGAACTGACATGGTAAGGATACATTATTGACTATCCACACACAGTTGTGAGATGCCATCATATTTTATTTCTGTTAATGTTTTCATTCCTAGGTTCCTGCCATTTCCCTTGCATATGAGGAAGCCGAAAATGACATCATGAAGCGAAAACCTCGTGATCCAAAGAACGATAACCTTGTTAATGAGAGGTAATATCCCATGTGTAAACTAAGAGTTGTTAGTGATTATCAATGAACTATTAACAATCAGTCATATGTTTATTTCAGGTTGATTGCCATGGCCTATGGCCAGATTGGTATGATCCAGGTTAGAGCCTTCTTATAAAAATGGTCATGTCAAAATTACATCCTACACCACCACTTAAATGAATCCATAGTTGACCAATTTTGTATTTTGTACCATTTCAGGCTTCTGCTGGATTCTTTACCTACTTTGTCATCATGGGCGAAAATGGATTCTACCCACGAGACCTGTTTGGAATCAGAAGACAATGGGATGACAGAAGTAATAATGGAGTTGTAGATAGCTATGGCCAGGAATGGGTAAGACAGATACTAGCCACAGTAGCCATTTGAGGGGCTTGTGATATCACAGCCCACAAGTTGTACTAATTTACCTGTGTCGCATAACCAAATTATGGGAAGCACTGTTAGCCTTTGATGCTAATTCATCACCTCTCACCAATGCGGCCCAGGCTTTAGTCTTGCTGTCTCAGTGTCATATGTGAGTAGAATCGTTTATTGATTCTCTCCTATTCTTAGAGGGTTTTTTTCTAGGTTCTCCAATTTTCTTCCCTCAAAAATCAACTTCTAAACCCCACTTTCACTTAGTTGGAGCCTAGCTCTTTTATGATTGTTCCAAGCTTAATAATGTTAATAAATAATTATATAAATAAATAATCAATAAATGACATTTTTGCTGATGATGATGATGATGGTAATGTAATGTAATGTTAGTGATGATGATAATAGTGGCAATGATGACAATAATTATGATGATAGTGGTGTGCCGATGATGAATAATGAAAATGACTTTGTTTTTCCCTCAGACATTCAAGCAACGTAAAGTCCTCGAATACACCTGCCACACTGCCTTCTTTGTTAGTATCGTGGTTGTACAGTGGGCTGATCTAATCATCTGTAAGACAAGAAGGAATTCTATATTTACTCAAGGAATGAAGTAAGTCTCACCTAATGGTACCAATAAACAAATGTTTTGAATTGCATTAGTAGTGCTTCTATTTTTCACTTAAATTGCCCCATTTGACTATGATATCACATGAAAATTGACTTTTGTTTCTAAGAATCATTGGAGGGAGGCAAGACAGCAACTTAGAAAACCAGATGTTTCAACTACAGAGTAGAAGTAGTTCAAATTATTATTGCTGTTCACCATTCTTGTCTCTCTCATAAGCAAGCTGTGGCGTGGTAGTGAATTAGGTCAATAATTCCATGCAATGTTGCAACAGGAGTTCACTGTTTTATCTTAGTTTTGGTTGTAACAAATTCCATTAATGTTGTTGGTATATTTGTTCTTTCCTTTCTTCCACAGGAACAAGATGTTGAATTTTGGTCTATTATTTGAAACTCTTCTGGCAGCAATCCTTAGTTATACCCCCGGAATGGATAAAGGTCTCAACATGTATCCTCTAAAGTAAGTATGAGATCCATGGGATCGATTGGGTGACTAGAACAAAAGCTCAAAAATTCTTTTTTTAAATAGAAAGCCAATTCAACAGTAATATCTTCATGTGTGAAAGATATGGTATCTTCCACTGGTGAAAGATATCAAGTTTTCGACACTAGAGAAAACTCAGTGTTTCATCTATACAAGAGAAAATGAACTAAGAGAAGGAATTCCCCCTATATAGCCTTGCAACCATCATATGCAGAGTTTGATTCTATTTTTAAACCCTTTGTCTTTCTGCACGCACATTAACTCTGCACGCTCTACGCCGTTTGCTTACGTTTTAGTTGGGGTTTTTCCGTTATTTCGACTCTGCCTTGGATATGAATGTGCACGTCAAAAGCTTGTTAAATACGACAGGAAATTGAAGTAGTAATTTGTTCAACTTTCTTGAGTATTGTTACATTTATTTTCCAAAGACTTTGACCTACATCGTCATCTTGAGGGCAGATTTGAACATTTGAACATTAGAAAAGCACAAGAAAACGTTAGCAAACAGCGTAGAGCGCGCGCGTACTATGTGGGTGCAGAAAATCAAACGATCAAATAAATGATATCATTGGATATTTTTAGAATAGATTCTAAAAATAGCATCAAAGTGTGAACATGTTTGGCACGGGGATTCCTTCTCTTAGTTCATATTCTCTTGATCTATATCTATATGATAAGAGACTTTATTTATCAGTTAGACCAATCACATCAAGTTCAACTTCGAATTAAAAAACACATTGTCTCTTGGTTTGTCAAATCAAATCTACAAAGGTCCATTGAGGTCTCAAAAAAGTGGCTTTATGATTTGTTTTGTGAAATTGTCCCACCAAATATTGCTAAATTTTAAAAGTATGGCTTAGGTAGTTTGGTAAAGTAAAAAAACAACAAGGTTTTCTTTGTTTTAACAGTTGGAACTGGTGGTTCCCTGCCATGCCATTTAGTCTGGTTATCTGGATCTATGATGAAATACGTCGTTATATTCTCAGAAGATACCCTGGATGTAAGTAGATACGGCCATTATTTAACAATCGATTATTTGCCAAAAGTGAAGTGAATATTGGGAATATTTACCAATATGCACAAATATTGAAAAACATACAAATCAATACACAAGCGTGCACCACGCTTTATATTTTTCCTGTAGGTGAATATAAAAAAAGCAGCATAAGATGTAACTTGTGATCAATGAGCTTGCTGGATTTATTATATTCACTTGTGTATCAATACTAATGAATCATGTCCACTTGAACACCAAAATCTTTGTTGTGACGACATATTCCAACTGCTTGCAAAAACTGCTAGACTCAAGTAGAAATTTTTCTTGATAATTTTACCTCAACTCAAAAAAATTAGAAGTCTGGACAACAAATCCTGTTAAAGAAAATTCAAGAAAAAGCCTTAATGGAAATTCTTTTTCGTTTTGGACCCTGAAGTAGTTTTTTCATATGCATGAGACAAACAAATTAATGGCAGACAAAAATCAACCATAAAATTTCGGCACTTTTCTCTAGAATATCAGAAAGATATTTCAGTTATTATTAAGATTATTTCTGCAAGAGACTGGAGTATATTACTTGCTTTATCTCCAGTAACTTACCTACTCTACTATGATTCAAATGGGTTTCTAAGTTTTTTACTCTATGTTTAAGTTTCCTTCTCTTTCACTTGTTGTTTTTGCAACTACTACTAGTCATTATAGTTTTTAAATGCACAATTCATAACTTGCATGCTATCTTGGCCCTATGTGCATGCTTTATACCTGTTCTTGAGCCATATTATATAGTATGAACGACCTGTCACCAATAGTTTTTTTTTTTTTTTCCTACCAGGCTGGCTGGACAGAGAGACTTACTACTAAGTATTTATCTCTTTGCTGCAAGTGTTCCTGCTCTTTACTCTATTTGTATTCAATTGTATACTAATCTTGTGACAAATTCATTCTGACACCATTTGATATGATTCCCCACAAGGGGAGGGAGGATAGCATGTGATGGGTATTTCCCATTCTCTAATGAGGAACAACACTATTTTTTAGGCATTTAATATTTAATGTCTCTGGACTGTTCCAGGCAGCATGCTTTTCGCCTGCCACTTCCAGCTGCAGGTTTCTGTAAGTAGGTAATATTTCTCTTTCCAAAATTTAGAGGCTGATTTGCGACAAACTATTCCTGCATAGGTTTAGGGGGAAGGCTGTTTTTAAGCACCCTGTAGTTTTACGCCAATCTTCTGCTGAGTTTTAGAAAAGAAATGAAATTAATTTTGAATTTAAAATTTGAAAAGCATGCCTCCTGGAACAGATGACGATTCATTTTTAGTCTTAATAAAATTTTCTTAAGTCATAATGATAATTATATACCAGCTTCTTTGGTTTCTTTTTCTTTTTTCTATTAGCTTTCTAATCATTCGGAATAATAAATTATTATTATTTGAAGTTAGAAGTGTCACATGACAAAGCTTCCCTTAGAATCAAGCAAGATAAATTATTGTTAGTTTTATATTCCTAGCTTCATATTAATACTTTTATTCATTATCTAGTGCACAAATGTTTTGAATGAAGAAACTTCAATCAATTCTTAGGCTTGAACACTCTTACATTTTGCAGTATGAGTACTAAGAGAACGTTGTCGTTTTGAATACTTTTTCCTTTAATTTTGATTCTTTTCTTTTCTTCTTTCTTTTTTCTTTTTGAATTTGGATTTTGTTATGGAAGGGATTTGGAATTTGTTATGTTTAGAATTTGATCCGGTTGTTGATAATGCGCAGTAGCCACAGCAAATAGCCACACCTTGAATCAATATTATCCTTTATCCTATGTCAAAGGTTTTATCCATTTTTCTAACCATTTTTAAGCTTCTAGTTACTAATATTTCGAGTGTTATAATTATCAAATAAAAACACTTTCTGATTAATGTGTATTTCACAAGCTCTTTTGAAATTCACATTCTCAATTTCAGCCAACCGTCGAGATACATGTGCTATTCTATTGCGAAACAATATTTGATATATTATCATGCACTGCGTATTGAAAATAACACCAGTATACCATCATGCGCACTGCGTATTGAAAATAACACCAGTATACCATCATGCGCACTGCGTATTGAAAATAACACCAGGATACCATCATGCACTGCATATTGAAAATAACACCAGGATACCATCATGCACTGCGTATTGAAAATAACACCAGGATACCATCATGCACTGCGTATTGAAAATAACACCAGTATACCATCATGAACTGCGTATTGAAAATAACACCAGGATACCATCATGCACTGCGTATTGAAAATAACACCAGTATACCATCATGCACTGCGTATTGAAAATAACACCAGTATATCATCATGCACTGCGTATTGAAAATAACACCAGTATATCATCATGCACTGCGTATTGAAAATTACACCAGTATACCATCATGAACTGCGTATTGAAAATAACACCAGGATACCATCATGCACTGCGTATTGAAAATAACACCAGTATACCATCATGCACTGCGTATTGAAAATAACACCAGTATACCATCATGCACTGCGTATTGAAAATAACACCAGTATATCATCATGCACTGCGTATTGAAAATAACACCAGTATATCATCATGCACTGCGTATTGAAAATAACACCAATATATCATCATGCACTGCGTATTGAAAATAACACCAGTATATCATCATGCACTGCGTATTGAAAATAACACCAGTATACCATCGTGAACTGCGTATTGAAAATAACACCAGGATACCATCATGCGCACTGCGTATTGAAAATAACACCAGTATACCATCATGCGCACTGCGCATTGAAAATAACACCAGGATACCATCATGCACTGCGTATTGAAAATAACACCAGTATACCATCATGCACTGCGTATTGAAAATTACACCAGTATACCATCATGCACTGCTCATTGAAAATTACACCAGTATACCATGCACTGCGTATTGAAAATAACACCAGTATACCCTCCACTGCGTATTGAAAATTACACCAGTATACCATCATGCACTGCGTATTGAAAATAACACCAGTATACCCTCCACTGCGTATTGAAAATTACACCAGTATACCATCATGCACTGCGTACAATTACAATTGACTAATATTTAAAGATAATTTACAATAGTTAAATACAACACACTCCCCCGCAAATAGCTAAGCTAGTCTGGGCGGGTTTGTGTTTAACAAAAGAAAGGAAGAAAAAAAATTAAATGTTTACACACAAGAAATTCAATTAATAGTATATAAGAAGGAAATATTTATTTTAGAACAAATAATGAAATTATTATATCGTGCACTATTTTATTTAGAGGAAAAAAGATTGGAGATTTCAACATCACAGCCATATTTATTTTAATAACCAAAGAGAAAATGTCTAATATTCGTACTGAGAATTACACCAGCAAAAATGTACTTTTTGTCTTGCGAGACAACCCGAACCTCTGCTTGGAACTATTATTCGTGGTCATTGAACGGAACTGTCGTTAAATTGATAGTCGGCGAACGACAATCAAACTGCGGGTCGTACTTCTTTTCTAGAAACGAGAAGGGTCTAAGTGTACGAGAATGAATGGTATTGTAGCAAGAGATCGTCGTGCATTAAAAAGGACGGAATGAACCTAAGTCCGAAGAACCTGGCTTTTTTGTAGTTTCATTTTTTGACTGATAAACTTTCCATTAATAACAAATGAAAATATCAAAAAATCAAATATTTTATTCATGTTATTTGTACGTCATTTCAGTAATAGCGTAAGAACGTAACGTAAGGTTTGAGGACGTCAGTATGAAACGTGCGAGTTGGATATATCCACCTACACACCTAAGGGATGGACCGTTAGATAATCGAGGGGGTAGTTACAGGAATTTAGTTGTTTTATTTGAATGCATTTGGGGGGTTGCTCGATATTTCTTTCCTGAAAGAGAGGTTGCGCGATATTTTTGCTCGAAGTTTGGAGGATTTACACAACCCTGCAGTTGCGGGGCTAGTAATAACGTCGTGCTAAAGGTCTCTGGTTTTCCTCAACAGTCTCGTAAAGTGATTTGTTATGTGACATAATGTCAAGCGAGACTGTAACCCCTAGAAGACGAGGAGGAACCTTATTAATATGTTCCTCTTTAGTCGTGCAACGTATTGTCCCTCTAGACTGTAACCCCCACAAGACGAGGAGGAACCTTATTGAGCTGCACACCAAAGTACTCCTCCTTAGAGGACTTATTCATTGACTTGCGCACTGAGGTAGTCATCGTACTAAGACGACGTAGGAAGATTGTACTTTTCTTCTTACAAAACATTATAATTAGATACCGCTTGAATTCTCGTCGATAATTGTCATTCAACGCGGTGTAACAGATAGGATTTGCCGCGCTATTCGCAAATGTTATGATATTACAAAAGGCTAAAAGCTCCCAAAAGTACGAGATGTGTTGATCTGCTTGTCCGAAGTCTAGCCAGAGCCACATGATGTTGTTGGGCAAAACACAAAGTGCGAAACAAATAGTCACGACTAACAACATCTTGACGACCTTTCTCGTCTCTCGTACTTGCATTTGTCGCATCGGACAGTTATCGTAGCTGTTGTCCCGTCTGCGCATTTCACCTGCAATGCCTGTGTATGCAGTTGCAATAATCATGAGCGGTAGAATGTACTGGAACACGAAAAGACACACAGTATAGATAGATCTAATGTCGCTACTTTTCCATACTTCTTCACAAGAATTGTTTGCCAGATTCAATGAGTTCATGTATGGTACAATAGGAACAAGTGACCCAATCCATATTATAACTATCACCACTTTCGTCTTAGCAATACTAAGTTGAATTCTGAGTGGATGAACGATAGCCCAATATCGGGTCAAACTGACCGCTGTCAAAGTGTATATCGATGCAAAGAGAGTCAATGTTTGTAAGGGATAGAGAAACTTGCACATAAAAGCCCCGTAAGGCCACGCGTAGTCCATCTCCTGAACAGGTATGTCGAATGGAATACAAATACACGTCAAGGCCAAGTCAGCGATGGCCAAGTTCAGAATAAAGTAGTTAGTTACTGTTTTCATTTTCTTGCGTCGAAGGATGATCACACAGACTAATGAGTTTCCTGTTGCACTGATCATAAAAATAGTTGTGTATAGAAACAGTTTGAGGATTCGAAACCATTCCATGTTCGTTGTAGTGGTAATGTCATTGATAAACGATCCGTTCGACCAGCCTTTCCCGGAAGAATTGTTGGGAAAATTAGCGGGAACTTTGCCTTTCATCTGAATTACAGTTCTACTTGGCAATTACCTAAAAAATAAAAATAAGGGAAGTCGGCTATTACTTCTTGTTGAGATCACTGACAACAGAAAAGGAAGCGCACCTAGAAACCTTGAAGAAGGTCGGTGTGGGGTACAGTCACTTACAATTAATAATGATCAAAGAGAAAAGGCAGTGCAAATGAAGTACTAATGAAGTTCTGATCAGTGAAACCTGCTTTGACTAAGATGCTTTCAGATGGCCCTTCTTGTCTGGAAATTAATTATGAATGAGTGTTATCGAAAGAAGTTTTTTCCCCTCGACTTTGAGCGAAAATAATCATTAAATGCCCTTCCTACCAACTTTTTTCCCCTACCTTTCTTGAAAGTCGTTGCTTCAATGTGTCTAAATTTTCAAAATCTAAACAGATTAATCTCGTTTAAATCGGACAAAAATATTTTTTGTCTTGTTTTTAACGCTGCCGCATTCTCATTTGTCAATGACTTAATCCGGGTCTTTGAGCAAGCACATTTCGTCTTTGTTTGGATCGATCTTTTTAAGCAAAGTTGAAACTTTGATCGATCTAAAGATTCTGCTACCGCATTGAAAGATAACTTCTCTTACGTCTAGTAACAGAGCTCAAAAAATATCTAAACTAACCCAAGCAGATTCTAAAGAACGAAGAGTACAGACTTAATATAATTCACTATATTCGGTTGCAGGAGTCAACCACGGCTGGAAGCAAGCGAGAGTTCTTGCTTAGCTAAGGTGTTTTTTGCACAGATATTAATCTTACCGGTAGTGCTTTTCCTGTTCAACTTGTGATACGTTTTGCCTTATCAAAACTATCACAATGGAATATGTTTAATTTTAGCTTGTGACGGGGAAGGGCTTGCCAAGCCGAATGCCCCCGGGGAAGAAAAAAGATTCCATTGCATTAAAAGCTTAACTGAGAAATGATTTTTTTCTTTCTTGTGCAATGTTGGATAAGGATTATTTTGGAAAACAGCCGTTTGTTCTTTGAGAGGATTATAGCTGCACTTGTATTGAACTCGTTAAAAGTTAATGAAATCGGAAATGAGGAGCATTGTCTGAAATAACTACTTCTCATGACAACATTATTACCTCCCAACTCGGAAAACATAAAAGCTATTTGACTATAACACTTGAAAACATAATCATTAACGGTTAACTACGTTGAAAACAAACATATCTATTCATTATGTACTTCAAGAACTTACATGATGATGTCAAGTAATGAGTCTTCTCTGTGGCAAGAACCTATAGATAACATTCTATTGGAGTAAATGAATGTTTCATTTTAAACTTTTCCCTTACCGATTAAGTAGATTTTTTTTTTCTATCTATATCAAATTTCTGGCAAATTGCTCACATCTGTTAGCTAGTTCTGATTCCAGAATGCTGAGTTACTTGCTGTTAATTATTGATAACATTTACTATCACAGTTGACTGGTGCTTGTATTTGCTGCGGTTTGGGAGCAGTGATTCGGGATTGCACGCAACCTTCGAAGACCGGAAAGTTTGGTTTGATATGATTTCCTTTCCTTTCCTCTCTATATATCAGTGTCTCATTTTCTATTGGAAGCTGCAAAGCCAATTTCATAAAACGCATGCTTAAAAGCTTTATTATATTCTTGGCTATATATCATTATGAGGCGAGGAGAAGCTTTGGCTTTTTCTACCAAAGAAATTCTCGAGTAAAGAGTGCCGCACAAATGTTCTTTAACGTGCCGTAAACAGTGCCTTTTCTTGTTTAGATGAGGCGGATCTTTAAAAATAGACACATACAGAAAGAACACTTTTAGAGCAAGGGCAGAGGCAGATAATAAATGGAAACTGATCGACCAAAAAGCAACACGAAAACAAAACAAACCAAAACAAGAAAAAAGTAGGAATTTTTAAAAAGTTGACAAACAGCATAGTTTTGGTCGTTGTCCATCAATGAGTTTTACCGGTCGATATGTGCAACTATAGAGCTCTAACTTATCGTTATCCCTTATCCAAATCGACGCTTAACCTATTAATTCTTTTCGTGAGCTGACTATGACAAGCATGGTTATATTCAGGGTTATCTCAAAAAGATATCTTTTTTGGCCCAAGGCAATACTCGGGGTTTGTTTCCGCGAGACGTCGGCGCACGGAAGAAACGCATACTGTAATGGTAGTTATAGATTTCCGCCCGTGATTATAAACACTAGAAATTTATCACGATTCAAGCAAAGCATTAATTATTGCCAATCCAATGTCATCCACTAAGATAAATACGTTATTAGGCCTCTTGGGGCAATTGTGTTATCAATTTGTAATCTTTACCGCAAGTCGAAACAGGCCTCCTTTGAGTTTTTCAACAAACAGTTTATCGCCAGCGACCAGGTCACGCGTGAGTTTTGTGTATCGCGTCTCTTCCTATTGAATTCCAATTAATGCTACACTGCGATATACAGGCGCCGACTGCCGGCAGTTCTCGATGAATTTGTCCATTGAGTCTGCAATCTTGAAAACCAGAAAATTGTTACGCATGCGCACTTACAAACTTTTAAAAAGTTAAATTTTTCAGGGAATCTGTGTGCTGAGCATACGTACCGTGAAGCCAGCAAATTGTTACGCATGCGCACTAAAAAACTTCATAGATACTTAACTTGTTTTAGAACGAAATCCTCGAGCTTTTAGCCACTGATTTTCACACTAGTGCTAAGGTACAGACGCTAGACTGTTATTGAATATGGTTATATAGGTTTATAGCTTGATGTTTAGTTCAAATGACTTATATCTGCTCTTAGTAACATTAATGAGTAATAATTACCTCAGAGACCAAACGAAGACTTCGATGGACGGCTCAATATCAATATCACTTACTTTAGATGATTACAGTCTACAAACAAACGAATCATTCACGATGGTCTGGAATTATCCAAATTATTTCATTCGCCAAGTAAAATTCACTCGCTACTGGAAAAAAAAGTGCATATACATTTGGAATATTTGCTCTTTTCGGTCTTTTTCTTCTCCTCTTTCCAAAGCAAAAGGTCGTAAAGTAAGGTTATATAGCACAATCAAACTGCGTGACAAAACATCCTAAATGACCCGTAAAAATCTTCTGTACTTTCGCTAACTACCGTTGTTAGCGTGTTTTCGAGGCTACGAAACCTAAGAAACCATAAGAGGTCAGTGAATGTATAGGTCAACAGATAGTATTAGCTTATAAAATCAGCAAAAATACGGTTCTACATTTTAACAAATTCCTATGAATTATATACCAAAATGTTCAGAAAAGCCCGGGATTTTCAAATCCGCTTATGTTTTTTTGACAAGTTCTGTTTTATTACAAGGAGAGACGATTTTCTAGCATGTCCCCGGTTATATCATCATGCATTTTCTCTTGTAAAATACATCCAATAGCGTACATTCAACTCAAAAAGAACTGTGGTTTTTCAATTGAATCCAATCTAAACCATATACTACAATCCGTGAATAGTTGAATTAACTGAATCCACTTCTGTTTTTTTGCCTAGATGTCATTATTTTGAGAAAAGATCTAAAAACTGTGTTTTTGTATGGGCTCACATGAGGGGTTGTTAGCTTTAAATCGTAGCTGACCAAATGTTAACAGATTTTTTCTGATGAGAAACGTGATGATATACAACAAATACAGTATTTTTCTCGTTGCTTATCGACCTTACGCCGCGAAATGATGAAGCAAACATCCAAACACAACAGTCATCGTAGGCTTGGTTTGTGCCAAACTCTTCTGACATGCGCTTATTTGATAAACTAGTGGATTTTTTCACATCTTTTTTTTACTCATCTCTTTTATCTACGTGAAGTTATCGGTGCATTTTCATGTGATGTTATTCATGAAAGAGAGAGGGAGGAGTTTCATTAGAAAATATAAATGAATGAATGAATATAAGGTCGAAAGTATCAAGTGAATTTGTGTATATCTGAACAGTTTATTTGATGATAATGATCAAGAGAATGCTTGAACTAAGATTGACAAGGAATCTCCGCCTCCCATGATCATGAGCACTCTTTTATGCTATTTTTAGAATTATATCGCGCGTACTCTACCCTGTTTGCTCATGCTTTCTTCTGTTTTTCGAAAAACGTATAAGCAAACAGCATGGGGCGTGCGCAGTATGCGCGTGAACAAAAACAAACTAGCAAATGTAATCCTAAAAATAGCATCAAACGGTGTCGATGATGCTTACAAGAATATATACCAGAGATTCCTTCTCTTAGTTTATTTTCTCTTGCACTGATAATATACTTTGAGTTTATTTCATACGCAATGAGTTAGGAAAGTCCAAATTCTCTTTTGAAGTATTTTTCCATAATATAATTAAGTAACAAGGATGAAGAATTTAGACAACAGACCTTTCATCGTTACGGCGGCCATCTTGGATTCTATCGTTTTATGAAGACAACATGGAATGTCGAGGGAGAAAATATTGGAAAATGTATAGACAGCACAGCTGTCATGCAGAATGTCTATTCATACACTTTACGTTTTTCAATGAAAAAACATTTAAAAATCAATCGAATTTGCTGAATACGTGAAACACCCAGACTTCAAGCTGAAAATCTTTGGCGGGGGAATGCAAATAAATCTTTGGACACTGCAAAGAAAAGAAAAAAAACCACAACAATAACTTGATAACAGTAATAAAAATCGAATCCATGCATTTATATTTCACGTGAATCAATATTTTGTGGAGAGGCCAGGCCCCTTAATTGAAGATGGTCGCCGTGAATAATTTAAATTGTAAAACAAATCGTACGATGCAAAAAGCAATATGACTTGATCGTTAAGTCGATAGGTAGCGAATTTCTTAACGACAGGATAAACTCCTAGCCTAAAAGAACCGAGATATATGTCACATATGCTTGTTATATGGTGTGTCTTACAAGTGGCTTACAATGTCATATCGCTTCACCATCTTATCTATTTCATTCATCCGTTTATCATTCGTTTATTCGTTTTTCTTCCTCATCATGCATAGTCAAACTTACTTGGTCGATCAGTACTGGAAATGCCAGGCAAATCTGAGCTTTAAGTCGCGGAAATTCAGGTAGTCTTTGAGTCTTTTGTCGATTCCGATAGATTTAGCCGAGGTATATTTTTGATTTTTTGCTTTGCGTAATTACTGTAGCTCGTGAGTGAGTAGAAAAGAAGCGATAGAAGTGTGATATTTGCTGTTTAGAAATCGTGAGAACGACCAGCGGAGGGAGCGACTGAACAAACACAACCAACTTCAAAATAAACAATTGTTATAACTTTCCAATCACTAAATTTGTGTGTTAGTGAAGACAAACGAAACTCGACTGCCTTGACAAACAAGCGAGCATGTAACACTGAAATATAGGGAATCCATTCATCCATCCATCCATCCACCCTGCGAATTCCACTCTTAAAAATCGAAAGAAAAAAACGATTGTAAACAAGTGAAAAACAACAACAAACAAACAAGGGAACCAAACAACTGACACACAAAGAGAGAAACAAAGAAAAAATCCAACAATACAGAAAATTGTAGAACAAATAAGAATTTTAAATAAAAACAACGACAACAAAAGCTGATCTGCACGAGAACCGAACACCTGACTCGACACAGAAAACTCAACTACCACAACAAAACAGAACAACTACCGAATACCAATGCTAAACAAAATAGCGAACTCAATCAAACACCAACGACAACAATAACACTGATATGCCATTTCACTTTGTAAGAGATTAATTTTGGGAAAAAAAACACCTCGATTATTCATATAAAGTGTTATATAATTCTCCCCACTGAAACTCAAATAATATAAAGCTTATTAGAAACTAAAATGAGATCGGATTTTCGACGGCAAGCTTGGAAACGATGTTTGACAGCTTAAGTTCAAAGACAAACCAGTATTTATTTTAGAAAAGAGTAGAAGTTTACACAAATAACTGAAATTGACATTTTTCACTTTATTCCTAACTTTTTAAGACTTGTGATCGGATCTGTCATACTCTTTCTCGAGGTAATATCATTGCAAAACCTATTTGTAAAGCCATTTCAAAACAAAACAATACCCCTTGCGTTGATCCTGAGAAATAAATCCTTTGAACTAGCTGCATTTTAAAATTTTGTTCTCAACTCGATTAACTTATCAGAAATAGCCTTTTTAACACAGATTAATTATTTCTAGAACCTCGTAGGACATGTTGTAGAATATGTAGATAATGTGCATGCTCAGGTCCGTCTCTCTTTACAGTTTAAAAAACAAGTTTTTTCCTTAGCAAAAAATGTGGACAGGTGAAAACAATTCGAAAGTGCGACATGTGGACTTTTTTTTGAGAACGGAATAAAAACTCCCGTTAATTAAGGAAAATATCCCGATACGTGTTGACGGGGCACCAGTTTCTCCACCTGTCAACAAACTTGGTCCTTTCTCCTTCTTCTCGTAATGAAAAAAAGCTAAAAGCATGGAAAGTTCAGTAGGAATTATAATAATATAAAGTTATAAAATATCTGATTTTGTTTTTGTTTGGAGTGAGTTGAACTATAAAGATGCCGTCTTGTTTTGTGACTGTGACAGTTTTTGGCGAAAATTGTCACTATACATATTAAGAAACTAAATAATGCGAAAACAAAACAAGAAAGGTTTAAATTTCTGGCTAGAAATAAGGCAAAGACGTGAAAAGCGAAAATATAATAACTTATAATATTTACCTGAGTTTAAGAACTAGAAGAAAGCAATCAGTTTCAGCTTAAGCGAGTTAGAACCTGTTACTGATGAGGAAGCTTGACATAATCCCTCAAAGGAGTTTGACCATCAAATATAAAGTACAATTTGTGTGTTACCGCAACTTAATGTTGAAATATGTTCTACAATCCTGCAATAAGTAGTGGGAAAACCCTTTAAAATGCTCTGAGTCAGTCTGAGCTTAGTATTTTGTTAAACGAATGTCTCATCCCATAAGCCACAACAAGGACCAATCACGACAGGCCCACAGTGAGTGACGTCATATTTAGATATGAAATTCACGTTCACTAATGTTATTTCATTTGGTATCTAAAACAAACATTGATTAATTGTCGAAAAAAGAAAATGCTTTCCTTTTTTATAGCATAGCCTTCTAATTCATTTTCTTAAGTTCATTTGATGTCTTTTCTTAACCGCTTATAAACTAGCTCTTCGGCCTGCGGTTTTCAACATCGAGCTCTAGCTGAATGAAATGTCATCAGTGATCGAGCTTTAGCTGAATGAAATGTCATCAGTAAAAGCCGAACAGCTTAATTTTTAGAATTACAGCTTTTTTATTATGCTGATTTGACCGCGGTTTGCTCGTTCAACGTTTCTAACTCATTCAATGTAGCATTTAATATTCCTCCTTGAAGTCACTTCATTTTTGTACCGAAAATACTGACTTCTACGATAGGTTCTCGTTGAAGTTCTGTATTTTCGTATAATGAAATTACACCGCGGTACTTCATACTCTCTTGAGTGACTATAACTCATAAAGAAGTATATTAAATCAAGCTCAACTTACCGTTTTTGGCTGTGTTATTAGCTTTTAGTGGTCTGTCCTTAAAAATCTATATTCAAAAATTGCATAAAGAGGTTTCGAAGAGTGTTTTTCCAGTTCGTGTTGGCGAAGACTATCTGACAAGTTATCTAGTTGAGTCTAGCTGTAATTCTGAAGGATCTTAAAATATCTGCCTACATTTCTCATTATTTGTTTTAAGCCGAGATAAGTAATTTCTCCGAACATCTGCAAAACTAGCAACAATACTGCAACAACTTCCCAAAGAAATTGTTTTATTGAAAGAAACTTTTAACGTTGAGTAACATCCGATAATCCATTAAATTTAAACTGCAGAAAAACTAACAAATCAAAGATATATTCAGTGATGAAACAAAACACAAAGAAATTATATATCAGATTTTCCTATAAGGAAGAGAATAGATTATGGTTAATCTTTTGGAGATTTCGACCTAAAATATGAATGATTTAGGAAAAATTAAAGAAGCGAAAGATAATAAGTGTTTCAGAGATATATATCAGTATATTTATACATGACAGCCGGTTTTTCTTTGTTATTATAAAGATTAAAGCTTTGTTTCAACCATGACAACCAAGTTAGGGACTAGGATGAGCGCTATTAGAGAGATATTTATTTAATACTTTCTTTCTATTTTATTGTTATTACTATTATTATTATTATTATTATTATTATTGTTATTATTATTATTATTATTATTATTATTAATCGTTATCATTGATATTATAGATACTAAAGTTATCATTATTCATATTATAGGAAATCTCACGATCTTGAGTACAATTCGGAATTTATAGGTATAGTGGCAAGGGAGGATCCAGCCAAAGTTTTAGGGTGGGGGGCTTATTGAGTTTCTTCCGTCAACACAAGGGAAAAAGCATCGTTTTTTTCAGCTGAAGGGGGAGGTGCTTCTGCTCCCCTTTGCCCCACCCCCTGGATCCGCCATTGAGTAGTAATAGTGTGGAGTGTAAACAACATAACCGTGAAACTTTAGTAATACTAAATAGCACAATTTTATGCAAATTCCATTGTTTTCTATTGTTTATTTAGCACTATTTTGTACTATTTAGAAATAAGTGTTTCAAGGATTAATTGTTTGCACTCTAGTAGTAGTAGTAGTAGTAGTAGTAGTAGTAGTAGTAGTAGTAGTAGTAGTAGTAGTAGTAGTAGTAGTAGTAGTAGTAGTAGTAGTAGTAGTAGGAGTAGTAGTAGTAGTAGTAGTAGGGATATTTATGTCGCACACTTTTAGTGTCTGTACTCTAGTAGTAGTAGCTGATTATCATTTATCGGTTTATAAATTATCAAAAGAATTGATGCCTTGCTCATATCATTAGGTTAAACGAAAATTCTTAATTATTAGAGAAAAACCTTATTCAGTCATTTCATTACCATAAACTTATCAAGACGTCACCGGGAAGTCGAACTTGTTTAGGTGTTTGTTTTCAAATCACCAGTAATAAAATACGGTGTCTCAAAAGTCAAATAAAGACGCGTTTCCATCCAAAACTTACTAATTAGATTGTACTGACCACTTTTTGAACTGCTGTCATATGTAGTAACTTGCTAAAGAGCATCAAATGAAACGCCGATTTTAAATTAAATATTACATATTTTTTATCGTGGAGGAAATAATTCTATACATTTGTTAACTTTTGCTTTCTAAAAATGCATAAGTTTAAATGCCAAAGATCGCTTAGCATTTAAAACTGTGGAACTAGAAATTGATTGACAAACAGAATATTGCATTCTGGACTGAATAAATGACAATATATTGCAAATGTTTCTATTATGCGGTGTAAACTGAAGAAATGCAACATCGAATACAACTCTTACCTTGAAATTGTCAGAACACTTGACTCAAAATATGAGGTTACAATTAAGTTGAGCTTGCGAAGGGACTTTTTAATGGTGAACAAACCGATTGTGATCGAAGTAGTGACAAAACGACGGAAAAAACACCGAACAGATACTAGATATCACGGAGCCATTCACAGACCAACGCGTCCGATCTTCTTGATATTTTTTGCTTTTTTTGTTTTGTTTTATTTTTTGTTCCTTTTAAAAGTTCAGTATTTCTTGCCTCCTGTGAATCGCCTTAATTGTTTCAGTTCCGTTCACAATCCGAACAAACAAACTGCAGCCAGAAATAAGTTCTCAAATATGATTGTTTTTGTCAGTAGCAAATATTATTGATCGAAGTCAGCTAAATTCTGTTATTGGTTTTTATCCGATTTTTTTTTTTTTTTTTTTTCAAAGAAAAACTGCTTGTCACTGCGTGATTATAAGACAATTTTAAGCTTTTACGAAGAAACAGCTTTTGAAAATGACATATATTGCAATGATAAAAGGAAATTTTTTGAAAGCTTTCCAATTGGTCAACGATCAAATCCTTAGATCGTGATTGGTCGGTTGGTTAGCCTATCAAGAGGACCGTCGGTTTTAGATAATATTTTCACAATGAAACTGGAAGCGGTAATCAGTTAGATTGTAGCAACCAAGTAAATGTTTAAACTCGTTAGCAAAATGAGACAATAATCCTGCGTGGTACTTTGAAAATTAACAACAGGGAAATTAAATAGAATTCACGCCGAGTAGCAAGACCGCCATTGCGGCGAGGGTACTAACATCTTGTGTAGGATTACGAAAAGGACAATCTAAGCACAAGATTAAAAAGGGATATACTTATTCCCACTCATGGACGA
This sequence comes from Actinia equina, assembly GCA_011057435.1. Classification (NCBI taxonomy): domain Eukaryota; kingdom Metazoa; phylum Cnidaria; class Anthozoa; order Actiniaria; family Actiniidae; genus Actinia; species Actinia equina. The sequence goes on along the minus strand of WHPX01000328.1, from coordinate 150,822 downwards.
TTCGCTAGTTTTTGTATTTATTGTTTAGAGTCTGCTTTAGGGCGTTAACCGTTTTCAATCTTTTGTCCAACAAAAACTAATCATTTATACTAACTTATACAATACTACATTATTATCAAAATTTCAAGAGGAAAAGCATTCATCGAAGGGGTCCATGTAAATCAATAATTTATTCGTTTATTAAAAACAAATTTCCTCGAAAACCATTTTTATAAATTATCCGCAAGCAGCCCGCAATGAGACTGACATTGTAATGGCTTTTTACATACATGTCTGCGATGGCTTTTGACTCGAAGGCATACAGCGCTTAACTGGTTTATCCCGCTTTTCAGTGATCAATAGATAATTAGAAAACCACTTGAATGGGTTCTCTTCCTGAAGACTTAGAGTTTTATCGAAAACCGTCTTCCTGGCTTCCTTTGAATTGAGCTTCAGTTATTTTTGCATTTTTATTCTTGAAAGGCAATCAATTGGCTTCTTTTCATAATTGCAAAAATTTCAAATATCAAAGACATCGAAAGAGTTTTTAAGCGTTCGACGATATGGTATTTAATGAAGTACTTATGATTATGAAAAGGATTTATTTCTCCAGCAACCAAGCCCTATTTCAAATTGAAATTATACTATAGAAGCTAAAATATTAGCTAGCCGGAAAGGAAGTTCAAAGTCTAAGTACTTCTCATACATATTTAAAGTTATACTCGACTTTAAGAGAGCTCACTTCAACTTATTCAGTCTCTGTTCGGTTGTCCGCGAAAAGAGTTTCTATAGTGTGTGATTTGCAACACTGAAGAGGTTTCTGCTGTTTTCTCGTCATGAATTTCATTTTCGTATCGCAGTCAAAGGGATTCCACTTCCTTTGTTTCATTGTTCCATTGAACAACTATTTCTTTAGCATGTCGGTTTTCTATCAATTTCATTCTAATAACGATCAATGCATGCATTCTCTGCTCGGTTTCCCGCGAAGCCGAAGAAGTTTCTACCTGTGTTAGAACGCGGGTTTGGCTTTACCTTTTCCATTTCCATGTTTCTTCTTTTCTTTACCATTAAAAACGATCATCATATCAATTTCATTTTCGAATAGCACTCAAATGACTTCCATTTCCTTTTGTTTTTCAGTTCATTCATAACATTTTCCCGCTAATATTAAGTTGTATTTAGAACACTGAACAGGTTTCTCAACATGTAGTTTTCCCATTAATTTCGTTTAAAATAGCCCTCAAATAGGTTCTATTTCCTTTCGTATTTCATTACTATTTTCATGATCATGCGCAATCCATGAAAAGAAAATACAACAAAGACTAGTACATGAATACTACTTTACAAAAGGCTACGTTTGAATTCGCGTAGACGCGACAGAAGAAAAAAAAGGAACGAACTTCTAATTAAAAACAACAATACGCCCCTTAGGCCAAAGGGTCAATAGACATGCACCATATCACGGGACGACAGATATGTTATGGATGGCAGGAACAATATAATCGTTTTGCATGAGAAAGAATTCAATTCAGTCCCAAGAGCAAAGAGATTCTATTGTTCTTTCATCTAACCACAGGCAGTCCAAACCGTATTATGGGCGCCAGCACGTGACTGGTGCAATTTGCAAAACCTCTATAAGTTTGGAAGTCGTGCACTCATATCCATGACGTCAGCAGAGAAAACCAAATTTCCGGAGTGAATAAATATTCAAAACAACCTCGAATTGTGTTTTCTTTTTTGCAAAATGTATATAACAAATAATGATACACACCCTCGGTGCTTGACAAAAGTCATCCAAAAAAAACTAATTAAAAAACTAAATAATAATAAAATGCTTGAATTGGAATAAAAATAAAATAAAATAATAAATAGCTTAACTCTAGATTTAAGAGCGTTCCGAGTTCCTGACTTTTTGATGAATAATTTAATGATAATTATTAATGATTTATAATATTTATTTGAAAAGAACGAACGAATCTTAAAATCAGTCTTGAAAGGTGAAAACAATTGGGATGTGAATTAGCAATTTTGACACAATAGTGGCATGAGTCCCGACCGCATCAATTCAGTTGAATGAAATGTTTGGAAAAACCATTCTTTAATCATGAATGGATATGAAATGCTTTTGCTGGAATGTGCTCGAAACGACATCAATCAATCCGACCAGCAATTGGTGAATTATTTATTCTGTTTCAGATCGAAGCCTTCATGTTGTAGGTGGACGAACAAGCCGTTACTAGTCTTAAAGAACAACGAAAGCCGCAACACACAACAACCGCGGGCTCCTACAGAGCCAAAATCACCCAAACAGCGTCAACTACGAAGCGAAATTAATCCCAAATGAAAATAACGTTTACCCGAAAATAAGCAATTAAGCAATCTTGCTATTTGGACTATTTGGTCCACTAGGCGTCTACACAAAAGATTTCTATCTGCAGAAACTTTCAAAACTCGTCAAAAAGGTAAATTGAGCTAGGTAATCTAAAGTCTTGGATAATAATTTGATTCAGTTTGCGGCCATCCGCCTTACTTGATATGCATTGATTTTTATCGATTTTTTATGTGGGCTTAGCCCGAAATTAACTCGAAATTTACTGAGCCATCATGTATCTCGTATTAGCACAGGGAGCCCAATTTAGATAAAAGTGAATGGTGAAAATGAAATCGGAACAATTGAATAATTAATTTTTTAAATTCAAAGTCAAGATAATGTCCTCTGTAATAGGAAAGTATATTTTATTTCCACCCTTGACTTTTATCTAAACTGGGCTCCCTGTGGTATTAGTTATCAAAATTTCTATCTATTTATTTTACAGCATTGTTTAATACGACCCCGAAATGTCCATCCATCCATCCATCCATCCATCCATCCATCCATCCATCCATCCATCCATCCATCCATCCATCCATTCATTCATCCATCCATCCATCCATCCATCCATCCATCCATCCATCCATCCATCCATCCATCCATCCGTCCGTCCGTCCGTCCGTCCATCCATCCATCCATCCTCCTTATCATCTCTTTCACGGCATCTTACAGAAACAGAAATAGCTGAAATTAGTAATAGATATCTAACATCTAATCACTTTTCGTAATTTTAGCGACGAACCCCCGCTACGTTTTTTTCTGATGAATCTGAAAGATTGTTTCTTATTTTCCAACACACCAGCAATTACCATTAACAAAAATAGTAGTTACTCTATTTTCTCTCGTGCCGTACGTTCGTAAATGATTTGCGCTCTGTAGGGTCTCTTTGTCATGTTGTAATCCAGTGTAACCAGCCATTTAAGCCGCACTGCAGGCAGATTGGGTTGTTTTTGTCTAGAAACTCATTATTTACGAGGAAAGCAAATAATTTCCAGAAATGAAAAACCTGAGTGATGAGTGGATAAGTAACGATCGTAAGATCTTGTTTTCGTTTTTAGATTGAAGAGTTTTTATCTTGGGATTAGTATCTCTTTATGTAATCCTCAACATCTTAATGTACCTTCATTTCCACAGGGCCCCCGCGCTGAGGAAGCCTATTCCTTAAACCGTTAATCACCAGTAATTATCATTCTGAGGGTTGTCAAAAATATCCCATAGTTGAAGCTCAGGTAATAAAAACTTATTACTCTTAGGGTTGTGTATCAGTAAATATGTATTGGCGTATCATGATCAAAATGATCCGAAACATTTCGTTTTCGTAGCTCATAAATTGCTTGCGAGAATATAAAAAAATATAAAAACTTATCCGTAGACTTTTTTCCTCTTATTAATAACACAAACAGCTTTATCTTTTTCTTCGTTCTTGATGGCGGAAAATAAGTATACTTTGTTCTAAAGTTTTTGAATGACAACTCCATCTGCAATTTGGTACTGAAACTTTAGAGTCTAAAATATCATAACTATCTGAGATATTTCTGTTCTGACAGCAAAAATAAATGAAGGAGCAAAAGCTTAAAGGATTAGTAAGGAAGGGTACATGCAATAAGTGAAAAGTCAGTTTTAAGCGCCGAAAGATAGACGATAATTTAGGCGTTCAACTTTGAACATTGTATAACCTTGCACAAATATAAAAATATAATGCACAAATATAAGAAAACTGGTGAATTAAAACTAACTTTTTAAAGGTATAAAGAGCGGAATTTACTACATATCTCTCTTTTAGATTTTACACTTTTTGATAGGTTTTTTTTTTTTTAGAATTCAGGATACGAGTTCAAAGAGTTCGGCCTCCGAAGTCACTTACAAATGAATCGTAGCTCTTGACTCCTGGCTTTGTCGTCTTGGTAACTTGGAATGAATCAAGGGCATTTTTTGTTTATCGTTGTTTGGAGAGCATCCAACTCAATAAGTGTTTACTGAGCTACTCATGTTCATCGAAATACTCGAAATACTCACGTAAAGAGCCCTTATAGTCCCGTTGAAAAGTACCGCCGACAAAAACAATACCGCATGTGGTAATTATTCGGCCACGGGTAGACCACCACTCGGCTATTCTGCCGTGCGGTCATAGCAAGTGGCACCATCAAAACATATGAATGTAATAATCATCAAATCAAGATCTTAAAATTCAAAAGAAAAAGACTAATTAAAAACTCCATTTATGAATATATATTGTCATATAAGTCAAGCGTGGGCTTCCTGGGGTTCACTGAAGTCATCATGATGGGAAAAACTGGAGAAGACAAGCTGCAAAACCTCATTGTGGGTCTCTAGCGACGATTTAATCAGTCTGAATTCAGGGGGATAAGGTCAACCTTTAGGATCTTAATAATAGAAATTTCAAGTGTAATCGGGAAAGATCTTAAGAAAAACGTCAAAAACTTTGAGCCAGAAGAACTCGGAACGTTGCGCCATGACTGGCATGAATGGAAAAACAAGTTTAATTCCAATTTGCTTTAGGAAATCGCTTCTTAGTATTACAAAGAGAAGAGTTAAACTCTTTTAATCCTTGCAATAAGATCATATAAGAGGTATGTCACTGTTTTAGATCAGAAAGGTCATTCACAATTCAAAATAGTCTGCGGAACATTCTTGTCAAGCTCCCCGGCGCATTCATCGCTGGACACTCCTCTTTCGCTACTCGCCTGACCCCGGATCAAAAAGTCTGTTAATAATAGAACTATAACATCGAAGAAATATACACTCATTATCTGATGTTTTGTACTTTCTTTATCGAGATCTCCTAGTTTAGGCTTTCTCCAGCACAGAGCAAATCAGGGGTATGATTCGAGTCCTTTATAGGATTTGAAGACCTTTATTCGTGTTAACAAAGGTAAGGATATCGTTGGAATAGGTCTTATAAAAGCGTGTTTTCAGATGATTTATATGACAAGTAAATGATGAATCCTAAAACCTAATAGACATATTTGACAGTGCAAATGAAATTTCAAATACTGGGATGAGAAACCAACCATTCAGCTTTGGTCGCCCTTTGGGTCGACACTAGAGAAGACGTATGTTATTACAGTGAGGACACTCGGACCGTGAACAATTCGAAATTTTTGTCTTTTTCCTATAAAAAAAATGCATACTGTAAATCATCCATTGGTTCATTCGAGAATGGAAATAAGATTTATTTTGATTGCTTGGTGTATTTGAACTCATTGCTTCATTCACAGGGTTTGAAACTGTAGGAGGTTCAGTAAAATCAGAGTCCTTCCACTGTCGATATTCTTACTTTAATAATTTTCAGGAACGTCAGGATCGATCAATAAACTACAAGGCAATTTGTAACTATAAAACTAAATTAATTAAACCGCAGGAACATATTGCTTAAACTTATCGTTACTTCGAAAACAACTTCATACTTGGACATCAAATCCTCACGTCTTCAATATGACATCAATTTAATGATTTTTTTGTCATTTTCTTCGTTTTCTGTCGTCTTAAAGTGTACATAAATAAAACGAACGCATGAGTAGAAACAGTCGAAAAAATGTTATTATTTCTAAGATGTGCAATTTTTCATATCTAACAATTAGAATATTCTGAGCCACAAACACTCATAGCGTCGACAAGAGAAAACGAGGTGGAAAATATTAACTAATTTCGATAATTTTTAGGCGAACTAAATTGGAGATGAATGAAAAGCTTTTTCTATGATTATTAGCTACAACTTCTGTTGATGTTTTCTAGATTATAATCCTGGTTTATTTTGCTGGCAAAATGTAAGCAAGGCAATAACGAATTTTGGAGACTGAGTTGCATGTTGCTCAGTAACTGATCTTTTCTATTCACACTCAAGTTAATACTGACCGCCAATTGTCAGTGCTTCAAATACCATGTAAGCCAATCCCAGTACGTCGTACGAAGATATAAGAAGACTACAGTATGTTTCTGCAAGTTTGTCTCGTATTCACACCCTTACAGGATTCTATTTTAAGTTATGTAGTTAATTTCACTAACCTGCTTTAGTGCAAAACTGAGCCAAGCCCCTTTGGAGTATAGCTCAGTCGCGTACTAAAATTCCACAGAAAAGAACGTCCAAGAGGTTCAATAATCTAAATGTCACTCATGACCTTCGCCGGATAAAGTGTTCAAACAAAACCAATGTTACTTGAGGGCGAGCTTTGTACAGATTTCACTAAATGTTTGCGACAAAAATGGCATTTCTATTTTATACTCAATAAAAGATAATAAACTACTCAATACATTTTCAATATCAAAGCAATTCCAATGTCATTACTGTCCGCGCGACAAAAATGGAACTACTTTAGTTTCATAATCAATAGAAAATATAAACCTCTTAATACTTACTATAGACCTTCTCAGTATCAAGTCTAGTGTCAATAAAGATGGTTCCAGAGAGCTAGAAATAGGCCAAATCACGGCGGGAAACAAGATTCATCTAGCCATGGATTGACCCGATGATGTTTAGGATGATAAATTCAAGATTTTTTTAATGGAAGTGACCAATCATTTGACCTTAATAATAATAATTGACAGAAAAATGATCAAAAAGTTTGAAGTAAATTAACATGAAAACATGTGTTTTGTTGGTTATTTGAATTAAGAGAGACCCGAGTAATTGCAGTTTAATGGTACAAAACTTTTCCCAAATGAAAAATAATACTTAAATATGTAACAACTTATTTAAGTGGGGATCAAATTAATGCCGTGCGCCTTTCGCTCGCAAGAAGAAAAAGACTAACGCCGCAAACAAACAGAATTTTGGCATGCTCAAAAATATTTGAGATTATTTTAAAATCATACAATATTCTGTAAGAGATTATTATTTGTACTTTAATTGGTATGAATTCTGTTTATTTATTTTCGGCGAAACAAAGTAGATAGCGATAAAGGTACTTACTTTATATTAATAGTACTCAGTTTGCATGTGAAAATTCGAATCACATTTACTTTGATTATGTATATAAAGCAAATTTTCATTGATTGATTTCTTTGTCAGCACCGCGCAGGCGCATAATTCCTGTAGCCGCGGGAAACTAGTGGCAGCAGCGTCCGATGTTTTTCTTTTTGGCGCGAAATCAAAGAATTTCTATTTTCATTACTATTCCTTTACAGAATGTTTAGATAAAGATCTTTATTAATGGCTGTATTAAGAATGACATCGGCAAAATATCACGGTAATTAGAAATATAAACTAAGCCGAAAATGACTGAAACTATTTTCACTGGTATAAGTTACAGTCAGCAGTTGAAGTTGAACTTTCGTGACTAGTCAGTGGAAAACTGACTAAAACTCGTCAGTGTCATGAAACTTAGCTTAGAATAACATTGAATACTGAGAAAACCGCATCTTTTGCTTATGTTTTGCCTCAAAGCTTATTGTTTCTTTCTATTTTTACTACAGAAATTCTCGATAAAGGCCAGAATCGTTGAGTCTTCAATGTGGATTTTTACTTTGCTGATCCCCTTCGGCGAATGAAGATTTTGAAAGTCTATGAGTCTTGCTAAAGGTAATCATTTTGCTGTGAGTTTTCGTTCTTATGTACTGATGTAATGCTGATTTCAAATCTGGAAAGAAAAATTGGGTGTCCCGAGTTTGTTTTCGAGATAATCAGCATTTAACGCGCGAGTTTTTGGAGCAAAAATTTGCGCCACCGGAAGTAATTATAATGAAGATTAAGATTCATAAGATAATAGTTATTTCCTGATTCTATGATTGCACGAATGAAGGCTAGCCAATCATTCTACAATAATACGTTGATATTTTCGACAAAAAGACAAAGAGATACATTTTCATATTTTGTAACTTCGGTGCTCTTAAAAAATCTCATAAAGTCGAACAAAATTCCCTACAAAAAATTTTTTTTTTCATGTGTTAGAATATTTAATTTTTTTTCAAATGTTGATATAACCTAGATTTTTAGGAGTTTATTCAAATAAGCTATTACAAAATAGAGAGTCCCGTGCAAAATTTGAGGGTTTTGCCTTGTTGAAGCTCAAAGCGCGTATAATTCTTCAATAAAATCTTTTAGTTTTTCAGCGGTTTTTGATTGCGTGTACATTGTGGGCTCAATTCGAACGTTCAAAGTAGGCAGCCACCTTAAATCTTAATTTTAAGACTGACTTAAGGCGTGCAATTATATTTTTCTATTGTATCCGGGCGGTATATTATGTTACACGACAAGATAATCCTGCAAGAAATCAAATCAAAGCTTAGTCCTGTTTAAGACAAACTGGACAGACAAGAAGGATAATTACTTTTCGAATAATTGAATCCAGATATTTTTAACCCTTAATTAGCTTATACCAACCTTTACCAACCTTGGTGTCGTCTTGATATCACTAGAGAAGGCAACAATTACTTTAATTAATGGATAATGACTATAGAAATATTCTAAAACTTTGTTAGTCTTGCTTTATATTAGTGTGTCACTTAGTATCTTTACGGGCGGTGTTGTCGGGACTCAAATTATTCTAGTGAGTACCTATAGCTAGCAATTCACTAAGTGCCTTGGAAGCTCGCCCTTCGATCTACGGATAAAATTGCCATTTAAATCTATTTTTGGTATAATATTTTACCCATATGTCAGTAAGCACTAAAATCGTAAGATAATTGCTTCCATATCGGACACGCGATTCCAGAGTTAAGCCGGAAGTTGGAACACAATAGTTGAAAAGAATTATCATCCTTTAGATTGCCAGGATATTATCAGTACTTTTAGGCTGTAAACTAGGCTCTCTCGCTCAAGTGCGCCTCGGTCGTAGAGTTCGTTTATGTAATATCTGTTGAAGCCACTAAAAACTTGAGGTTTTTCATGATTGACGAATGACTTAAAAAGGCTTCAAGGCATTTTCTCATTGTTTCATTCACATTTTGGTCATAATTCCGCGCCCTTCTATATATATTTTACCTTGGCGAGAAAAAGAAAGAGTTTGGTAAATCCAAGTTATTGTAAAAACTTACTTTAACGTCCAAATTAAAATAAAGTTTCTCGTTTGGACTAGATTCACTGCAACATTACTAGAATACCAATCAAAAATTAAAATAACTGGACAGAGACCAAAAGATATGCAGGCGCAAAGTAGTATTACTGCGCATGATCAGAACTGGTTATCGATTTCATCCAATCAAAACAAAGCTTTGATATTACGCACATATGAGTGAAAAACTGTCCATTCAAAGCTACAGATAACAGAATCACGGGCGATTTTTGCTGCTATTTTTGCTGCGATTTTTGTGGCAATTTTCGGAAATATAAAATCTTTCGTCTCATCCTTCAAAAGAGACATTCGTCTAGGAAAATCTTGGTATCCTGAAAAAAACTTTACAAGTAAATTCTTACCATTATTTATTATGGAAAGGATTACCGAAAAAATCGCAGCAAAAATCGCCACAAAAATCAATAGTGTAAACGGGGCTGTATGCAAAAGTTACGGTACAAAGATATGGTACAAAGAAAGTTGGCATTGGCTTAGATACATTTAAAAAATTAATGTCTAGTTTACGTTTCTCTTCTTTTTTATTCCTGGAGATTTTGCCCATTTTTTTCCATTTAATAAATCAAGTACGTATACCTTTTAGAATCACGACTCCCAGCTTTTACTATTTTTGCATTTTAATACATGCTCTCAATCATGTCCGTTTTCTAGGACACAGACATAAAAAACAGCTCACATGTGCATGTCAACGCTTTCTAAAAGAACGGCAAAATTCAAGGTTTTTGCCCAATTAATGGATTTACATGATTGCCTAAAGCGCAGGAAGCTAAAGCAGAAAGCATGCATATATCATCATTTAGCTGAGGAGAGAAAAAAAGAAGATAAAAAACATTTTTTCCCGGTAACAGCAACAAAGCGGTTAGGCCACCATTTTGGATTATCCCTGGAGGTGATTATCGGGTGATAGTGTAAGTTTCTTGACCAAGACTTTCAATAATCACCTGTGTATTTTTACTAACAATGGATATATCTCCCTGTTATATGAAATATTACAAATTAAGAGGGGTGAGGCAAAGAGGGCTATTAAGTAAGGTAGGGTATAGTGTGTGCTGCACGTGTAAAGTTTTATACATAAAATCAGATATGTGAGTTAAGGTGCGAAAGCTATTCCAACAAGAAAGAGACCGCTTTATTAGGCACCTGGAATAACTAAAGTTGTTACTTAAAATTTCATACATAACAGTTGGGCGTTGGAGCGGTCTGGGGAAGAGGTGTGGGGGCAGTGGGGCAGATTATACCTTTGGTTTTCCTTGTTTAATATTAGACAAACTGCTGCGAAAAAGCTCGTTATCTCAAGATCATTTCAGTACTAATTACGTACTCTTAGCAGTAGTAAGCCTACGCCCTTCTGATCTCCAGCTTCACGTGAAGGATCATCATTGTGAGAAAGTTCGTGACGATTTGCTTGTATTTGATCGGCTCGCTAAAGACGGGGAATGCAATAGTATTGTTAATGGGATATGTTGCCCAAATCTTATCTAATCGCTAATGACCAGAATATATAACCAAAATGGACCGACTTCTCTGAGTGTTAAGGTGTTTTCAAACGATTTAAATAAGAGCTCCTCTCAGCCGAAGAATTCTTAAGTGATCCTCTTTATATTCTTATTCAAATATTCCGTTCTTTTACTTCCTTCCTTCTTTATATCAAACTTTGATCTTGGATGTAATTAAAAACCTAAGGGCGATTAATAGAAGACCTTTTGAATTCATTCAGATAGATTATCATCTGGTCAAAACCGATAAAAAATGAATCATACTTATATCAATGTGTTTGAATAAACATATTAAGCGTTTGTCAAACGCCACATGCTTCTTATAAATGAATATTTCGCTTCCTAACTCGTATGATAAACTCCATTAATACGAAACATCTCATTTTCATATTTTTTGGCAAGACAACCCTACGCATTTTCAATGTTTTCACTTAAATTCGTAGACGAAAGTCCCGAAGTCACTAAAGCCGACGGAGTATATTTATGACGTCATGATTGCATGTCAACTTCCACCTTTTTTTTGTCGGAAATTGATTTCAAACCGTGACGCCCTGGAGCGAGCTCTAGAGAGGCGGGTAAGTTCATCGCGATTGGTGGTTTTATCATTTGGCTTTAGTGAGAGTCGAGTAAATAATCGAAGAGAGGCTTCTACAGACAAAACAACGTTTTCAAGGCATTTGATATAACCGAGGAAGATGCTATGAAGAAAAAGGTGAGATAAATTTTGCAATTCTACATTTGAATTTCGTACCATTGTATGTTAAGAAATGGTACTTATGATCGTTACCTACAGAATTAATAATTCAAGAATCCTCATTTATACACATTTCCAAATTAATTAGATCATTAAAACTGGAGGGTTTCCTTTAAAATAAAAGAACACTGTCCTCTTTCAAAAGAATATCATTTCTTTCAATTTAATAAGTTGAGGTGATTCTCTATCAATCGTACGCTATCGAGAAAATGATTAATCTTACATTCCAGTAACAAAATTTACAGGTTTCCCCCCGTTTCTTTTGAAACAGCACAAAAAAAACCTGTGTTTTTAAAAGCATTCTGGTTTGTTCTTAGTAATCAGTGTAGATCTTATTTCTTAATGATTTTAACAAGAAATTATTGAACGGACGCCATGTTCGTCGCGTGTTATCGAGAAGTTTCACACTTCCATTTCAGACATCTCCTTCAACAGCCAGATTTAGATAATACCAGATTATGGTATCGCGAAATTAAAGACACCTTTGAAACCATAGATTATTCCTAAGGCATAAAACTATTCTGATATCGCAAACTCAGCCTGTTTTTAATTTCTCAGCAAAAGGTATTAGTTTGTTTTGTTTTATTAATCTATTCAATTATTCGTTTTTTGTATTGTACTTTGCACTTCAATTCAACGAGAAGAATTCAAAACACAAGAGGAGGCGTGGTGGAAGTCAACCATAATAAAAGCGATCATAATAAAGGAATTGGTGTTAACTTCGAACTCTTAATAGCTCAAAGATATTCTCATTTAATTTTTTTTCTGTGTCTTGGTTACATTAGATCCCCAAAAATGACTTCGATTTTATTTATTATCACAAAAGCCCTTCGTGAATGATATTAATTACAAAAAACCATATACTGTCTATATTGCTGTTTTCTTCAGTGAATAGTACAGTTTTCACAGCTAGGGGCTGTGTAAATTAAAATAAGGTAAAATCTATTACGAAAGTCAGCGAAAATCCGAGATTAAACTGATTACGAAGGGGAAAAAATATAATCCAAAGTTTTTTCTAAGCCCACTTCAGCTAGTATATATCCATATTCTTTCTTCTCGTACCAAAATTCCTCGTATATTCTTAACGTTTGCACATCCGTTGTCTCATTTCCATATTGGAATTAAAAAAACTAGCACTAGACTATTCGTATTGTATAAAACTTTGCAGGAGAGGTATTTAATCTCTTATCCCTCTAGTTTATGAGCCTTTCTTAAAATAGACGCAAAATGTCTTTGCCTATGACAACAACAGAAGCAATCAATCTTTCAATCCAATTCTACAAGTTTTATAGAAGTTCTTAATTCGGATTCTTAAGCCGGCTGCACTGCGATTTTAATTTGGTGTCATTCAATTTTCGAGTGCAAAAAGATTTAGTGAATTTTGTTTACAGTCCTATCCTCCTTAAATAATAAATTATTAAATTATCATTTTGTAACTCATTTGCCTTAACTATAGTTTACGATATTATTGCAAATGTTGATTAAAAATAAATATTGACTTATAAGATTTTAATCCTATTTAATCGGAAGAAATCAAGACAGATTTACTCCACTTTTCTTTCCGAACCCCTTTCAATTTCGAGCTCAGAATCTCAATCTTCCGGATCTTTAATTGGTCAGCGGGCCGACCCAGCTGATCACAAAGCAGTTTGGGTATATATATAAGAAGATCGAGCCCCTCTCCGTGTCGAATTGTGGCCTGGTACTGAGGATAATATTTGCAATAAATATTTCAAAAAAAGGAATTGATGTATTTACTAGTTAGTAAATATTTTAAAAAATAGGGAGAATAAATATTATTTTCCAACTTTCTTTTATTTAGATGTCTCGATACCAGATTATATAAATAACTTTTTTAAATCAGTAAAAACTCAGTCTCTCTACGAGTCACAAGAAGCACTACCAAAAACTATTATCTACGTGCACCTAATAATAGGATTAGTTTAACTTGAAGAGGTCTTGCGTATTGTCATCAAAACATCACAATCTCAACTGTTTATGGTATAAACGCTTTTCTGTATGGTTCAGAAATCAGTGTTATAAGTCACGAGAAAAAATCTCGAGTCATTTCGATGTTTGGTTTCCGAGTTATGAAAGTTCAGTTTGTGTCACGCAATACATTCACGTCTCAGTCTAAATAGCGATCAAAATAATAAAATAATTTATTTTAAAAGAAAGATTTTCCCTTAGACATGTTTAAAATATCTATTTAAAGTATATTTAAGTGAAATATAGTCAAACATATTAAATATTTAATCATTTAAAGCCTTTGGAGTTTTGTCCGCCATGATGGTGTACCAACTTGGAACACCAAGATGGCCGCTCCATAAATTTTAACCAAAAATTGCGTTATGTTTACTCGCCTATAGTTTCGCAACTAAATGCTTCACAGCCTCAAATCTTAGCAAGAATATGTAGTTTTGACCGCTTTTCAAGATTATGAAACTTGTATTTCATGATATTGCGAATTTACGCTTTTGAAATTCATGATGACGTAGGTAAAAACCAAGTAGTGGACCAACATTATACAACATCTTACCAATTAATATCAGAAATATTAAATCTTTAGCCTCCTTTAAAAAGAAATTGTATAAATACTTTCTAGATATGTATATAAAAACTAACTATTTCAATATATTTTCATGATAATCCTTTCGTTCTTGTTTTTATATCCCAAAGAATGACAAATAAGAAAATAGTTATTATTATTAATATATTTAAATAGGCAAATAATTTATTTTTAATGATATATTGATTTTCTTCTTCTTTTATTCTCACATTTGTAATTTTATTCTCAGAAGGCCCAGGGTAAGATGAGCTATTCGCTAAACTGGTGTATATTGTATAAATAGTTTTAAACTTAAATAATAGATAAGTCAAATGCAAAAGGCCTGGGATAATGTCTTAGATAAATATACGAAGTTCTTTGATCCTATTACGACTTATAGCCGATAACCACAAAAGTTCCCTTAATTTATTCAACATATATTTTTGTACTCAAAACAACTGTTTCCTCCGAGAAATAAGGTCAAACTGAGACGTTCCAGAAAATAAGGTAGCGTCTAAAATAAGAAAAACAAAGTTTGTTGACCTATTACCAGTAACCGCAGACTTTGTCGTGTTGGTCCCTCTTCCATTATCAATATCTTTAATTTTTTTGCTTACCTAACGACTGTTCGCCTTAGAGACCCACAGATGTTTCGGAAACTGTGGCTAGAGTAAAAACCTCCCGCAACCTGACTTTGAGTTTTCACCGCAGATTTTGTTATGGCGACTTAAGTTATTATATGTAGTACATGGTCATGCGAAAATATAGAATCCTAATAATCACCCTTCTCTGCATGGATTCTACTGACATTCTAATTCATAAGTCATTGACTTGATAATAAATTTGTTGTCTGAGCATAGGCAGTAATAATTAAAGCTGTTAATAAAAAATAGCATTTCAACTTTTATCCTGGTTTTAAGAATACGCAAAGAAACCCTATTCAATGTTAAATAATGTACGAAAGGTTTTGCAAATGGCTTCCTAGTGCTTGTTTCAGACTCGCAAAAGGATCAAAAAAATATTTTTTTAAACTCAAGCCTACGAATTTATATTTACGAATTTACTTTTTCATGCCAAACCAATGACCCTCATCAGTGAATAAATAAATCAACAAGTCGAATGGCTTTCCTCGAATTTAAAATATTCCCAAGAAGCATTGCGAAGTGCGTTCGATCTGTCTTCGTGCCTCTTGGGTGTAAGAGCGCATGCGCAAATTAAAATCACGGTTTCCATTGACCGACAAGAGTGAAAAACGTCTGCGCATGCTCTGAATCCGTATGCAAATTAGTCAAAACATAAGTAAATTTGACTTTCAAACATGCCTTATAAATTGGACTTCACAAAATGCCAAAACTTAGTGTCCAAGCTTGAAACTTAAGGGTAATTCTTTCATATTGTGTTTGTTAATATAGCATCTTGGTCTGACAAAAGCATACTCTCGAACTTTTTCGTATGCTTGGAGAAAACAATCATTTATTTTCTCATTCAAACTCTTCAAAATTCTTAGAAAACGTGCTGAAGTGCACGCATGTGCAAACGTTTCCCCCTGGTGTTATAGATAACTATTTAGAGCCCACGATATGACATCTATGATACACTCAGCAATTACATGACGAATATTTCCCTCTTCCGCTTGAGGGCAAAAATACTCTTGCTTGGACTTTTTGATCGTCGTGCCGTACTGATAACATCTTTCCTGAAGGAACAAAGGAAATGTTCCAGTTAAAAAAGATTATGCTTTGCTATTTTTAGCTTATTTGTGTTTAATGTTTCGCGTCAGCAGCACTGTGGTTCTTAATACTAATGTCAGTGGTCTTTTAAAAATTAAATTATAAAAGAAAGAAAGAAAAAGAAAAAGAAAAAAAGAACTTTGTTCTTGATAATTTTCTTTCGGTTACTTTGATTTTATATTAAAAATTCAAAGATTTCCACAAGAGAATATGAACTATAAGTTTTCTCTTGATTTCCATTACTTGCTTTTGGCGTGGCAACTCTTTCGAGGCTCGTTTAAAGAAAATTCTGTTTTTCGGATAATCATCCGCGCAAGTAGCTTTTAAATTTGCGACTGTCGTTAACGTTGCTTTTTTTTATTAACTGTATTCTTAGATTTCTTCTTTCTTTTCGTTTAACACAACCCAACCTATATCCACCCGCGTGACAATTCAATAAGTCAACTTCATTAGGAACACTTCCTTTTACGTTAGCTTTGACATCATCGGCCAACACCGGCACACATTATAGCTCTCTCTGCCATATTTACAATGTCTAATAAACACTTATCTAACGTACTCTTACGGCGGCTTTCATTTTAGGTGAACTTTTTCATGATTCCGTCCGTACGTGATCCGTGAAAATCCTCTCACAGCAGAAAGGAAACTACAGCTTCGAGGAAGAAAGACAAAAAAGAATTAATGTCAAAGTTAGCCTTGAAAAGAAGAAAGGAAATGCTCTTAAAATGCACCGTTTTATTTATTTTCGTTAATCTCAACCCAATCGGCTCTTTGTTGACTCAGAGTTGAATCAGTTAACTTTAAGATTTGATTCCCACAGACTGCGAATGTGACTATCTTCGGTTGAAACCATATTGAGTAATCAGGAGCGGTTTTCGTATCAGTGTGAGAAACGCTAAATTTGTAGCCGCACTGTAGTCATATCGTATCTTAACGTAACCATAGCGTTGTGATTTCCTTAATTACTAGAATACAATGGGAATCATTTTAATGCTACAGCATCTCGTACCGTGTACATTTAGTAGTTTCCCATGCATAACGATAATGAATCTTATGTGAGCTATTTCATTAATGTTACGGCAAGTCTTATGACGTGTGGTAAGTTTCCCTCCCACTTATACGATAACCATTTAAATGTTACAGCAGGTCGCACCGTGAACATGCTGTACAGAGGTAGATAGATAGATAGATAGATAGATATCTTTATTTGCAATGCAATTGAATATAACGAATAAGAAAAATAAGTTCAAATAACTGCTTTACATGAGTGCCGTGTGAAGTTTAGTCCTTATTTATGGAGAAATGCTTTTTACAGCCGGACTCTTGAATGCCCTTAGGGACTTGGCCGTTCTTAATTCAATTGGTAGGTCGTTCCATAAGGAGGACAGTAACTAAAGCTTTTTTGCAAAAAATTTGTTCGTGGCAATGGAAGGGCAAGTTTTTCATCGCTGTCTCTCAAAGAATAATTATGAATGCTAGAACGATTTACTAAATTGGCATGAAGATAACCAGGAGCTAAGCTATGCACCGATTTGTAGACCATTGTAGCTAAACGCATTTGAAGTTGAGCCTATGGTATATATATATATATATATATACGTTGAGGTATAGGTATTTAAATTCTTATGGGAAACCATTTAAGTGTTACGGTTAGTCGTATACCGTGTACGTGCTGTAAGTCAGTACCGTATGTTTCCCACTCATACAAATAGCCTTCATATTGGAAGCCATGTCAATGTTACGGTAGGTCGTATCTTGTATGTACATAAAAGGTACTAAAACCACTCGAAAGGTCATTTGCAGCCAAGGATGGTCCCCTAAACACGTGCTTAGTTATCTACTTGGCAAGGCTGCATAAAACAAACCATGACGAAGAGTTTCCTTATCACTGACATGCAATACTGAATTGATATTACCGCATTGTAAACTCTAAGCGATAGTTCCGATTGACTCAGACTAGGTATCTCTAAATCTATCTTTGATTTTAAGTAATTTCTTAAGTTAGATGAATGTCGTTCGACTCGACTATTTTCATCTCAGCCGAACCAATGGCTGCATGGAAAGCTGATGAGTTTTAAAAACCAAAGTAGCGCAAAAACCACTTCCTATCGTCGTGAATATACTCAAACTTGGAAAGAGAACGACGAGAATTCCGAAAGTGAATAGCAAAAAAGGTTCGACATTCAAGTGGTAAAAAACGATAGAGGAAAAATGCAGCAATTCATGAGTTTGAGTATCCTTTAAGGCAAGTTGAAAAGTCGCTTCCCTAAAAAAATCGACAGAATCGTAATCATCAATTCTTCAAATGATATACAGTGCTTTGTAGAAGCTTTCTAGATGATTTTTCTTTTCAAAGCTGCATGAGTACAATATCGATTTAAAAACTCAATAATTTAGAAGACAAACATGTTGATTCACTGCAAATGTTATTTTCACTGAAAATTCATTAGAAATACGTAAATTATTTTAGTAAATACAATTAACACTTCATGGCAAAAAAGAGAGTATTCTATTTACATAGACTGAAAAAGAATGGTTCAATATTCAATATTTCGATATTTTTCATTATTAAGCTTGACAACTGTCTGACAAAAGCTTTCTTTGATACCGATTAAGGATTGGCGCTATTCTCTTCCTTCTTCAAGGATTAAGTTGTCTTTTTAAGAAAGACTGAAGTCATGTATAACCAATCAGTTAGGTTTGATATGTTTACTTTAGGCAATTTTTTAATATCATAATTGAAATTTTAGGCGAAAATATGTTTACATATAAAAAGAAAAGATTGAAAAGATGTCCAATGAGATGTGCTCACAAGCAAAGCTTCGGATTCCAGATTCTCCGGCTTATTGTTTTTGTTGAAGTGTTTTCTTATTCCGGTTAGGATCGTTGAGCTTAGAGCACGCTATTGACAACAAGATAGACTTGGAAAACTGTTGTAAGTAGAATCTTTTATTAACTATTGTTATTTTCGACACTCTCTTATGAATTAGTTAACACATTCATTATACATTTGCTACGAAATGCAGATATGTTGCAAAACTCCTTTCTGCTATTTTCTCGCAAACTACAACATTAACTTACAATTCACAATTGAACGAGTTATACTCAAAGAAAAAGCATTGTTTTCAACCTTTTGGTTCAAAGAATTCAACTGTGTATTGTTTCAATCCGGCACAGTTTGAAACTTTGAAAATTCTTTTCAATCAAACTCGGTACTCGAAGCAAAACAAATTAGTACTAGCGCCAATGGTTTGTATTTTGATGAAAACCGGCGTTGCAAAAGATGGAACTAGAATTCAAATTAACAAACATTTTCCAGATTTTTATATCAGACAACACAAATTTGACTGAATCTTCGGAAAAAAAATAATGTCTTTGATTGGGATATCGAATACTGCAAGATTACTCATATATGGACACAATCTCTTTGCCAACATATACTAATTAATCCAAATCTGTAAAGTGAGGATTTTAATTATTTGTTGTTGTTTGATTTATTTTCTTTCTTTATTCCATTTCTTCCTATTCAATCTTTTTTCTCGATTCACTACTTTTGTTTGTCATTTACTATGATTTTCTTTCATTTGTAAAAAGTTTTCTAGATTGATTAGAGAACTGAACGGAACCTAGAATAAATAAAAGAAAATGTTAGTCAAGTACAAGTGATCACTAAAATTATAGAAAATAAGTAATATCGGCAATGTCTTTTTTAAGTCTCCTGATTTCCAACATGCGACAATTTCTAATTGAACTTTTGTTATTTTTCCGGATATCGATGAAGAAGGTAATGAATAACTAAGGCGCGGTTGAAAATTAAATTATTCAAACGAAATACTGGAAAAACGGATAACTTCATTTTTTAAAAGACATTTTTTCGAATAAGCTGTTACTCATTCATTAGTAAAACTACTTTTCAACAATTCACCGCACAACTTCTGTTTTCGCTTCACACCTGGACGCAATTGGGATTGGAATCCGCATGACTGACAAACAGGAATAAAAATCTTATTAAGTCTGTTACAGTCCTAATAATAGAATAGGTTGAACATAGCCGTGTATTCCACTATTGCGGTATCGTGCATCTACACCACACAACAGATTTCCTATGATAAACGACGTGTACACGTGCAATATATACTTCGGTTCTTTGGTTGTGATAACTCTAATTTTTATTCAGTAGCTACTTTAGTGGCTGTCGTGGCCACAAGAGCTTAGAAACTCCTTCAGTGTCGTAAGTAAGTACCATATAGTATTCGTGAATATACTACACAGGAAATGAACTTAGATTTCTTGAAGTTTCAATGCTCGTTTACAAAATCATTCTTAAAAGTTAGAGTTAAGTTATGAGTGATTTTGATCTTGAAACAAGTCAAAATTATGATATACTGTTTGTTGAATATTACCTTACTATAAACCACAAAAAATATTTGTAAAGTCTCTAGTTATTCTAGTTTCCCATTACGTTATTGCAAAATTAGTTCTTTTTGTATTAAGTAACGTAACTTTTCTTTTTTTATCTTATTTTATCAGATTCATGAATATATTTTTACTGATTCGTCGGACAAGATATTCACTGTTGTAAATCTTTGATATATAATTCATATGTTAATAGAATAGACGCCTAGGCTATATAGGGTAGTTTATAGTGTTCTTACGAAAGACCACAGAGTACACTGATAAATATAGTATTATTACTATTTACCCTTCAAGTGTTGCATGAACAATAATTTTAGCAACAAAGAACTGTCCTTTTTTCCTGCATGATTTAACTTTTCTTTCCCAAGATATTCATTTATTGCTATAAAATATATTTCAATTGTGAACAATCATTTGAAATATTCAGGGCTCGACTTCAGTTCCTGATCGAATTAAATTTAAAAATTTAAAAATGTTAGGCTTTATTCTGATGAAAGAGAGAAGAACTAGCTTTTGGTAATTAGTTGAAAAAGAAATTTGAGAAGCTAAGAAATTAACGCCTACTCTGCTGTGAGATGGGTTTCTCTGCGCGGGAGTTCAGTTTTATGAATATCAAGAGAGTTTTGTTGAATGGGGCAAGGAATTGTTGTCCAAATATTTCAAAATCTTTTTACACTAAAGTTAAAATTTAAGCAATACGATTTTCCTTATCTTAGTTAACATCAAATGAAGTTTTCCTTGAGATTTTCAATACGTGGAAACGTCGTTTCAATGAGCCATTCCGAGGTTATGGGGAAAACTGGTTCGAGTTTGTATTAATTTGCATTGTAGGCCTGTAGGCGAAATAGGTGAAAAAATAAGCCAAATGTATTATGCTCCAGTTCGTCATAGATCTTTGTGACTGGGATCTTTACGAAGTCGACTTGATATATATCTAATTGTCAGATGAAGATAATATCTAACGATTCTGATACTATGAATTAGGAAATCTCCGACCATAAAACGAAATACGCACAAACACAAAACAACATGAAATCACTTCGGCAAAGAAAGGCAGCTCGTTCGACGTTCTAGCTACTACAAATTTCAATGAATTCTAGTTTTCTTTAGTTTCTACTTTTGCCGCGGAGCTAGACCTATAGTTCGGTATATGTTTAATTAAAGACATTCATTTGTTTTTCTGACATCTGTGTCTAACGATGTGGCGAAGATGTGACAAGTACATTTTTTCCTGAAAAGATGAGGACGCAATAACATGTGAAAAATTCATCACACAACAGAAAAAAGGCGAAAGATCTAGAAAAACGAATCAAAGAAAAAGAAAAAAACAAAAAAAAACGAGTGAATCAAAATATAAATGATAACCACAGTCTCCTTAATAAAAACATTCATATCAAAAAAAATTAAGTCGCGGTTAGGATTGGGAAAAAAAACATGTTTCTGTTACGACATCTTGTGCACGGCCCAACATCGGCCAAATCCCAAAATCCATTTTTTAATGCATATTTAATCATGTATCTTTCTTCCTGTGTTGTATTGATATTCATTACTGAGTACTACGTTTCGAAACACAGGTGTTAGTAAGTTAGTCCGCAGTTTATTCCTTGCGAGAATAAACATTTGGGCCAACTTGGCGCCCTTGAAAGAAATAATATTTAGATATTAATAAAAAGAATTATAATTAATAAACTATAGGGAAGTATAGCTTTAGGAAAAGGGGGCCGGAGGCTGTAGCTACATATCTCGCTAGTTATGTAAGCTCGGCTTTCAACTTCCTCTACTTTAAATGAAAGTAAGCGAATGAACAAGGAAAAGCAAACAAACAATTATCAGAATTAAGAAACAAACAAACGAGAGTGCGAAATTTACAATAGAAAACAGAAAACAGCGAATAAACGATTAAACCCAGTAAGTTAAAAATATTCAAAAACAAACAAAAACAAAGGGGACAAATGAATAAACAGCAAAACTAAAACTCTGCATTGCGTGTTTTCAAGTCACGTATACTTTTGTTTTTTTGTAGCTCAAGGGTCCATGAGTATGAACTTGATAATGTTACATTAAAGTTGGCCTGAAGGCGTGCGAAATATTCAATTATCACTCTTAAAGCGTCTCTAAACTATTCTATTCCGTTTACCCCGTTGATCCATTTTAAGATGACTCAATACAAAGTTGCTCAAATTTACGCTAATCTTTCTGATACCTTTACATCATTTTTGCATTTATTTTGAGTACTGGTTACTACAACGTTAATTAAAACACTGAGCTTAAGAAGAGAAATGATTTACAGCCATTAAGTTTGATATCTCTTAGCTTCGAGTAAAAAAACGACGGTTAAAGATAAGAGAGAGAATCAGAAAGTACCGAAAGTGCTTGATTTATGACTTTAGTTAATGGAAGCACAACAAGCACAACGCCTGTATAAATAAGCTGACTGGATTAACTTGTCTCGTCATTCGCCTCAAGCAGAGAATGCAGAAGTAAAACTACTCTGTTTTGGTTGTTAGAGTATTTCCTAAAAACCAAAAGAATCTAATTCTGTAGTCAGTTGTACTGAAAAATCTATTATCTTTTGCAGAAGAATGTAAACTGCAAAAAAGAACCAGAAAACTACCACTAGTAAAACTGAAAATCACCAAAACTACTGCAATAGTAAAATTTTCATATAACTGTAAAGAAAAAAAAGGTAAGATTATCTTTTAACTCTTCTTTATTCATACAAGATTTTTTTGTTGGTGCAAAATATCTATTGTTTGCTGAGAGTTTACATTCTTAAGATTTCATTGCTAGTATATTGAGGACGTACAGAAAGAAATAAATGCCCAATGGTCTTGTACGATAATTTCAGCTAAGATACACGCAAGCGGTAAACTGTGTTTGTATAAGTCACAATTTTCTATTTTCGGCCTCCCCAGACATTATCCATCAGATGATTAGAGGATCAGTTACAGCTTTGTTGAATTCTTTGAGTTTGAGTTGAGTTTCACGTCATACCAGATAAAATTAAAGTCCTTAGGTTGAACTTGAGTTGTGTAACCCTTGTCGGTCTTACGACTTTCAGCTCAGAAACAAGCGATTGTCGTATACCGTTGTTCAAATTTCTTCTACAGTACATTTGACTTAAAAACGGAAACAAAATGTTTTTTAATAGTTTAATATCGTTCAGTATAGGTTAAGAGAATACATTTGTTTTACATTTTACAGCTAAATAAAGCCAGCAGAAAAATGAGAAGGATTTCAATTTCTATAAACAGTGCCATAAAATAAAAATAAAAGAAACAAACAAACAAACAAAAAACAAAACAAAACAAAAACACAACAACAACAAACAATCAAACAAAAACACACACACGCTAAAAAAACACGCTTTAACACACGCACACACGCTTTAAACATCTACTCAGGAAACTTCTAAATCAGAAGATAATGTTCGATAAAAAAGTCGTCACCTAAAACTATACATTCCTAGAGCAAAGGCAATACTGTTATAGAACGTTAGAACGTAACGAGCTTGTTCCTGATCGGTTGAAAATTTAGGATACCAAACGACTCACTCTATTGAAACATGATTGATATCTATCTAATATGTAACTAATCTCACTTGTTGTTGGCCAATCAATCGCTGTGAAACATTGTGTCAATACTTGGGTAATCTTGAAAGTACTATATATCTATACCCTGACTCAGGTAATGCTTAATTAGAGATCGTTATCTTGGCGTTTCCCACGGTATGGCTATAAAACAGCACGGAACTCGAACCGGAAAGGTTTTATTAATAGTTATGTGTCTCGCATTGTTAGCGACTTCACGTGATTATATCTCATTAATCGTTATGAAATATTAAATCTTTCTCTTTGGGCGTAATGCTTTGTCATTCAGCCAGTCAATTTAACTTAATGTAAATCCTGACTTGATGACTTGGACAGGTCACGTGATCAAATTCCTGGCACGCGATCTCGCTTATCGCGATGAAGCGGTTGAATATGTGTTTTCCCTTTTTTTTTTAATTGAATAAACTTAAGGTAATTGTGAATTACCTATTCATGGATATTTTGTCAATGGTTACTTGAAAAAAGTGACATTTACGTCGTTGTACGCCTGAATTCGATGATATTGACAATTCACTAAATGTTCAGAAAATTTTGCTAGCCTTTGTCGCAAAATTAGTAAAGACAAATAAATGTCTTTAATAGATTCAAACGCCTTTATTACTTGATTGATATAACTTTAAAATCGTTATTCATAATGAATAGATTCATCACTTGAAAGCTGTTCATTTATTCTCTGTGTGTTACGGCTTATAAAGGTAGAAATTGTTATTCACGTTAGTTATTTGTTCAACAGATTGGAATCGGTTATAATATATACATCCGGGGCTTTGTGTCTAGTACATCTGTGAGGGAAAAAAGTTCGAGACATCGTGTCTGTGAGTGTCATTTCTCATTATGAGGCTGCGTTCATAATGACAGACAGACAGGACAGATAAAGTTTGGTAGAAAAAGGGGGTATGGTCAAATTTTTATCAGAAAATTGGGGGAGGGGGGTGCACAATTATTGGAAGAAGCTACGAGCTTTGCTTAGGGGGGATCGTATTTTTTGCATGACATTAAGGTGGGATGTTGAGAATTATTTTGGACAATTTTCGCCTGCCCCCCCCCCCCCCCCCCCCTGCCTTACATCGCAGCCAAAGAGATGCAAAGATCAACGTCTGTACTTCACAATTGTAAAAAGAACACTAAATTGTACTAATAGTCAGATTGCGCTATATAAGAACATATTTATTATTGTTGTTTTGCACTTGTAGTTTTGGTAGAGAACCAAGATGGCTGATTCAAGTGCTCTTACAACGGCCCCTCCTTTGGATGTGTTTTTGAGTACGAGTAATCGGACAAACTCAAGTAAGGCCCGTGTTGGACTAACAGTACTCGAGGAGTATGCAAAACATGCAAGAGTCTTAAAACTCACTCTGTATGTGATTATCTTTCTTATAAGTGCGTTAGGGAACTCTATGGTTTGTGTGATCATCTTACGACGCAAAAACATGAAAACAGTAACTAACTACTTTATTCTGAACTTGGCCATCGCTGACTTGGCCTTGACATGTATTTGTATTCCATTCGACATACCTGTTCAGGAGATGGACTACGCGTGGCCTTACGGGGCTTTTATGTGCAAGATTCTGTATCCCTTACAAACATTGACTCTCTTTGCATCGATATACACTTTGACAGCGGTCAGTTTGACCAGATATTGGGCTATCGTTCATCCACTTCGAAGACAGCTCACCATTTCTAAAGCTAAAATTCTTATAGTTCTTATTTGGGTGTTTTCGATAATCCCCGTATGCCCTTATATTATCATACTGCGCTATAGTGACAACTCCTGCGATGAGTCATGGGAAAACCACCACACGCGAAAGATCTACACGGCATTTCTTTTCACCACACAGTACGTCTTACCACTCATTGTCATAGCAACGGCTTACATAAGCATAGCAGGCGAGCTACAAAAGAGAGAATTCGTGACCGAATGTCTAAGAAGGCAACAGTTGGAAGAGACCAGGAAGATAGTGCGCATGCTCGTAGTGGTAACGGTGCTGTTTGCAGCCTGCATGTTGCCGAACAATATCATGTGGATGTGGTTGGACTTTGGAAAAGCAGATCAGTATTTCAAATACTTCTGGGAAGTCGTGGCTTTTAGTAATATTTTAACATTCGCCAACAGCGCTGCCAACCCCTTGTGCTACACCATGCTAAACGAGAACTATCGCAAAGAAGTCAAGTCCACCTTGAAATTTTGTTTGAACAGGACTGACAAACAGGTAGGAGGGCGGCTACGAAAAGGAAGTAGTTTATCAGGGTTTGAATTATTGAAAGTCCCTCGATCAAAGTCAACTACCACAACTGTTAGTAACGTATAGTCACATGACCAATCGCTCTATATTAGCTACCAAAATCTTTAGGTGTACAAGTTTTCTAGTATGTTTTAACTTGAAACGATGGTTTCGATCCAGCTTTGCGGTCTTAATTACCATAGTAACTATCACGTGACAACTTAGTTTATACTCGTTCCCATTCCATTCTCTGATATTAACATTTTTATCGATAAAATGCCGTTTCCCCACGTGACATGGAGCGATTGTTACCACTATTCATGGGCTCCCTAAAGTAACCAATTAGTAACTACGTCTTGTCGATAATACAAAGAAGCAAAACGAACTGATGAATCAGAAATTATAAATAGTTTAATCGATTACATTTTAAAAGCAAACCAGATTTTATAAACCACAATTATGGCTGGTAGAGCTAAAACTTAAAATGCTGGATATTGTTGAAAAACCTCCAACATGGCCGCCACTTCCTACAGGAAATATACCCAAGTAAAATTACTTTGGTCTGAGGCGAGTGCTTTCTACTCCCTCGAGCAAAGTTTTGCTCCCTTTTTTCACGATGTCACTTTTCAAAGAACATAATGTTGAATGAGTGATCTATCAACCATTCCAAGGTCGAGGAAAAACTGGGTTGAGTTTGCATTACGGGCATTCTGGGACTATATCAAGATATCGTCTAATTCGTCCTCTCTCAATGCACTGTATTGCGAACTCGACCCAGTCGTTTTTCAATTGATAATATATAATTTATACCCTACGTACCATGAGGGTACGATAAAACTTACTAAACTCACTAAATAGTTATTAAAACCGAAAACTGAGTAACATATAAATCTATAGTTATGATTACTGCAGAGGGCGAACAAATTTCGGCGATAAATTGAAGGAATTTGTGACGAAAATGCATAATATTTAATGAATGAAAACATTTCTGGGTAAATATAAAATGATAAAAAATACCAATAATAACGATACTTTCACACTTTTCTCCTTTCTAAAATTGAAATTCCTGCAACTGAAGTTACCCTAACTTGTAAGTAATCAATGCATGGATTCGAAAAACCATTAAGCTTGATTCCTTTTCAAGCAAGACCAGCATCCTGAGCCATCCCAAAGAAGATTCCACGTTGGGACAACAAATTCTGAGGTGTATCGAACTCCATCATGAAGCCCTTGTCGAGAACGATGATCCTGGCAATGATTACGGACATAAAAGATAATATTATATGATGACTCTACATAACGAAACTCTACACTTTGTTATGGCACATCTTATAACATATAGCACCAGCTCACTACACCACACTATTGCATATTAGTATACCACACAACATCCGGCAACACCATGCATACAATACCATACCACATAACACCACGCAACACCACGATACATCATTAAACAATCAACAGCAGTGCACTGCACAGAAAACATGTTAACACAATACATAAAATAATTACATACCACTCTACGTCCCACACGATACAACGAACTTAACTACTCATCACATTATGTTCAATACACTACACGAATACACTAAAACCACACTACCTCAATACAATACATACAACACGCTATTACACTATACCACACTACCACAACACATCAGTCCTAATATTCTACCTTCAGTAATCCACTACACCCCACCACTACACTACTATACAGCCATCATATTGCACACCTCCTTACCTGGAGTAATCCATGATAGTATTGAGTCGATGTGCTATAGTCAACACTGTTCGATCAGCAAATTCAGTCCTGATGGTCTTTTGGATGAGTTCGTCTGTCTCGAGATCCACAGCTGCCGTCGCTTCGTCAAGAACCAGAACTTTACTTTTTCTAAGCAGAGCACGAGCAAGACACACCAACTGACGCTGACCAACACTAAAAAAAACCCAGAATAATTAACACAGGTGATAAAATAAAATAAACATTCATTTATTCATACCTGAGATTCTCTCCTCCCTCCGCGACAGAATGCTGCAGACCTTCAGCAAGACCCGACACGAACTGCTTCAGATGGCTGACTTCAAGGACTTTCCACAGCTCTTCGTCTGAGTATTTATCAAACGGGTCTAGGTTGAACCGTAACGTACCAGAAAACAGAACGGGATCCTAACAAGATAAATACTTTGTAATTTGGTATCCTTAAAGTGTAAAATGCATTGATGGTTACCCTGTGGTATGCTAACGAAAGATGACTAATATGAAGAGTGACTCGAACTGGATACCTGTGGAATAATGGTGAGTCGTGAACGCAAGTCTTGAAGGCCCATTACAGCGATATTTATATCATCGATCTTGATGCTTCCCCCTGCACTCTCCAGTAGACGAAACAAGGCCAGAGTCAAGGTTGACTTGCCAGCTCCTGTACGACCAACGATGCCAATCTGAACAGAAGAAATAGAGACCGTGTTAAACATATGTAGCTCTACGGGACTTCACGGGACTATACGGAATCTGTGCCGCGTAATGCTGTGTACAGTGTTTAAAATTCACCATTTTTCATACACTGTTTACTGATTAAACACAAAGCGCTCAAGCGAGGCGCAAAGGTACTTTCAAAGGATTATTCAAATTGAACCTTGATGTATGGAAAATGTGTGAAAAACGTCCAACCATGTGACAATCTTATAATGTGGTATTTAAATCGCCATCACCATTACTATCATCATCATATATCTAATATTATCTGTGCGTTTCGTGGAGCGAACTTGGTAAACGTGCAAGTAAACTAGAATTACCTTTAAATGGCTTTCTTTCTGAACATATCAAAGTTCCAAGATAACAAAGATGGTCCAATCAAAGAAATGCAAAATACCCTCTACCTCTACCCTCTGATATTTGGTAGTCTATACCTACCTTCTCTCCTGGTGCGATATCACAGTTGATATTCTTGAGGACGAGCGGGAGGTTTTCTCTGTATCTCAAGTCAAACGTCTCTATAGCTATGTGACCTGAACCAGGCCAGTCTTCAGGAGGACGATTATCTTCGACGATCCACGCTGCCTGTTAGGGGGAGAGGAGGGGAAATTTTGTAACATAGCATTAATGGCGAAGGGGAAGGTAATAAAGAGGATTTTCTAGGCTCAGATTACCGAAAAGTCAGTTTGTACATCAGAAGCCATACCCATTCACTCGGTGCCTACCCTAATCTACCCTATCCTATCTTACCCTACCCTATCCTACCTCTGTTGGTAGTTCTGAATACTCCTTGGTACGCTCCACGGATACGATGTTTGTCTCGAGTTCACTTGACATACGCACCATCATGTTTAGCGTCTGGGTTACCTGTGGTATTAGAAGTAAAACGTTATGATGTAAAGAAACATCTGTTTTTTGATTTCGTCCATGATACATGGCATGGATGCTTTCGAAGCTTAGAAAACTTCCCGTGGTGCATTGCGCTACATGTAAACACATATTTTAAACTTATGATGTCATTTATGATATGATAGCATATTTGACTTTATTATACTGATTGGCTTTAATCAAAGGCTAAGTGGCCCATCCGGAAATACGTCACAGCTTATAAGCTCTATCTATATATATATATATATATCCCACTGACCTGCAGGGCATAGGTGATTGACATTCCAACAAGACTGCTTTCAATGGAGTCCTTACTGACAACAGCGAAAATTGCAGCAAATAAAATGATAAGGTTACCAACAAACTCTAGACGAAGGGCGAGCCACCTATGAAAGAAACGACATTTTAAAATCTTTAATCTTTCAGCTTTACTTGTCTACCTACCGACCCACCCTGACAAATATTAGACCAGGGGGAGGGGGTAGGTATTGAGCTTAAATAGGCAATTTGTGTCCCTACCTGTTGGAACAGATAAGTGGGAAATAAGCCAGCTGATTTTCGTCTACTTTGTAAAAGTTCCCGCGGGTGAACCGTTGTTGTTGATGGTAGGCTCTGATGGTCGAAGAACCACCGATTGTTTCATAGAAATTGTTGTAGACTGGCGAGCGACTCACTGATTCTATTCTCTTTATCTGACGGGACGATGAGACGTACCATCTCTAGAGACAGGAAAAAGAAATAGAAATAAATAAGAATGAATGGAAAAAAGAAATATGAGATGACACTAGAACACGTGGTGCTGGACTAGTCAAAGGACCATCTAGGACACGTGAAAAGAGAAAATGAGCTCTGTAGAGTTATTGTATTGCGTCGTACCATTAATAGATACAAGAAATAGAGGAATAGAAAGAAAGAATGGAAAGTGGGAACAGAAATGTAGGACGATACTAGGGCGATACTAAAACAAACAAATAAACAAGAGCAAAAACAAGAAAGAAAGATAGACCAGACTTTCCAGTTTCGCACAATCATTGCTTAAAAAAACAATTGCTACTCTACCTGTATTAAGAAATATACTATTCCAAGAGGGACTATGATCGTCAGGAAAAGGGGTGTGGCATAGGTAATAGCAACCAAGGTTCCAAACACACTCAAAAACGTCCTCAAGAAGGCTCCCATAGAGCGTGGAACTGTATCATCTATAGTGTACAAATCCTTTGAAAACCTGTTGACAATACGACCAATGGGAGTGGTCTCAAAGAATGACATAGGTGAGTGAAGAATATTGATGAGAAGACTGTCATGGAGAGATTTGGATGCTCGAATTGAACCAAAGGCCAGACAAATGGACGAAATCAGGACGAATATTGCTTGGAGGAATCCAAAAGCACCATATATACCAAGATAAAGATCACGTTTTTCTGTTGATTTGTCGAGATCCGAACTCCACAGCGCCAACCAAATCCTCGATCCTACCAGACAACCTTCTGACATCAGCATGAATGACAATACCAGAGCAGCTAACAACACTCCAATGGATTTTGCGTATGTCCAGAATACAGTGAGCTTTACCTGTAAACGATGACGTATACTGATTACTATTGAAACTTACTAGAAGCCCCGTCCCCTCCCTTACGCAACAAAACTACTGCAATCCACTAAGCAACACAGACTTAATTTAAATAATTCATAACTGGCACGGAGAATGGCCCGGCACTGGCGCAGAGAGTTAGAAGTGATATTCTGAAGGGAGCAAAGGATTGCAGGCTAATCTTTAGTCGATTTGCAATGTTTTCCCATTACAGACCATGTTTCAATCTCTTGAGAATAAGATTCTTTGTTTGAGTTGAATCTATCCATATTCATGTATATTCTGATGGGTGACCGTTAAACAAAGATACGATACAAGTGATCTGTAATGAGAATAGACCGTTTTCTCAAGGTGCTGTGCGCATGCAATTTGACGGGCCACGAAACTGAAAAACGCAAGTTCAGTAAAATTGAGAAGACAGTTTTATATTTAAAGAGGAGAATAATCGATTTTATGAATTCTTATCGAAGAAAAGTTCATAGCAATGCATGATAATGCTCGTGTACTGGTACCGTGGTCCGCCATGTTCCTTATATTTAGATGAGAAAACGGTCTATTGAATTAATTCTTTCTCATGCAAAACGATTGTATTGGCTGACGTCGCGTGGTGGTTCAAAGTCTCCATAGTCTTTAATAACTTACACTTCCTTTCTCTGCTTTCTCTTCACCAATCATCGCATCCATGTCTCTATCTTCCTCTACAATAGTCATACAATCAGTGT
This sequence comes from Actinia equina, assembly GCA_011057435.1. Classification (NCBI taxonomy): domain Eukaryota; kingdom Metazoa; phylum Cnidaria; class Anthozoa; order Actiniaria; family Actiniidae; genus Actinia; species Actinia equina. Next base: position 118,987 of record WHPX01000328.1, on the reverse strand, counting down.
CAGCGGTATCTGATGTTATCGTGGTTCCCATGGTAGCCACGCTCTGTCGGCGTCTCAACAATGGTCGGTTTGCAACGATCGTCGGAGGTTCAAATCCTGCGTCCTATTTCATCCTGACTTCCCCTGAGATTAAGCTGAACGAGTATGTCTTCTTCGTCTTCGTTCTCAGGACCTTCGTGGATTGGCTCGTTAACTACAGAAATAATCAACAAAATGAAATCTATTTAGCTGAGCGTACATGCCGCTTTCTTTTGAAATACGTTTATTAGCTAAATCTGAGAATGATGGGGTTACCATGCACTGATTTCATTCAAACATTTCGGTCGTGGTACTCAGATAAAATATGCATGGTTACCAAATATTCAACTTCAGTTTGTTAACGACACCTACTAGTGTCCATTTCAGTTGTTTTCCTCTTTTGCAAATGTCTTCAAGAATTCAGCAAAGGCTCCTTGATTGGCTTGAAGTTCTTCGTACGTTCCGACCTGAAAGATCGTTAAGAGATATGGTTGATACGATAAGATGGGTTACGTGAGAGGATCTAGGATTTTGAGTGAGGGAGGGGAGGTTGTTCACGAAATAAAGATGATGCACCTTTTTAGTAATTTACATTTTTTTATCGCTTAAACCAACCAACTCGTTCCAAGCTAGAAGGTCGGTGACCTGTTGGAGGGGTGGGGGTATGTGGGGGATGCACGGGCAGCCTGTGACCTCTAAAATCGGCCACTGTGTTGTCATTTGTAAAAACTGTTCTTTCGTTCATAGTTCTCATTCATTCATTCGTTTTCCTTACTTCTGATATTCGACCATCCTGTAGAACAATGATTTGATCCACTTGGGGTAAGAAGCTCACAGCATGAGTTACCAAAATACGTGTCTTATGAGGAAAAAAAAGAGAAAGCAACAATATAAAAATATGACCTCTTTTCATTAAAAGTCTGCAAATATACTACTACAGCATAATGGCGACATCTGAGCCAATGAAAAAGGAAGAAATTCAATATCATCTTGCTAAACAAATAGGAATCTCCGGTATCTCGCATACCTTCTTCCTCAACCTTCCCCTGGGTCCTATTACTTTATCAAAGAGGTGTTTCCCCACATGTGAATCAACAGCACTGAGTGGATCATCCAACAGGTAGACATCAGCATTAAAGTACACGGCTCTTGCGAGGTTGACACGTTGTTTCTGACCTCCACTAAGGTTGATTCCCTGGAGATAAACAAAAAAGAATAAATAAAACGTCACGATAAACAACAACAACTATCTATAATTTAAAAACAAAAAATATCACTTCCGACCACAGGACCATGTTTCAGTGTCATAAAGGTTAACCAATTAATGCAAAAGCAAGAAAATTCACGGTATCCAGTCACATTGCTCGGATTCAATAACTTTTTGATAGCTTTAAATTTTATCACAATCGGGGTTTACAGAAAGTACACACTCTACACATTCTCACCCTTTCGCCAATTTCAGTCATGTCACCACCAGGAAGGATATCAAAGTCCTGTTTCCAGAGCACAAGCCTTGACAATCTTGTGATAACGCCTGGCATCGTAATTCCGACCAAACACGATGTTATCTCGAAGCGTTGCATTCTGTATCCATGCTTGTTGAGGCACATATGCAACTGACCCCTGTAGAAAGATTTCAAAACATTACATTATTTTCCAAACAAGAAATATTTCTTGATTACTAACTAAAGGGCTGTAACTAAACTAAAGATTTCAATATTTGACGTTGTTTGTCTTTTCTCGGCAAAGACTACGATCATATATCTTCGTGCCGGCACATAATAGCTGCAGACCGTCATCTGACCACCATACCGTTAGAATTTGTCAGCGGTAATGTCAATATTTTCCCGCCCTTTTGACGCGTGCGCGCAGGTTTAAACATTTCGATTCCTTCGTTCGTCTTCAAGTTAAGCATAGTTGAAAATTCCATATTTTTCTTTATATTTTTTCACCTCTACAAGAAAATATTTTCAATTCCAGCAAATTCATTGGGTAGAACTTCAAAAGGTAAGTGCATTCTTGGCGTATTTCAAAGTTTAAAGGGAGCTACTTTTGTCCTAGTTTTTTCCGACTTTTCCAGCCTGGTTTCAACCAATTGAATTTGGCATAAAAAAGACTTATTACATTCCAACAAAGACTTAGATAGAGGTTCTTTGTTTCAGAATGTTGTCTTGAATTCCGTTCATAGTTTTGAGCTATTCACCTGAAGGTAGACCTGTCCATGTGTTTTCTCTGTTTCCCCGAGTAAAGCTGACAGCAACGTAGATTTACCACTTCCTACTTGTCCCACTACTGCTACCAGTGAACCAGTCGTTATGTTTAGATTGACACTGAAATAGTAATATTTAAGACAGTTCATAATAATAATAATAATAATAATAATAATAATAATAATAATAACCATGATAATAGTTATGATAATGATGATAATAGTCGATGGTATAAGATGAAGATGAAATGTTAGACAAGCAGTAAGTGGTTTGATGACTAGAATAATGAAGTTAGACACTTAAAATCACACTACATTATTTTTCGATTCATACTCTTTCAAAGTTGGTCCTTCTCCCAAATTCCAAGAGAATGTTCCATCTTCAACATGAATGACCTGGCTTGAAACTGCAAAACAATTACCAAACAATTATCTTTCCCATAACTTAAAAAAAAGATAATAATATAATTTAATGGAATATCAAATTGCACTCTCCCCCTGCACTACCACAGTCTTCCGCAAATTATTTTCATATATCTATCATGCATCCCAAGAGGTTAAATCTCAAAAACTCACATTCTGTTGGAATAAACTTTTGAACATTTTTTGGGTTCAATTCATCGAGACAAAGAAAATCTGTCAAACGCTTTACAGAAACCAGTGCCTGAAAATAAATTTAAAATAAAAATAATTAACAAGTGGGAGAAAACATTTCATAATGTGAATTTGACTGACAAGACCACTATTCGATCATTAAGCCTCACATATATTACTGGGGGGTTCCATACCTGAACAAAGCTTGCAACAACATTTGGTAAAACAGACAGTGGAAAACGAAGAATGTTGAATATTGAAAGAGCCACAAAGGCCTTAGTTGGTGTTAACTCATTACCAATGAGAACATAGATAGCAAACGTTGCCAAGGATACCTAAAATGTAAACGCAAACTTGCATTATTTACATCGTAATGGTATTTAACTGGGCCCTAAAATTTATGAAACTTACGAGAAATGGAGCGCAGGTAAATGTGAAGGAAAACCCAGCATTGAGGTACATGGAATTCTTCAGATGCTTTAGTTCATCTTTTCGTATTCCTGAAACTTTTGCCAAGAAAGATTCTTCCCAAGCATATAATTTCAGCACCTTTTAAAATAGATGAAACAAAAGTTTAAGTTTAACGATAAATACAGAAAGAAAGATGATATATATGTATATGCACCTTTATCCCATTTAGGATTTCATTCATAATTCTGATACGCAAGTCTTTTTTACCCATTTGTTTCACCTAGGAAAAAAAAAATCAAAATTAATTTAAAACTATTATTTGATAAAGTCTAAAGATCCCCTTTCACTTAAGTCAGTGTTTGGCTGGAAAAACCTTATCAGCTACATAAAATGCAAAATTGCAGAGTACTGGTATTCCTACCTGGAGCTTTCTTGCAGTTTTTCCAACAAAAAAGTTAAAAGGGATAAGGAGAACCATGATGACAAATCCAGCCAAAGTAGAAATCCCCATAACATCATAAAGGAAGTATAGAGAGACAATAATCTGGACTGGTGCTGACCATAGTATGTTGATATAAGAACACATGTCCAGTAACCTTTGGGAATCAACTGACATCAAGTTTACCATGTCTCCAGCAGTGGACGTCCCTCGTGATGCATTATTTAGTTTCAAAGCCTGAAAAGGTTTGTATCAATCAATTTGTCAATAATATTGAGTGAATGGATGGGTGGATGGATGCTAGGATGGATGGATGGATGGATGAAAAAATGGATGGATGGGTGGGATGATGGTTGGATGGGTGGATAAATGAGATGGTTGGATAGATGGAAAAGTACTTTAAATGGACAGATAGATTGATGGACTAATAATAAACTTTCACTCTGACAAATGACCAACATCTGAATTGTCAGTACACTTCCTATTACTGCAGTCCCAACTAGTAATCACTAGTCATTATAAGTTAATAAATTAAGTGCAAAATAATTGATTGGCTGACCAAATAAATGAAAGAAGTGAAAAAAGAATGAATAAATGAAGGAATGAATGTATGGATGAAAGAACAAATGAATGAATGAATAAATAAATAGAAATTGAGAGGGCATATGGGAGGGAGTGAATTAACAAATGAATCAAGAATAAATAAGAGAAATACCCAATTTACTGATAGAACTGAAAAGATCAAGTTAGGAAATTCATGTTTCCCCCACAAAAAGACCAACCTTGGCATAAATTATTCCAGTGATTGCAGTCTTTATCTTAACACCAGTAGTCAAGACCAAATGAAAGTATTGCTGCAAGAATAATGATTGAATTGCTGCAGCAATAAACATCCCAATTGCATACACATAGCCCTTCCAAGCACCTCCAGAATCGTTTCCTTCAACATATTTAATCAGCAGTCTGAAAAAAGGTAAATGGAATCTTATACAACATACATTTGGGTAGTATGTATTACACTTATTATCCTGATAAATACATGTCCCTTGAGATCCAGATGCTCTCTCCTTCAAGGACCTCTTGCATGTAGGTTTTATCATCAAAGAACACTGGAGCGTCAGAGGGCCTCTGTAACCCAGGGTATTTGTTGAAGGGCTCAGGGTCTGAAACGTCAGTATACAGTGAATTGGTGATAACTTTTTGTTTCTGTAGCATATATGATCTACAGTATGATAAACTTCCTGCCTGGAAAAAAAAAACACTTCTTACCCAAGAATAATTGGTTGGACAAACTGAATCAAATCCTGAATTAACTTAAATATTGCTGCTACCAGAAACTGTTGCCAAAACATCAGGAAAAGTACTTTCACCAAAGATGGCTGCTTCGTTTTTTTCCCTTCTGTTTTCTCTTCTTTCTCTTTTTCCTTGGGTACGAATTCTACTTTTTCCTCCTCCTCTTCTTTTTCTTCTAGCTGTTCAGTTTCTTTAGCTTCCTCAGATTCTTTAGCTTCCTCAGTTTCTTTAGTTGACTCTTTTTTACCTGAATGCTCTTCAATTCTACAAAGAAAAACTAAGCTGTAAATTAAACATTATATATGACATTGTGATAGTATAAAGTGCCTTATCACCCTTCACACAATATTCACAGCTGTAGTGATTCTACATGGGCAAGATTTTAAGTAACCCCCCAAAAAATTAAAGTTTGAGTGCAGCTTCTTAAGTTATAAAAGGGTTTTCCATGCCATAAGCTAATAATTTAATGCTGCAACGTATGAGGAGTAATAATCTAATATACAAAACATTACTGGCACAAATAAATTAAATTTGAAATGCGTCATTATTTTCCCCATATTGCTCTTATAGAGATTATTGCAAGTTGAATCATAAAAAGGAACCAAATTTCTTTGACTAATAACTAAAGGTGGTGGGCCAGTACATATATTGCCCCCTCTATTGCAATCTCTACACATTATTGACTATGTCTATAGTTTAAGATACATGCAAACAGGCAGTACATTCATTTCTGCAATTTTGATTTTTAATTTTGAAGATATTTTAGGGCAAATTCCAGGATTCCATTTCTAAACGTGGTCAGTACTAATATCTCCACCCCTCCTACCTAAATTGGGTCTTGTAAATTCAAACATGGAATAGCAGCCAACTCGAAAACACCTGCTAGCTTTGGCTGCCACACAATTATTACACCCACAATACTGATTGTTTATCTTTATATTGATTATTTATCATATAAGTAACATTATATAACTTAGACTGTTAACGAGGCTCTCCAGGGAGGGGGCCTAAGAGAGCCTTGTTCACAGGCTATATATAACTATATATTGTAAAAAATGTGAGATAAAGTGAACTTGAAATGTAAGGTGAAAATTATTTTAACCAAAACTCTTTAACTCACTTCTTGCAATGGCAATCAAGAAATTCACACTTATCGCAAATAAGTTTTTTCTGTTCTTTATTCCATTTTGTTTCCAATAATGGAACAACCTTTGATGATTTCATGGCTTTTGGTAATGCCCACAAGTCTTGGTCCTCTAAGGGTCTCTTGTGCCCTGTCCGTATCAGCCTAGTAAACAATACATATAATAATTATATACATCACAAAAATGACATATTTATCTATGATATCTAAATTTATCAGATAGTGGGAATGTATAGGTCAAAATTGCATATAAATTCACAGAGCCCTGTACTATGCCTGAAAATGCGAAAGCCAGCATTAAAGAAATATATCGTGTGGATGTGATGCTATCACAAATTTATTATTTATTATTATTACGCACAGTTATCAGTTCTAATTATTCTTTAAGTGCTTCAGCAATTTAAGTTATGACACTTATGCCAGACTGACCATGTTCTACAATTTAATATTACCCCCCGCAAAAAATATTGATAAAATTCAGTGTCAAAATATTCGACAATAGTAGACTCAAAGACTTGCATCTTATAATAAATATTTCCTTTCAACAAATATTGTTAAATAATCTTTAAAATGCAATGTACAAACCAGTTCATCCACCAAAATGTAAGCCTTGAAATGAAGTTTGCTGAATCTTCAGGACATGGTTTCTAAAAGGGAAAAAAAATGTTTCAAAATGTTTTCTTAATTTTACTGGGGTCCTGATACGTATTATTGAAGTAAGCAAGTCGTTTTGTAGTAATGAAATCTGATCTTCTTTTTCATTTCAGGCTTGTAAATATATCTTTGATGTTGAATCTTACCCGATTCAGTAAATCCTTCTCCACTGGTGCAAGAGGAAAGTACTTCAAATCAACAGTCTTACTGACCATCTCTGGTGAAAGCTCTCCACCACGATTCAACTCAATTTCACTGCCAAGATAAACAGAATGCAATTTATATTATTTGATGACTGTTAAATGGCTTCTCATCCAAACATCACCAATTGCAGTCAGATGGCTTCCAATCTAAATGTTGCTCATATCCAATATAAGTACAGTGCAATAAAATGGAATAACAATCATCATTATAATCAAATGGCTTTCCGAATTCAAGCAGCTAAGCAGAAGATGGGCACAGTCATCTAAAATGATCACAGTTATCAGCTGCAACATCAAACAATCAAGCATTTGTTTAAGCCAAGTGTAGAGAAGTATTTGTTAGCTTATTCACTCACTTTTGTATACAAGGAAACAAGAACCTGATAAACACTTCTCTCGTATCAAAGGTAAGCTGGAAATTTGTATTTTAGGTAAATGCAATCCCATTTTGACAAATTACAATAAAGGAGCATCCATGATATTTGGATGATTTGGATGAGGGCCACGTGTTAGATAACTCTCTGGGTTAATTGTGTCACCCTTAAATAAAGTTTATTGTGTTGTATTGTATTATATTGTATTGTATTGTATGATTCCTATTGCTTAAATATTAAAAATATTTCATTGTGATTTGTGAAGGAGGGGTTATAGTGACTTTTTCTTAGTTTTTGTTTCTCTCATTTGGTTTTACCAATGACATGCATTTTGTGGGGAGTTTGCATGGATATCAGTGGGACTCTAGCCTTAAAGTTTTCGATGAGTTACCCCTCCTGAATTATATTTATGTAGGTTCTATAACAATATTTTTCTTACTCTTCACAGCTAAGATCATCAGTAATAGGAGCAACATTTATACTTGGTATATATCCAGTCTCCTCAGTGTCTAGACTCTTCACATATAACCACCATCCTACAGGACCAAGCACTTCAAACTTCTTCCCTCTCTTGGCCAGTAATTGAACATTCTGATCTGGTGCTGTCTTCGCAGCCTCCTCTACATCGAGATCATCAGCAAGTTCCGGGTAGTAGCTTCGAAGTACGATTACAACCAAGTCATGGGGTTTGTTCTTGTCCCTCTTGCAGAGCACTACATCTTCATCATCACTCATCTTCGGTGATCACGATGGAACTTCAGTGATCTCAGTCACGGTTAATTATCCTAATTACAAAACAAGAGGTACGTTACACGAGTGCACGACCCTTTACAGCTGTAAAATGATTACCCAACCCTCAATAATGTCAACATTATCAAACTCTTTTCTTACAATTTCACATGATGTTTCAGAAATAAATTGGATGTTTTCCTTAAGTCACTTTCATAGAACGCCCTCAACAAACAAAACAAAGCATTGCTCGCCCCCTGATAAATAATACCCGCTATAGAGTCTCCTAAATGTGAATGTAAAAAAAGAAAATTAAAAGGTTTTCGAAAGGAATTTGTCGTAAAAACTTAGATAAAAATCTAGATTAGACTGAAAAGGAAGAAACTACTAGGATATCCACAAAGCTACTTGTGTTTACAGTTTGATCAAAGATTAGTATTATACAAATTGATCGTTACGAGACCTGAACATGGTTCCGTAGTTAGAACAATAATATCCTAACTGTTGGCTTACGTTATCACTTTTAACATTAGAACAACGCTGTTTGTTCTATTCTAAAAGGGTGACACAAAAAGGTTTACTTACAAGATACGATGTTTGTTACCCGATCACGATGTTGTCGGCAGCTTGCCGTTGACCGCTCAAAATACAAAGCGACAAATCTCAAAGAAAATCGAACACTGGATCGCATCTATTGGATTGGATCGATGGATTGGATCGAGTTAGGACACGACTTGCCTGCTGTGCAGACGCTTTTAGTGTCGGCTCGTTCCTTTCCCACCCCACTAAAAACGTCACAGCAGGCTATAGAGACGCGACGGGAAGCTGAAAAAATGACACATGGAAACGCATTAATCCAAAGTAAGGGTTTAATCTAAATTTTTACGCATGAAAATGTGTATGCTTCCATTTACCTTTATTTTTACTTTTTATTTATTTATCAATTATTAATTAATTAATTAATATATTTTTTCTTTATTCTCTTTTACATATCGTTTTTGATTTTACTCGTATATTTGTTAATGCAGTTCTCTATTGTAAATCACTAATGTGACATAGGTTTACTGTCGAAATAAATAAATATTATTATTATTATTATTAAAATATTTCGTATTTCATTTCGTATTTCATTTGGTATTCAAAGTTTCGCATTTTTTTCTTATCGCCTCCTTAGTGACATATAGGCGGCGGAACGACTTTAAGATTGTGTATGTGCCGGTTTTGGGTATTGGATTTCTCCGTATAAGATCTTAACCGTCGTTAGTAGTCTCCTACAGCCGTTCTTGGTGTTCAGTTTCTTTTTGCCTTGTAAACTCGTTGCTAGGGCTATAAACCTTGGACAACATCCAAATGCTGCACCATGCCCACCTCTCCCTAACACCCCCTCCTTAATTGACCGAACCTTGGGCTTCCGCGAAGATTACGAGAGCCTCCTCGTAAATGGTGAGCGGTTAAAAAATGCCGGCGTATGGACTAGGGATGTTACAGCCTTCTCAATTTATCAGAAAATAGTATCCATTAATAACAGATCAAAAAGATGCCGTCAATACCTTTAACCACTGGCCACGACATAAATGTCTGAAGGACCCAACTACCCCTACATAGAGCTTCAACAGAAATCATTTAGGGCTACCCTAATATTTTCCCGTATAAACCCTGACCCTATCTGTTGATCCTGCTTGGAGATTAACATGATATACAGTCCGTCATGTCGGTTACGTGGTCAGTCAAATGGTAGATGTCAGTGCTGCCCGGGTCACATTCCTCAGTTGATACTCCGATGCAAAACAAAGTTCATCGCCTGATGGTACTGAATTGACATTGAAATTGAAGCAACGTTAATATTCGTTTGGTTAGGCGTCCTTTGCTTCTTCGGCTCTTTAATAACGACATGGAGCGTACAGGAGTATCATTTCTCATTCGTAAGTGAACTGTTTTCATCGATGCACTTTTTGTATAGGATGTCATTATTTTATTCAATACACACTGTAACCATTGAACATCTCAAATTTTGCAAAATAAGGAAATACTGCTTGCAATTTATGAAAGCTGGCGCTTTCTATAACAATAACAATATACAGAGCATTAGTATCACTGCCCTTGATCGCGCTGAAATACACATACATTCTTTAATTCGTAATGAAGGTTACAGGATACATGTAAACTATGTCGGTGGACCCACTATAATCTCATATAATCTTGGATCGCATATGGCTGCAATCACAAAAAATTACGCGTTGAGTGAATCTTGCGATCACATGGAAATACAAGCAGTAAGAATTGTGAACGCTAGACTTGAAAGGTTTCTGCCTGAATTCATCGAAAAACGGTCTATAGTGATACTGGATATCATTTGGCCATAGATGCAACAATAATTTAGAAGCCCGCTGATCATGGCCTTTGAGTTCATTGCCCATGAAGACCTATAGACCCTGAGAGTGAGAGGTCTAATTGATTTAATCTAAACTTACTAATAATAATATTGGTCAAGTAAATGGATACAACAAATTTTAAAATTTGGCTGAAAGTGGGAGTTAGCTGCCACTTGTTTGGTTTTCTTACTGGCCCTGGGCTACTTGAGGTCTATCACTAATAAATATTGTGTAGTTTCAGAAATCATCCAACCCCCCCCCCCCCCCCTCAGAGGAATTTGGAATTTCCGAAGAGTAGTGAGGTCAGACAAAGAACAAAAATTACAGAGTTTGTATGGAAGAAAATTGGAATTTCCAGGGGATAGGGTGTCTTTAAAAAATTCCTGCGTGAGGGGAGTATGGATAGTTATTGGAACTACACATTATGGAACACTAATTTTCTGTTCCTTTCAAATGAGGCATATATCCTCTTGAGGAATGAGGAATGTTTCATTATAGTTTTGATCCCCAAGTAGTAGGGATTTAACTCTTAAATATTTACTGATTTTTTTCTTTTTAGTGTGCACATGCTCAGTAGTTTTGTTGCTTGAAGGTGTGTCTGCATTTATACTTGGGGAAGATGCAAGTGAGTACCAAAGAAAATTAGTCAAAGTTTAGAAACAAACACCATGGAAAAGTGTCCTCTTTTATGAAAAATCTCTAACAGCAAAGTAAGAGTAATAGAATTGCTATCATTATTGTCAACATCATCATTAATTTTATCCATCGTTATCATCATTATCACTAAATCAGTTCCCTGAAATTCATGATTGTTTGAATGAATTGTAATATTATTAGTGTAAGCATAATTGATTCCAATTATTTATGTTTTTGATAAATTACATTGTGATTTTCTTTTCTTTAGGATGTACACTTGGCAATACAAGCTTTGCATTGTCAGCCAAACCTGGTTTCCAGTCTATAATTGCATTTGATACTAGTCACATAAATAATATCTTGACTGATGATGATAATATCACCTGTTATTGGAAAATAACTGCCCCTCCAAGATATTTTGTCAAGATCAAGTTTGTTCAGTTTAAAGGCTGCAATGAATTATATAATTGTAGCTATTATTATTTTGAGGCCAGAGAAGGAAGAAATGAATCAGGTATAAATAACCCTTATGTTTTATCAATAAAAGGGAAACAGATTATCAATAAAAGGGCCTGCTAGATTACTCTATAGGGGTGGATCCAGGAATTTTAGAAGAGGGGATGACTAGTACTATAATATGAAAGTTTTTCTAGAAATTTGAGCAAAAAACCCTTGCTTCAGAATAAGAAAAAAGATCTCTAGATTACATAAAGATAAAAATATTTGTTTTTTTTGAAAGTCATTTAATGATATTCAATAACATTTTTTTATAGGTCCCATGCTCAGCAAATTGTGTACTTCTGATCAATGCTTGAATGCTGATAAAATCTACAGTATTGGAACAGATATGTTTGTTAAATTTTATTTCAAAAAAACCCCTATTAATTTTCATGTGGCTTTCTTGGCTGGTGTCTATGCTGTCCCCCATGGTAAGTTACGTTTGAAGTATTGTATTTTTGTAATGGTGCTACAGTGTACTATATTGATTCCTCTCTCTTGCCTTTATGCTCCAACCAGCAGCAGCAAGCTGGGGCAAGATAAGGGTTCCCTGTGAGCAAATTCGCTCCTCTTTCTCTTCCTTCTTTATGGGAGGAGGAGGGGAAAATAAAAACAAAAAATAAATGAAAAGTAGACCCTGTTAGCAGGGAACTTGATAAGGGTAACATTCTACAACTCTCCAGCTATCGAACCCTTGGCCCTTATTTCCTCATAAAGGCTTTTAAAAATCGGCAAATATTCACATTGATAGAATGTAATTGACAACAGTTGAGTCAATAGATTAGTTGATCACAGTTAATCATTTGAGGCTTAGCTGCTTAAAGTGCCTACTCTCCCTTGTTCCATGTTTGTGAATTATATAGTGTTGTTCTCATTAATTGCCAAAACCCTACTGACACCAATTTGGAGGTCATATTGTTTACTATTTCCAATCGTTTCCAATTAATGATTCGGTTTTGGATTAGCCTGCCAATCAACCCTACAGAGAGGAAGAAAAACAACCTCTCCTTACAGGGTAGCAGGGTTTGGATAATTTGATAGCTATATTTCTCAGTTCTGTCTGCACTGTTTCTCTTTAATTAATTTGATAGTATTATTTCAGATTCATTCTGTACTGCAGACCTTACTGATGATGGCAACCACAATATCATATTTAAAGAATCCCAAGGAATGTTTAATACACCATACTCCTCTTTGCACCATGGATATCCCCGATTAACTGATTGCACATGGAAAATTGTTGCCCCACCAGGCTACATTATCAAGGTTGAATTCTCTTCCTTTGACTTGATTAAAGTTTCCTGATTGTGAACTTGATTATGTAGAATTTTCTGATGGTTCTTTCCATTCTGGTATAAACCTGGGGAAATACTGTGGAACAATTGCAAGTGCTAGGAACTATCTATTCTATTACCTCTGGGCTAACAGTTCACTTTGTAGCTGCGGCATATTACAGCAAAGATCATCCTCGTGATGGGTTTGTAGCAAGATATCAAATACTAAAACAAAGTAAGCTAAATTTAAGTTAATATCTGAAGCACTGGAAAAATAGGAGATTTTAAAACTAGTGGTTTTACTAGGTGTCTTCAATTCTCCTGTAAATTAAAATTTATCGGGGAAAATCTTCAAGAAAAGGAGAGAATCAAAAAACAATTTTATTCTCAAGCATGACAGATTTGGAAATCACTTAATTCTGGATAATAATAATATTAATAATTATTATTATTACTGTTAATTCAAGTGTTGTTAAAAAATAGCACTCCCATTGGCCATTTAATGGTTGGTTGTCCGCCATTATATATAAAGCCAACAATCCATCATCACCTAACTGACAAATGGTTGAGAAGTTTAAGCCACTAATTGCTGACAAATAATTACTATTCAATGACACTTGCCTATCAATTCTATTGAAACACCAATGGTTTATGCTTAATTGTCCAAATTTTCTATGCTGTCATTGATATCCTGCATCTGTCTCAACTTTTACTAGCCCTGTTTTAAATTTGGTCTGTATATAAGCAGAGAGTTAAAGTTGAGCTGCATTTACATGTAGTTAGCCTGTGTGCATCCTGTCTTTACTCTTTCAGAGGTTGAAGCTTAATGTTGAAAACTCTCTTGCAGATAAAAGACTGGATGCATGCAGGCTACATTTAGTTAATGGTATCAAAGTTCACCCAAAATGTTATCAAATAATATTTAATATTTTACCTGGTTCTCTTGAATCAACCATCAACTAGTCCTCGTATGGATAGTAAATAATCGAACTAGATATTTGGGCAGGTAGTCACTCTCAACTATCTCCTCTAATACCTTATTTTCCAGAATCATCTGGTCCTTGTACTGATAGTAACCCATCAAATGAAATGTCTGGACAGGGAGGTACTCTGTTAAGTCCAAACTACCCATTCAACTATCCAAGTAACAAGCGCTGTACCTGGGTTATAGCTCCATTAAAAGGTCAACACCTGCAGTTTTCAACATTAAGCTTCAACCTTAAGCCTTCCGCTTCTTATTCATGTCAAGACACGGACCATTTGGAAGTACGAAGAGGAACAACAGCTGCTGGTAAACTGGTTGGCTCATTCTGTGGTGTCAATGGCCCAATTGTAAGCCTAGTTTTATACACTTGCAACACAAGCATAAGCATAAGCATGTTAGGCAGGCTCTCTGATAGGTGTGAAAAAAAAGAATATTAATGTCTGGAAGTGTGTATTAACTAACTTAGATAAATCTCGCGTTCTGATTGGTTGGGAGCACATGTATTATGAGAGCACACAGCATGCACATGCACCTTCTAGTTTTTCATTCGTGTCCAATATAACAGCTATTATGATTTTTATTTTATGAAATAAATTAAAAACTTGATTGCTGTACTGTGTGAAGTTAGAAAGCACCATTTGAGAAGTGCTAGGAAGTCCTAACATTTTTCTTGTGTGTTCTACCAAACCCTGCATGCTTTCCTTTTCTTCCATAGATATCAGGTCTACCTCTAACCATCAGCATTAAAATTAAGATTAATGATGGGAATTGAACTGAGTGGAGTGCAATTTGGTCTGAAATCAAACGCGCGATTTGTAAAATGCAAGTTTGATCACAGACCAAAATTGCACGACACGAAGTTCAGTTACCACTTAATCATATCCTTTTTTTAATCATGTACAAGAAAAAGACACAATAAAGAGTGCAAAATAATGTAGTAATGTAGTCGAATAACTAAATGCGAACAAAAAAAAACATCTAAGAAAAAAAAAGTTTTGATTTTTTTGTTTTATTTTGCTTTATTTTATCGTTAAAAAAATATTTTTTTTAGGATGCGATTTGGGAATTAATCGCACTCCTTTGAACCAATCAGATTGCAGGATTTGGTAGTGATTACAAAAAAGATATGATTAAGATTAAAATTAGTTTAGAAGAGAAGAGAACAACTCACCAAGCAAAATCAACCCACATGCATAACTGAGATTTGCCCCCATTTGATACAGTTGAATTTGCGAAATGCTCTAGGTTGTCTGGTCTTGTCCCACACCACAAACAAGAACAAGGCTGGTTTTTAGTGTAACATCTCATTAAAATTGGGTCTTGCCTTACACCATAATCCTGAAACACCGGGACAACATTTGGGCAACATTTCTTAGCATAACATCCATCTACAACAGGTTGTATTTCACATCAAAATCATGAAACACCGGGGTGCGCAACATTTCCTAGTGTAACATCAAGCTACAACAGGTTGTATTTCACACTATAATCGTCAAACACCAGCGTGCGCAACATTTCCTAGTGTAACATCAAACCACAACAGGTCGTATCACACACTATACTCGTGAAAAACCAGCGTGCGCATCATTTCTTAGTAACATCAAGCCACAACAGGTTGTATTTCACACTATAATCGTGAAATGCCAGCGTGCGCAACATTTCTTAGTGTAGCATCAAGCTACAATCTGGTCTTATCTCATATATACATAGCAATCATGGATAGAAACATCACGTTGCATCACTTTTTATCACCCTTACACAATAATCGTGAAACACCGGCGTGTGCGCAACATTTCTTACTGTAACATCAAGCTACATCGGGTTGTATTTCACATAAAAATCGTGAAACACCGGGGTGCGCAACATTTCTTACTGTAACATCAAGCTACATCAGGTTGTATTTCACATAAAAATCGTGAAACACCGGGATGCGCAAAATTTCTTAGTGTAATATTAAGCTACAACAGGTTGTGTTTCACATAAAAATCGTGAAACACCGGGGTGCGCAACATTTCCTAGTGTAACATCAAGCTACAATCTGGTTTTATCTCATATATAGATTCACGTTCCATCATACTTTATTACTATTTTCAACTAGAATCCCAGTGTCTACCATTTTATGTCCCTTTTTTGTTTTATGTATTCATAAATACTGTTCTTTTTTTAGTATGTGATAATTTCAATAGTTTCGATGCAAACAATAATATAAGACTCAGCGGGTCATCTGGTAACTTTAGCAGTCCTGGCTATCCATCTAACTATCCAAAAGACTTATATTGCACGTGGAAAATAACTGTACCCGAAGGAAAACGAGTCAAGCTCACATTCTCACACTTCGATGTAACGAAAAAAAGCAGTAGTTGTGGCTCTGATGACTTCGTCCAAGTGTATAATGGTATTGGCACCCATGATACAATTGGGATTTACTGTGGAGAAAACATACCAGGGCCTATCTACTCCAAGGACAACACGATGGCGGTCTATTTCCGAACGCGCACTGGAGTTGCTTCAGGTTTCAAGGCTCAATTCAGCACAACCGCACTACCAAGTAAGAAAATTTACAGAGAGTTGTTTGCCTGCCAGGAGGTTCCGGATAGGGAAGGGGATCTTCCTCTAGTTTCGATCCACATGCACCACTACATCCAATATTAGGGGACTTTAAGATTTGCAAAATCTACGACGGACGACGTCTACCGGAAGCGTTAATAATTTCTCTTTGGGGTTCTGTTCATTGGAGATTTCATTCAAAATATTTTCAGTAAAGTCAACTCATCGACAGGGAAGACAGATCGTAAGGCTTCAAAAATCAAAGTGAAGTAATTTACACTTCCGGTTCACGTCGACGTCGCAGATTTTGCAAACCTTAAAGTCCCTAATTACAACACAAAACACTCAACTAAAAAAACTCGCGGCAAGGGAGATAACGACACATCAAACAATCTCAACTTACATGTGCGCTTTAGTCGAAAGTTGAACCGCGACCCCAGGCTTTAACTACCCAGGCTTGAACTACCTAGCCATAGGAGACAGCGACAAAGCAGCACATTGCATGTAACGGGTCACGCGTCAAGAGCTATGCGGGGTGGGGGCGATCTATCTCATGACTCAATAGAATATGTTTGAGACCCTTATATTCCGTGCCACTAGGCAATTTATGGCTTAACTTTGATTTTTTTCCCTTAGCACTGCTTGCCATAATTGGAGGAGTAGTAGATGGCGTGATACTTTTAACAATCATTGGTTCACTTGTGTATGTCTTTGTCGTACGCAAAAGACGACAAAGGCCAGTCCACCATGTACGAATGTATTGACTTGATACCTAGAAAAAAGGCATGGAGTATCCCGGCTAAATGAATTACAATATTATATTGGACTTTGTATTTTAAATATCCACGGGTTTTCAAAAAAATTAGCATTTATAAATACGTTTAAAAAACTCTTGTACACATAAAGCAATAAGCACTTCCACCAGCGATGGGCAAAATTGTATTGCGTATACAATTTAACGTGGTGGTTTAGCCATCAGGAAACAATTAGCGCACGTTTTAGGGTCCACCCATAAAATGTACAGCTTTTCGTAAATATTTGATTGATGGAAGCCAAGAGGTTTCAAAATACAAATATAGCTCTAATTCCAGGGGCCATGTTGTTTTGGAAACAAAACTGAGCTTCTTGCGGATTTGTGTATATAAACTTATATTTCATATCATATTTTCAATTAAATACTTTTTGTTAGATTTTATTGGGTTCAGTTCATTTTAACAGAGAGCAATGCGAAGTTTCGTGACGTCAATCACTTTTAACGGTAACACAAAGAACTCTTTTTTTTCGTATTCCCATACCGAGACTATCTTTTCTTCACTGAAGTACGATTCTGTAATCCCTGTTTATTAACATACATCTGGGGCACATAAAATCAACATTGAACTTCCTTCCTATAAGCATTACGAGGATGTATGGTATTTCAGGTCAAGCCAGCATCTTTTGCCATGTTGTAAAACATTCCTTTTTGCGACAGAAGACTAGAGGGGCTATCAAACTCTGTCATAAAACCTTTGTCCAGCACAAGAATTCTGAAAAAATATTTAGAAACCACAATAGTTAGAATGGTCATTTACGGCCCCGTCCACACGTATCCGCAAATTTTTGTATCCGCAATTTTTTTTGCGGAATACGGGTTGCGTCCACACGTGTCCGGAAATTTTTGTGTCCGTATCTGCAAATTTTACGAAAAGGGATACGTATGGACGGTGAAAACGATTCGATTACGTTATGTGATGGACGCAAACATTTTCGTATCCGCAAAAAATAATTCGCGGATACAAAAATTTCCGGATACGTATGGACGGGGCCCAAGTATAACCACTTCTCTCCCTCATATAATTTGAAGGTTACTATTTGAGTGGTTTTGTCGAACGTTTTCAAACTTAACAATTCATCTTAAGGACTAAACTAAATTGTCACAAATGTAACTACTCCCCCCTCTTTGCATTCTTCACCCAATACCTCGCCCTGTCTCCTTTTATCATCACGTCGTGTCCTACCTGGAGGAATCCATGATAGTATTGAGTCGATGTGCTATACTCAACACTGTTCGATCAGCAAATTCAGTCCTAATGGTCTTCTGGATGAGTTCGTCTGTCTCGAGATCCACAGCTGCCGTCGCTTCGTCCAGGACCAGAACTTTACTTTTTCTAAGCAGAGCACGAGCAAGACACACCAACTGACGCTGACCAACACTGAAAAAAAATAAAAATAATTAACACAGGTGATAAAATAAAATTACCATTCATCCATTCATACCTGAGATTCTCTCCTCCCTCTGCGACAGAATGCTGCAGACCTTCAGCAAGACCCGACACGAACTGCTTCAGATGGCTGACTTCAAGCACTTTCCACAGCTCTTCGTCCGAGTATTTATCAAACGGGTCAAGGTTGAAACGTAACGTACCAGAAAACAACACGGGATCCTAAGAATAAAAGGTTAGCAAACTATAGAAGTCTGCAATCGGATTATTTGAAGTCATTGAGAGCTAGGATTAAGGTCGCGATTACACGGAGCAATTTTCTCTGCAGCTTGTCTCGCAAACCAAGCTGCATTGAGCATTGCAGCGTGTAACCTACAGCACAATCTGAAAAAATGTTGCGAGACAAGTCAGTAGCAACTGTTAAAAAGTAGAATTGGTTTCTACTTTTGGCAACGACTGCGTCTCCGTTGCATTCGCGTAAACGCTCTTGTAATTTGCGTCCAACGCTGTTGCGAGACAAGATGGGATAGGAGAGTCGAGTGGAAAACAGCCGCAAATGAGAGGGACATGAGAAGAAAGAATAAGAAAGAAAGACGAGTTTTTAGCTCTACTTGCCTATCCCTTTCTTTATTCTATTCTGCATTTAATACAACTATTAAAGCAATCTATGGGTTACCTGTGGAATGATAGTAAGGCGTGACCTCAAGTCTTGTAGCCCTATCTTCGAGATGTCAATATCATCTATGATAATTCTACCACCAGTACTTTCCAGAATACGAAACAGTCCCAAGGAAAGGGACGATTTACCAGCTCCTGTGCGACCAACAAGTCCTATCTAGAATGATAAACAAAGAACGTCCATGTGACGTACAGTACGGTTGATGTGCGCTGCTATTGCGCCGCCTCTACCTGCTATCCAAGACGGTCATGGGTTTGATCGCGGACTCGCCATAACATGTGACAAGAGTTACTTCGGTTTCATCATGCAATGAGCTACTGGCTACTAAGTGCTACCCTTGTAAAACAAGGACGATTTATGTGGATGACGGGACGAGTACAAATAGATTAAAAATATGAAACAGGATCTTCTGTACTGACGCATCCAAACCAATGATATCTTTACAATCAATACTGTTTACCCGAGTGCTCTTATCGATACCTACGTACCTTCTCTCCTGGTGCGATATCACAGTTGATATTCTTGAGGACGAGCGGGAGGTTTTCTCTGTATCTCAAGTCAAAAGTTTCTATAGCGATGTGACCTGAACCAGGCCAGTCTTCAGGAGGACGATTATCTTCGACGATCCACGCTGCCTGTTAGGGGGAGAGGAGGGGAAAATGTTAGTAACATAGCATTAATGGAGGTGAGATTAAAGGTAGGATATGATTATTTGACGTCATTTCTCCCAGGGAGTAGTCACGTGATCGTTTAGTGCACATGGCCGATTTTCCTGTCAAGCATAGCTGGCAGGACTGGCGATACCAACCTCTCTTGGAGTTTCACTATATTCCTTGACCCGTTCTACTGCTACGATATTCGTCTCTAGCTCACCAGACATGCGAACCATCCAGTTAAGGGTTTGTGTTATCTGAAGACAGAAAGAGAAAGAGTTCATCATTACTCCCAAGCAAGCTAACATAAGATGGATCTACATGGTATATAAAATAACATACCACAATAACATTGGATTAACATGGTGAGCTCTCTTACATACCATGGTTTGCACGAGTAAGCCGTGCATGGTGTATAGATCATATACCACAAGAAATTAAGTTTGGATTTAAATGATGTGTTCTCTTACACACTTTGGTTTGCACCCAGTAAGCCATGCATAGTGTATAAAAGAATATACCACAAGTAACTATTGTAAATAAGGCCTGCCACCAGCCGTTGGACCTGGAGTAGTAGTAGAGGGAAAAGTCTTACCTGGAATGCATGAGTAAGTGAAAGACCAACCAAACCACTTTCTATAGAATCTCTGGAGATTACAACGAACAAAGAAGCGAAGAATATGACAAAATTACCAATGAGCTCTAAACGAATAGCCAACCACCTAAAGACAAAGTATAATGTGTTTAGAAACAATGTGGTCGTATTACATAGGTTTCCTAAAAAGATTTGCCGATGGTCATAATGCAAAGATAGCTTAGTTCAGTACTAGAGGGTCGTATTACAAAGGTTTTCTTACGAATGAGATGCTCGTATAAAGATTTGCTTATGAGTAACATGGTCGTATTACAAGAGTTTGGCTCGTAACAAGGCGGTCGCATTGTCAAGGTTTTCTTACACTAAAATGCCAAGACCTTCTACCTGTTAGAAGAAATCCACGGATAATATGCCACCTGGTTTTCGTCTACTCTGTAATAATTTTCACGAATAAAGTATTGTTGTTGCGCGTAAGCTCTGATGGTACTTGTACCATTGATCGTTTCCAGGAAGTTACTGTAGATTGGTGAACGACTCACTGACTCGATTCGTCTGAGCTGACGAGAGGATGCTACATACAGACGCTGGAAAATAGAACGATATAGATCTAATATGACATTCTATCATAAAAATCATCATCGTCACACTAGCAACACCAACGCACCATGAGTATTACAATCAATATCATCATCATCAAAAAATCAATTAAGCATCATCATTATCGATCATCACCAGCACAACCGGATACTCTCAAGAAATTGCATTCACAACTTGAAAAGAGTGAAACAACTTACAACTCAGGCTGCGCAACAATTTCTTTTCTTTCCAGCTCGAAGAGAAACGAAAAAATGCGTTACAAGTTGTAAAAAGCTATAGAGACGACTTCGTCTTTTATGCAACGCTTCCAAGTGAATTACGCGCGCATGACTTACGTCATCCAGGGCAAAAGGATTACACTCTTGGGGGCCTTATTGCAATAAAATATTATACACGTTAATCGATTTCTCACCTGAATGAAGACATACAAAACCATCAATGGAAAGACGACACTAAGGAAGATAGGTGTAGCATAACTAATAGCAAAGATGGAGCTCATCACAGCGAAAAAAACATCTCCAAAATGATATCAACGAATTTGGGACCGTCTCATCTATCACATACATGTCTTTTGAAAACCTGTTGACAATCCTCCCAAGGGGGGTACTCTCAAAAAACGACATTGGCGAGTGCATGATGTTGACAATTAGACGATCATGAAGTACATTAGAAGCCACATTAGCTCCGTAAGCCAGAAACAGCGAGCTAAACATCATACAGAACGCCTGTGAAAGTCCAAGAGCTCCGTACACAAATAAATAATTGTTTCTTTGAGAGTCTGTTGTGACATTGTCTGAGCTCCAACGAGCGAGCCAGATTTTGGATGATACTATGCTGCCCTCAGAGGCCAGGAGGAAAAGGAAGAATAAGAAAGAAACGATCAGGCCTGTTGCTTTTGCGTAAGTATAGAACACGGTAAACCTGACCTGTAAAAGATAAAACACAAGGTTAGTGACTAGAATCGCTAACAAATTTCTACAGTTCATGGCTTCGAATGGCTGAGAAGACACGGCTGCTTTTGATGGTTTTCACGGCCGCCATATTGGATGGTTTTAATAAAAGTACTCTTCATTAGTTGTTTTTTATTTATTTAAACATAATAACTCTCTATGTTCTCTCCAAGAGCTAGGATCATTGTGGGGAATTACACTCGTCCTTAGTCTCTCTTGTCATATCATCCAACATGGCCGCCGTGACTTTTGTAATTACATTGGGTGTTGATTATACTTACTCTTCCAACTTCTGAGGTCTCCTCGTTAATCATTCTCTCTATGGTCTTGTCTTCACCCTTGATAGTGCGACCATCACTATGGGTACTGGCTGTTTCTGTTAGAGTTAATCGGGATAGGCTTTTCACCATCGTATCAAGTTCTGAGGAACTTCCCATCACGTGGTCCATGTCCGTGATGGTACATAAATTCCCTTCTTCATGCTCGTGGATGTCGCTATGATGTGTTTCTCTTTGATGTGTATCTGGTGAAATAAAGATAACCAGGACTCGTAGTATTATATAGAGAGGTTTGGTATCAGTGGGAACCCGCACTCTACATGCCTATCTATCTTAGTAGTATCATATAGAGACTTAGTATCATATAGAGACTTAGTATCATATAGAGACTTAGTATCATATAGAGAGGTTTGGTATCAGTGGGAACCCGCACTCTACATGCCTATCTATCTTAGTAGTATCATATAGAGACTCATAGTATCATATAGAGAGGTTTTGGTATCAGTGGGAACCCGCACTCTACATGCCTATCTATCTTAGTAGTATCATATAGAGACTCATAGTATCATATAGAGAGGTTTTGGTATCAGTGGGAACCCGCACTCTACATGCCTATCTATCTTAGTAGTATCATATAGAGACTCGTAGAGACTCCATAAGTCAGTACCCACTCGTACGAGAACCACTATAAGCAGTCGAGCCGTTTTATTCCAGCAATCTTCATCAGTATTAGAACTCCACGTTTATAAATAAGCAAACACCACAGCCCAAGGTGTCAGGGTTTTTCGCTTTCTTCAATTAACAAATACTAACCCATACCGTTGGAAATTTAATTGACGGAAGCCAAAAACCCAGACGTCTTGAGCTGAGATGAAAATGGGATTAGTTGACTTACCTTCCTCTGGCCCGTCTTGTTTCTCGTGGGCATATGTTTTCAAGAACTCAGCAAAAGCTCCTTGGTTGTCCTGAAGCTCGTCGTAAGTCCCGACCTAAACACCGTCATTTGAAATGAAACATCACAGCTGACTTCGTGATTGGTACATAAGGTATAAATATAGAAGATAAAAGATAGAGAAGGGCAGCCGTACCTCCGAGATTCGTCCACCTTGGAGGACAATTATCTGGTCCACTTGAGGTAAGAAGTGTACAGAATGGGTGACCAGGACACGAGTCTGATGGTGTAAAAAACATATCATAACACAGATTAGTTAACAAAAGCAGTCTCCATCACTACCACCACCAACAACAAACAGGGCTATCTTTAAATTAGCTCTGCTAAAAAAAAACATTGTTAGAATAAAATAGAATAAAATGAGATGAAATGAGATGAAATAAGATATATTATTAACAACAGCAACAACAGCAGTAGCTATAAAAAGATCTAGAGGAACATGATGACAAAAATAACCGCTATCATCATCAACAATAGTACCCCGCAAATAGCACACAATAGCTACCATGATAATGACCAACCACTATTAAAACTGCAACTTCACCTACAAAACGTAAACTAATAATAATAACAGTAACACTCGGCTGTTATCACCTTTTTTCTTAGTTTGCCCCTGGGTCCTATAACCTTATCAAAAAGGTGTTTCCCCACATGTGAATCAACAGCACTGAGTGGATCATCCAACAGGTAGACATCGGTATTAAAGTACACGGCTCTTGCGAGGTTGACACGTTGTTTCTGACCTCCACTAAGGTTGATTCCCTTGAAATAAAGATCAAAATGAAATCAAGAATAAATTGGCTCTTGCCTAGGATTCCAGGTAATTTTGAAGCGTCAACACTGAGAGGTTTTGGGGAGGAGGAAAAAACAGAGAACCTGGAGAAAACCCTGTAATCAACAAACTCTACTCATATGTGATGCTGAGTCTAAGCACAGCTGAAAATTAGCATGCACAACCACTCAGTATAGTGAGAGATGCATGCAGCTTCCGCAATGCAATCCTTGATTCTGTGTGCTTCCACTGGTGGTTGCTGGTGAGTAACTGCAAGCCTGGGCTATTGAATATTTAGTCCAAATCAACTAGTGGTCTATTATCGATGCTTCATTCTGATTGGATAAGAATCTACTGCAAGGCAATAAGTTATATTCTACCAGTAACGAAAAGTGCTGGCTTTGGAAACCTTCTTCAACCTCATGGGCTATAGACTCAGCCCATTTGGGCTCAAGGAATAATTGCTAAATATTGCAACACATTTCCTGTACCTTTTCACCAATTTCAGTCATATCTCCCGAGGGTAGAAGATCCAGGTCTGTCTGCAGAGCACATGCTTTGATGGTGCTTCGATATCGATCACGATCAAAGGTTCTACCAAACAGGACATTATCACGCAGTGTCGCATTCTGGATCCATGCCTGTTGGGGTACATATGCCACTGAACCCTGTAAGGTGAGATGATGTTTCATATTTAGAGCTGCATATTGCAATATTTCCTATACTTTGGATTGGGTATTTGCAGTCATAGTGGTGTAAACAAAGGAAGCTGATAATAATGATAATTAAATTTATATATACCCCCGTTAGAAAAGTCCTGGATACGCCCTTGTGACGTAACAAAGAATAGAAATGTTTGTAGTATGAAAAAGGAAGCTGATAAGTAGTAACCTAGTATTTCATTATCAGTTAAACATTCTCAGGCTATTGTAAATTTAACTGTCAGAAATCTAAAATGTGCCCAATAAGAATGACTCTAACCTGAAGGTAGACCTGTCCATGTGTTTTCTCTGTTTCCCCGAGTAAAGCTGACAACAGCGTAGATTTACCACTTCCTACTTGTCCCACTACTGCTACCAGTGAACCAGTCGTTATGTTTAGATTGATGCTGAAAGTGTAATTTTTAAGACAATTAATGAACAAGAATGACTCTGTTGGTTAGTGCACAGAATTCAGAGCTTAGATGTTTGTTTCGACTTCTCTCTGAGTTATTGAAGAAAAATAAATTTTACCACTTTATCTTTTATAATTATTATTAATAATAATAGTGTTGATATTGCTGATAATGATAGTGGTTATAATGATAGTAGATGATGATGATAGTGGTGATGATGATGATGATGATGAAATGCTACAAAAGGATCAACTCTAAAATACTATTCTCAATTTTGGGCTTGAAAGCCCTAAGATATAAAAAAATTGAGATCATACTCATTCAAAATTGGAGCAGTCTTTCTTGTCCCACTTAATGGTGCAGTTTTCCACATGAATGGCTTGGCTTGAGACTGATAAAGAAAAAGAAAAATGAAACTGAAAATTTACTCTGTGACAACACAATAATGAGCTTCTAATACAGTCAACTATAAAATCCTCAAATCCCTCCTGGGCTGATCCAACTCAGATGCATGGCTAACTCACAGCTCGATTTTGAATTTAGCATGTTTGGTTTTGGGGAAGAAGGAAAACTGGAGAACAGGGAGAGAAACCCTTGCATCAAGGGAGATATCCAGTAAACTCTACTTGTGGGATGCTAAGTACAGGAATCAATCATAAGAATTCTCAGGGGAGAAACGGGTGAACTACTCCTGTACCACCCTAAAACTATTCCCCGTATGTTAGTGAGTAACCAGCCAAAAATGATGTGCTATTAACTCGTACAGAATAAAGTAAACGAGCAGCTTTTTTACGTACGATGTTCAGGCATTATTTTTGATACACTATCCGGATCAAGTTCTTCTAGGTTCAGAAATTCTTGTAGTCTCTGTATAGATACTCGGGCCTGCCAAACAGTTTATGCATCAACAAAAAAAAAAGGTAAAGGGGATTCAACCACATAGTACTCTTGGTGTCAGAGGTCTTTTGAGTCCAGTGCTTGAAGAGAGCAGAGATTGGGAAGCACTGGGAGGAGAATCTCAGCACCCAAGGGAACCTAGGAAGGAGCTTTTTGTGTTAAAGACCACTTTTTATTACATTTCCCATTGTCTCCTAGGTGTAATGCACCAGTCAACCTAATCCCCCCCCCCCCTCATTTTACTTTCTTATAGAAAAAAGTAGCAATAAAAATATGTTGACAAGTTGCCCCAGGGGGTGAGTCTTTCTTTGCTATTTAACGTAAAATTCTTCCCTATATGTTTGGGCAATGGTCAGTTTTAGTTTGCTATTCAATACTACTCCCCATGTATATCCCAGGGTGGGGGGTTGGAGTTTGTTTAATTGACTGATCATGCATATTTCTCAGCAATGAGACTCACCTGGATTAAGTTCATTATGATATTCGGGAACATAACAAGGGGAAAACGCAGGATGTTAAACAATGCAATGGCTACAAAGGCTTTTTCAGCAGTCAATATGTTACCAGTAAGCACATAGATCGTAAACGTTGCCAAGGAAACCTGAAATAATTGACACATAACAATAATTGTTAAATTATCTATCGGTATCTATTTCTTGATTTTTTATCAATTATCTCCTTTGATTCCAAGGTTTTTTTCAGGTTCTCCAAATTCAATCTGTGAGTTAGCCATGTATTGTCTTTGATCTGCATTCAAAATTTGAAGGTTTTCTATTGAAATTAATGACATTGTTATTAGTTTGAGAGTTACTTTAAGAGATACTTACCAGGAATGGAGCACAGGTGTAGGTGAAAGAAAAGCCAGCATGAACGTACATGGAGTGTTTCTGGTGTTTCAGTTCTTCTTTTCGTACTTCAAAGACTTTTTGGAGGTAAGAGGTCTCCCATGCATAAAGCTTGAGAACCTATTGATAGCAGAGACATGGTGAGGAATAGAGTATTTTATACTTGAAGAATGGCAATATGATGATATAATTGGTTGATACATTAACAAGATTTCAGAAAAAATCTTTATGTGCAATTCAGCCTGATAAGAGGCTTTGCACCATCAAATGATGGCGGCCATGACAGGAGGCAGGGACAATGGAATCTGGTCTCATCTAATTTAAATATGTGTAAGAATTCAGTTTCCCATGAGAAAATTTTTTTATTGTTGTGCCTCTTGTCATGGCTTCCATCATTATTTTTTGATGGTGCAAAGCCTCTATAACAAATTTGAGAATCTACATGAACATACAATGTACCTTGATCCCATTGAGAATCTCGTTTATCATCTTTAGACGCTTATCTTTAGATGTCATAGTTTTAACCTGGAAAAAATGAAAAAAAAAATGTTTATATGCTTCTTCCTTTCCAACTATTTTTTTTCTATTTGTTTACTTCACTCTTTTAGTCAAGCCAATTTTTATTCAATCTCCCACCTACTCCTTCATTCATTTATTTATTTGCCCATTTATTCATTTCTTCATTAATGCAGTCTTTCATTTAGTCAGTCAATCATCCATCCTCAATTATATTTAGTCAGTCAATCACTCACTCACTACCCACATACTCCCTCATTTGTTTTTTTCATTTTTTTGTCTGTTCGTTTGTTTGTTCATTCATTTGTTCATTCATATATTCAATCATTTATTGATTGATTCATTCATTCTGTTACTTCATCTCATGTATTTCTTTATTTCAAACACCGACCCACCTGTAGTTTCTTAATAACCCTGGAGACCAGTAAATTAAGTGGAATGAGTAAAATCATGACGCCAACACCAGCCAGTGTAGACACACCCATGGTGTTGTACAAGAAGTACAAAGCTACAAGGATCTGGAAGGGTCCAGACCAGAGAGTATTCACATAATTCATCAGCTCCATGAGGCGCTGGGCATCTGTTGTCATTAGATTCACCATTTCTCCAGCTGTTGATGTCTTCCTTGCTTCATTATTAAGCCTTAGTGCCTGAGTAAGTAATTAAAGTCTTTGTTTTCTTATTTCAATAGTTAGTTCAAATAAAATAAAATTGTCATCGTCATTGTTGCTGTTGTTGTTGGTAGCATTTAATAGTGTTCAACTACCTAAGTATACAAAATATGTAAGACTTCATAATATGCAAGTATTTCAAATTAAACGATAGTTGGTCTGCGATCTGAAATGGACAATCTAAGATCTAGTTTGTGCTTTTATGTTTTCTGGCTAAAAATAACAATAATCACATTTCTAAATCAAAGGCCATGCCTCATATTTCAATCTAAAAGGAAACTATGTTTTTTTGGCTGTGAATTTCATAATTTAACATTTGAAGTGTGTTAAAGAAAGAGAGTTACTTAGTCTTAGATTTCAGACTTCGCCAACCAGCAAACATTTTTTGAAATAGGCAAATAAACTGTTAAATCCTACCTTGGGATACACCATTCCAATAATTGATGTTCTTATATTCATCCCCAGCGTTATCACTATATGGAAGTACTGATGAAGGGCAAAGGATTGAATCACAGCTACCCCAAACATGGCGACACAGTATGCATATCCCTTCCATCTATCAGACTTTTTTTCAGTATAGATGATAAGCAATCTGTTACGAAGATGTTGCAATACTGGTTAGTATTAGGAACCCTTACTTGTAACATAACATACATGTACAAGACATTCTTATTAGATTGGCTCATCCAGGACAGATATATTGATTGGAAAACTGTAGTTTGAGCAACAAAATAAGCTCCTTAGAGGTTTGTACTAGTTCTTTAGTGGGTTCAATAAAATCAAGATGTTCTAATTAGGAGGTTTAATAATGATGATGATGATGATGATGATAATGGTAATGGCAATGATAACGCATAATATCTTCTTAAACTTGAAATAACCTGTTAATGACTTACTCTAACATCTGAGGTTGTATAAATATAGCAACATCATGTATCAACTTAAAGAAAGCAGCTAAAAGAAATTTCTTCCACAGCATCAGAAACAAGGCTTTAGCAAGAGAAGGTCCCTTATATTTTGTCTTTTTTTTCTCTTTCTTGGGAACAAACTCTACAGTTTCTTGATCTTTGTCTTGCTGCCCATTGACCTCAATGTCTTTTAGTGTCTGGTTTGGTTCTTCATTGATGTCACTAGGATTAGAATTTATTTACACATAAGTCAGAGCACTTTTCATTGGTTAGAGTTAGTGGATTTTGATTGACAGAGGCCCAAATCCCACATTATCATATACAGTACAATTACTCACATCTCTGATGTTGACTTTTGTGGATGCTTTTTCTTATATTTATCCTGAAGATGTTCCCATTTAGAAGAAATCATTGGAACAATGTTTGAAGATCTATTTCTTTCTGCCAAAGCCCATAGGTCCTTGTCTTCTAGTGGTTTTTTGAAGCCTTTATAAATCAGTCTGCAAATGGACAAGGAATTTAAAGTTCCAGAAATTATCCATTCCTCCCTCCCCCCCCCCCCACCCCCCCCCCCCCACCCCACTAAGGAATTTGGAATTTTGAGGGGAAGGGGGTGGGGTAGTGGGGGTCAGAGAAAGAACAAAATTACAGAGTTTTAAAGAAAAAAATTGGAACTTCCTGGGGTAGGTTGGTTTGACAATATTGTTGGCTGAAAGTTGGCCATCAGCCATTTCAGACTTCCCTAGAGTATCATTTTTTTTGTTTAACAGTTATGAATGAAAAGACACATGAATCAATGGATACCACTCAAACAAAGAATCTTATTGGCAAGAGAATGACATGAAGGTAAACGCCCAAGGTAAAGAGGTCTATTTACATATGGAAAATATATAAATTACAATTCCCCCATTTATTGCATAAGAGAGACCAAGGTACATCCGATACTAAAGTCTATTAATACTGCAATACCACATGGTTTCAGATATAGTTAAATCTACATTTCATAACATTGGTTAATAGCATAAAATCCCAACTCACCCTGTAAGCCACCAGAATGTCATTTTGGAAAGAATGTTGGCATTTTCTTCAGGACATAATTTCTATAGAAGATTTTTAAAAAGCATATTGTATGTAAGATTTCTCCCATTCAAAAATCCTGTTATTTTCAAACTTTTAGCATAAACATTTTAATATTTCTTCAAGAGGCTCTTTTATTCCAGTGCTTGTCAGTCATAGGTATGGTTTTGTATCATGTGAGAACCTGTGGACCACAACTCCTACGAAGCACTGGACTGAGAAATCCTATGAAACTCAGGATAACAGAATCTAGACTGAATCTATCTGGCATATAGCATTAGTGTTTATAGGATTAACCAACCCTGTTTGCAATGTCTCTTTCTACTGGTGAAGCAGGGAAAAACCTCATGTCGATATCCTCTCGTTGCACCATTGAGGGAGCAATCTCAGCTCCATTATCAATATTCCTTTGCCTAAATCACAAGAAAAAGAAAAAAACATATTCAACGAAATGTCACAAAAATCGTCACAAAAACATATGTACCACTGAAATTGTTTTGTCAGATAAATTTGAATTTTTGTTGCTGCAGAGATAATTGCCTTGATTTTACTAGCAGTTGTTTCTTGTCTCTTATACCAAATGTGTAGTGTCTTTATTAGTTTTCGATCCAAATTTTCATAACTGGAATAACACATAGTAAGTCAATGTTCAACTACCGAACTGAGCAGTCAATGAGATTCTAAGAGTTTTATAAGCCACTTGTTAAAAGTGCCAGAATTTATTCAAAATACATTTCAATGGTTTCATATTTAAAAATACATACTCTTGAATGGAAAGATTTTTCTTGAGGGGTATCACATGTGTACTTGGAACATATCCACACTCCACTGTATCCATACACTTCACATATAACCACCATTGTACTGGCCCAAGCACATGGTATCTCTTCCCTTTTTCAAGGTTCATTTGCGCAGACAACTGTGGTGCAGTTTTATCAACTTCTTCAGGTTCTTCATCTTCACTTGGGTAATATCTCTGCACTGCCAGCACTATGAGGTCCTTGGAGACATCGCCATCTACTATTTCTTGTTGATCCTCAGCCATTCTTGTCTCAATAATTTAGCTATTATTCCGTTTTACTAAGCTTTCAGAGATTAATATACCTGTAGGTAATAAATACGAGTCATTAAATAAGATGCATATAAAAATTAAAAACATAATGATTATGTCTATAATTACTATTAGCAATGTTATACATTCCAGTCCACACATGGAATGTAAACAGATAACATTTTCATACAAAATGAGAAACTTTAGAATTGAATGGTTAAATAATTAGCAATTATTCACCAAAGGCAAAGTGAATATTGGGGAAAATTTACTGAGACATGAGTCTTCAAGAGGCGAGGTAAATATTCTCCATATTCACTGAGCCTGAGGCGAATAATTGTTTTAGCATATACCAACTTGTGTACAGAGTAACTTTTTTATGTACAATAATACAATAAAAACAAACAAACAGAAACTTTAGGCTTGTGTGAAAAATTCCATACTTTGTTGCCTTCTTAGTATTGATAGGAATTGCTGGCAGATGGCATTTTGTTGCTGACTCAATATTCCGAGATTCAGAGGTGAATATCTTACAATATTCACCTCCAATTAACCACTTGCACATTCTTAGGAAGTACACAAGTTGGTATATTCTATTATAATATGCAGCAAGATATGATAATTAATAATAAGTAGGTGACAATATTAGGAAGAAGTCCTTCATTTAGAATTAGCAATTTAATAAGTTAAGCTTATGTAACAATAGATTGAAATATATATTATGTAATATATTGAAATATATTGAAAATATTTTATATCTGTTATCTACGATATGTTAACTACCTACACAACGATAAGAAGCAACTCTTAGCTTACATATGCCCAACCAAGCAAACATAAACAAAACCATGGGACATGTACATAAACATTGCATTTTCATTCATTGCACGTGTTGTCTATTCACGACTGAACGACTTCACGATACGTTGAGTAGAAACCAAATTTATAACACTTACCGTTGTTTTTTTCTTTAAAATAACGACTTTGATTCATGCTTTAAATTAAATAAATTTTTAAATATCGCAATCGTGACCACTTGTTCGTTATGCATCAAAATATTCAGTCTCAAATATTCAGTGCTTCTTGTTCTGCTATATATCGCGTTTGACTTAACCGTCAATAAAGAAATTAATCTTCGATCTTCCTTGGTAAATACTCTATCAGCAAAGCAGCTTGATTTTTAATATTTCCACATACTACTTTCAATCTATTCCTAAAAAGTCCCTTACAGAACGTGAGATGTCAGCGACGATGTTAGCTAGCCGTGCAAGTTGGAAAAATATCAAGAGGATCAATAATCTTTCGTCAAGCATTCGTACAGTAAACGGTGGGAGAAAGTTCCTGACGTTTCAGCGACGTTTCGTGATATGCTTTTCCGACGGAGAGCCGACGACGCGTCTGCAGTTGCGCTTCCTCAAAACTGTAAAAACTTACTCAAAAAGACAACGACAGTTTACTTTTCTTCATGTTATCCTTATATAAAGCTATTTAAACCGCTAAATAACTGAATAACCACAGCCATTTTACACCGGTGCCCAGATAGGCGAGGGGTTTTGAGACACTCAGAAGACAAAAATCGGCATTTTTTGTCAGCAAATTACCCGGCTCTTTTACAAGAAACCAAATCGTGAACAACAACATAAGCTTATAAGTTTTTTAAAAAAATTATAAGCGAGCCACACTGGAGGTTAGTAAATTTTTAGAAATTTTGACTAATTTATTTTTTTTTCAGTTTTGTACCGAGCCAAGTAAAATTGCTTGTCTAATCGGTCAGTTTTTTGTCGTTAAAGACATTTTTGAAAAAGCCGACTTTATTAGTAGGAAGAGTATTTTTTGCAAAAATTTACAAAGGATTTTCGCATTCTCATCAGGTAATTTTTTTAGTGTACTATTCACATATATTGATTTGCACTGATACCTTTTTCAGTATTAACCGAAAGAAAAAATGGCAGAAACAACAGATATAGCTCTCGAAAATATTGAAGTGAAGGAAAATGCCGAAAGTGAAGCAGATGGAGAGGCTACGGAAAACGTTGAAACAGAGGCAAGTAGAGCTACTTCATCAGGACCTGCAGAGAAATGGCAGACCGAAGCGACTATCAAAGGAAAACAATCAAGGAAAGAAGGAAAAAGCAAAAACAAGGACTTGGATGATCTTAAACAGGAACTGGAAATGGTGAGAAATCATTTATGAAAGTTTTACTAAACTTTTCTTTCTACCATTCCTGCTCTTTTAACAAATACGCCCCAAAACGTCGAACCAAAAAAAGGTCTTATAAGTTTTACTTTATATTTTCACAAAAAAATTAGAGTATAAAAACAGGTATTCTATTTTAGGTTTTCTTTTTCACAAAATAAAATTGAAATTACCGTTTGAAATCTAAAAAGCAGTCATTTTGTTGTCACGAAAGGGGACTTTACCCCTTACCCACTGGACTACGTCCTTGATATCATACGAGGAGCTTTTTTTTTAATTCTTGGATTGGAACTGGATAGGAATGGCACACAATTGCCTTAGAAGAAGCAATGGCAAGATTGGAAACTTCTGCCGCAACGGTAAGCGTACCTATCTAGTGATCTAGTTTATATACACGGTCATACAGTCACGATGAGCTTCTTGAGATTTCGTTATTTCTTCTCTCCCACATCCAGCTTCCTCGCAAAACAATATTATTTGCATTATATTTACGTAGGGGCTCACACAAGCAGAAGCTGAGAGGCGATTAGAGCGTGATGGTCCAAACTGCTTAACTCCACCCCGTACAGTTCCAGAATGGGTTAAATTTTGCAGA
Source organism: Actinia equina (assembly GCA_011057435.1). NCBI lineage: Eukaryota > Metazoa > Cnidaria > Anthozoa > Actiniaria > Actiniidae > Actinia > Actinia equina. The sequence continues at coordinate 85,059 of WHPX01000328.1, read as the reverse complement.
CTCTTATTTGGAGGTTTCTCGATGCTATTGTGGATTGGTTCGATCCTTTGTTTTATAACATATTCTATCAAAGCTTCAACTGAAGAAGAGCCTTCAAAAGATGACGTAAGTGGGGCTGAATCGCGTAGACCATTCGTAACCGCGGACTTAAGTTCTAAGAGGGTGAGGAGGGAATTAATCTGGGGGTCCGAAAGAATGGTCCCGCCCCACTTAAAATTTTCAAATTGAGACTTTCAGAAATACGAAATTCCAGTACCAGATCATCGTCACTATCAAGGCTTTCAATGGCTTTTTGTATAAATGTATTCCCAATGTGATCGTCAAAATTGTAATGTTTCTTTATTTCATTTTTGGTACAGTTATACCTTGGCATTGTGCTGGCAATTGTTGTCGTTGTAACTGGTTGCTTCTCGTACTATCAGGTAAGTTGGGGACAAATGGCAGCATTGTTCGTTCCATGCATTAAAATTACGTGACTCGCTATTGCATAGGAATTACGTACCAATTACGATGTCTTTCAGGAAGCAAAAAGCTCAAAGATCATGGAAAGCTTCAAGAACATGGTTCCTCTGGTATGAACGACAATTTATATAAAATTTACCCACCCCCTTCCTAGCACTGATCTTCAAAATTCGTGTGCATTATGTGTTTATTTAGGAAGCTACTATACTTCGAAATGGAGTTAAAGTAAAGAAAAATTCAGAGGAGGTAGTTGTTGGAGACATTATCTTCATTGCTTTTGGCGACCGAATTCCAGCAGATGTTAGGGTGTTGGAATCAAAAGGATTCAAGGTGCGCATAGCTAATGATTTAAAAATTTTGTTTATTGCTTTGTCAGGTTTCAGGTCATTCTCTTTATATTGAATTATTTCAGGTTGACAACTCATCCCTGACTGGGGAATCTGAGCCCCAAGCACGAAGCCCAGAATGCACCAATCAAAACCCATTGGAAACCAAAAACCTTGGTTTCTTTTCGACCAATGCTGTGGAAGGCACTTGCACTGGGCTTGTTATCCAAACAGGGGATTCTACTGTAATGGGACGCATTGCTAATCTCGCTAGTGGTCTTGACACTGGCAAGACACCCATTGCTGTTGAGATTTCCCACTTTATTCACATTGTCACTGGAGTGGCTGTTTCACTGGGTGTTTCATTCTTCGTCATCTCTTTAATCCTACACTACACGTGGCTTGAAGCTATCATCTTTTTGATTGGCATCATCGTGGCTAATGTTCCAGAGGGCCTTTTAGCTACCGTAACGGTACATACGTTATTTCATATCTTACATATCGCGTTTACAAATAATTCGCTAGTGATAACAACTACAGAGATACTAGATAGATATTAGACCCTTTTTGCGACAGGTTTGCTTGACCCTGACTGCTAAACGCATGGCCTCCAAGAACTGCTTGGTGAAGAATCTTGAAGCCGTTGAAACTCTTGGTAGTACATCAACAATCTGTTCGGATAAAACCGGTACGCTTACCCAGAACAGGATGACTGTTGGTAAGTATTATTTAAGTGTGGTGGTGTGAGGAAGGAGGGGGGCTGCTTTCCTTAGCGACCACTGATACGCGGTGATATTATAACAAAACAGCTCACATGTGGTTCGATAACAAGATCGTTGAAGCAGACACAACAGAAGATCAAAGTGGAGTAGTAATGGACAAGGTAATTAATTTCAATGTAATTGATAGTTATCCACATTTGCTCAATATTTTTCTCTCCCTTTTCCTCTCTGCACTCCCTAGCTCGAAGCCCATCCTTTGCTTCCTAAGTAACTCCCATATAGGGTCTATATACCGGCTTAGTTTAACTAACTATGGTTATTATTATCTTGTACATCTCTTATAGTCCGACACTTGGTATGCCCTCTGTCGTATCGCAGGACTGTGCAACAGAGCAGAATTCGCTTTTGAAGCTGAAGATAAACCGGTTTTAAAACGGTATATAACAGAGCATAACTCCTTATTTACGCCATAACAATAAACGTTTTATTTTTTACAATAACCATTAAGAAAGACGTTTAATTTTAAAGCGACTACTAAAAAACAATAAATATCCATGGTAACGAAAACGTTATACTGGAAGAAAAAGAGAAGTGGTGGATTTTTGTTTGAAAGATAGAAACAAATATTGATGAACAGAGATTTAAATCTTGTTCTTTTTTGTGAAACCAAAGGGAAGGAATATACACGGACCGTAAAGCATGTGTTAATGTTGTTGTTGTATTCATAGTGATACCATGGGTGGAAATGCATCAGAGGCAGCTCTTCTCAAGTGTGTTGAGCTACAAGTTGGTAACGTTCATCATATGAGAGAGAAAAACCCGATGGTTGCAGAGATTCCTTTTAATTCCACCAACAAATACCACATAACCATCCACGAGATTGACGATCCAGAGGAAAACAGTCACATTTTACTCATTAAGGGCGCTCCGGAGCGCGTCCTTGATCGCTGTAGTACAATTCTTTTAGAAGGGAAAGAACAGCCACTAGAGGACGACCTGAAAGAAGCTTTTGAAGAGGCTTATTTGAATCTTGGTGGTCTGGGTGAACGTGTGCTTGGCTTTGGACATTATTTTTTGTCTAAGGAAAAATACCCAAAGGGCTTTGAATTTTCAACAGATGACGTAAGTGGCCCAATAATTAGTGACAAATTTCGTGATTTACTATGATCCAACAACGAAAGGGAATATTTAATGCATTTGGGTTTGCTTTTCGATTCTTGTACGCGGTTGTACGAAGGGCGAACAACTCTATCCGACGAATAAATCTTATTCAGTGGATACTTTAATTGGATAAATGATCATCGACTTATCCACTGGGTAAGAATTCATCCATCGGATAGCGCTCTCCACCCTTCGTACAACCGGGCCTGGCCTTAATCGTATAACAATTTGCGCAGTGTTCCCAGGAATCTAATGCGCCTTAAATAGCCGAAAATGTTTTTAAGGGATTCATTAATACTGACATCAATTCATATGTTATTTCTTTTAGCCTGTTAATTTTCCGTTGGAGAACCTCTGCTTTGTTGGCCTTATGTCTATGATCGATCCTCCTAGAGCTGCTGTGCCTGATGCTGTCAGCAAATGTCGTGGTGCTGGTATCAAAGTCATTATGGTTACTGGAGACCACCCTATCACTGCTAAGGCCATTGCATGTGGCGTCGGTATTATCTCTGAAGGTGCCACTCTGAAGATGTTTTTAAAATTGTTTGCCTTTAAATTTGTTTTGTATGTTTATTTTGGCTTTCTGTATTGCCGTTTCCAGGTACCGAAACAGTTGAGGACATTTCCATTAGACTAAATATTCCCGTCGAAGAGGTTAATCCAAAGGATGCAAAGGCGATTGTTGTTCACGGTGGAGAACTCAAGGTAGTTTACATTATGATACACTGTCTTGATGAACGTAAAAAATACGGTATCTTTAGTATACTGACTTGCAACGCGTACACCAAAGGAAAGGACAAAGAGCAGTTTTCGTATGACTGTAAATAGCTGACTGTGAAAATGACTGTAAATAGCTGCATCTACGGCAGGCATATGCCAGACCAACAACATTGCGCGAGTATTTACTCTCCATCTAATCGAATACCCGAAATACGACATGAACACGGCGCGGACACGGTCACAGCAGGTTCACGCCACTGTCAGACTAATCACATTGCCGGAAAAACAAGTCAATTCCAATTCTAAAATACATCACGGTCACGGCACGGCAGGCTTACGGCACTGTACTTTTCACAGTCATACGAAAACTGCTCTAATACTACTGTACCCCCATTGCAGTGGCAAGTTTATTCAATCTCTTCATGGGGTACAATATACGGACTTATCAATTGTTTTTTGTTCAAAAGAACATTGAGCAAGGGCACCTAGACGATATCCTTAGGGACCACTCAGAGATCGTGTTTGCACGTACTTCACCTCAGCAAAAGCTGATCATTGTTGAGGGTTGCCAGAGAATGGGTGCTATTGTTGCTGTGACTGGCGATGGTGTCAATGATTCTCCTGCCTTGAAGAGAGCTGATATTGGTATGAGACCAAATTGAATATTTTTGACTTGTGAGCACGTTATTTCCGTTTTACCTTGTTTAAAACTGGGCGCACGGGACTGAGCAACTTTTTTTGGTATACAGTGGCCCTGTGGCCGCAGTAATCAATAAATGAATTAATTTTTATTTTTTTTTTTAGCCTTATTTGAATAAAAAAAAAATTGCCACGCACGGAATCGGTTGAAAAATTAATCTCAAAAAGACTAGTCTATCCGGTGCATTGTTTTCACGGCTATTGTTATGCTGATTCACCTGAAACCGTGGTCCACTGGAAAGAACTTGGGCTTGTCATTAACCGGTCAAGCGCGGTTCAGAAGTGAAGTTAGGACCTGGATGGGTGACCTGAAACTTATACCTACTCAAACTATTTTTTCTTTCTTTCTTTCTTTCTTTCCTGGTTTTAATGAAACTTGAATAGAGTACCGAAGTGATGACGTCACCAAATTGTTTTTAAAAAAGAAAGTTAGGATTGTGGTGGCATTATCAGAAATTGAATGTAAGAGTTTGTCATAGTGTGAAATTTCAGAGCGATTGAGCGAAAAACGGCTGAGATATAGGTAATTTAATACAAAAATATTCCAAGACGTACATTTTCTATTACTTGAGGCTGCACTAACGTAATTAGATCCAGTCCAAAATAAGACAATATGTATTGGGCTTTTTTGAGTTTAAATGCCCAATGTCTTCATTTCTAAAGCTTGGAACAGCCTTAAAATTGGTGGAAATGCAGGCAATGATGTGTTCTCTTTGAATATGAACATTTCGGAACTGAATTGAATATTTTTGAAGTTTGATGACGTCACACTTCGGTACTCTATTGAATAGATATTTGATGTTTTTTGTTTGCAATTTGCCGTATCGTGACGCCGATTCTTGTCACTCAAATGCTTTGCCCACTCTCCTATTGGCCAATTAGTCCCTATATCAAGTATATTCTATATAATTTTTGTCTGGCAGGTGTTGCCATGGGAATAGCTGGTTCAGATGTGTCTAAACAAGCTGCTGACATGATTCTACTGGATGACAATTTTGCTTCCATTGTAACTGGAGTCGAGGAAGGTAAATCAGGGCTGATCTTTGTAAAGAACTATATGAGTTATAAAAATTGACTATATAGCTGATTTGTGTTATGGACTAGAAATATTTCAAACCTGGCTGTTGGACTGGACAAACCAACGAACAAACTCCCATTTTCCAAAATAGGAATGACTTATCAATTTGAAAGTCCCCCACCAACTACTGAACAACAACGTCCTACACGCACACATATTTATAGGGCATTCCTCCATCAAAGTATTCGTACTTATTGGTCATATTTCATCCCCCATCAGGTCGCTTGATCTTTGATAACTTGAAGAAGTCCATCGCCTACACTCTGACTAGCAACATCCCGGAGATCACACCATTCTTGATGTTCATTGTGGTTGGTATTCCTCAGCCACTTGGAGTGGTTACCATTTTATGCATTGATCTTGGGACTGATATGGTAAGCAATTCCTGAAACACCACCTGGTATTTATACCCAGTTGTTGTTTTATGTAAAATCTTTAGATGCACAAAATAACGAATTACAGTCCGATATGCATCCGCACTCATTAACCCTTCAGCACCATATTTGTAAACAATACAGGTGCATGGGAGATATGGAACCAATTTGAATGCTGTATTAATACATATGTTTTGAATCAAGGGGTCTGAAGGGTCCTGGGTCAATTATTTGATGTGGCATCACATATGAGCAGAGTTTGCAGGAGCTGGTCTCTCTGATACCAGGTTCGCCGGGTTGCCTCCTTGTGCAATAACTAACCAGCTATTCGATATGTGAGTTAGCCATGCCATGACATTGATCAGCCCAGAGGCTGTTTCAGGGTTTAATAAACTTTTAAATGTTTTTGCGCTATCACCGCGAAACCAATATTCCCAGCCCCACATTTGGTTCTGTCAACGTTGATAGTATCCCCACCCCCTACACTCATCTAAAGAAGCCTTCGAGTCCAAGTATTTAAACTAATGAGGTTCTTTTTAATCAAGGTACCAGCCATCTCCCTTGCTTATGAAGCACCTGAAAGTGATATCATGAAACGAAGGCCTAGAGATCCTAAGAAGGACAAACTTGTCAATGAAAGGTACGCATCAATCGACCAGTCATTTCTAACTTATTAGTATTGTCAGAATTATACTATGAGTTACAAGATAAATAGTCTTTATCACTGTAAATGGTTATATTTGACATATTCTAGGTTGATTGCAATGACTTATGGACAGATTGGTTTTATTCAGGTAAGAGAGTTGTTTCAGTGTTTAGGGCGGGAATTATTGTCAAAAGTATGATTTTGGCAATCGGGACTGGAAAACTGCTCTATCAGCAGATTTTAGTATATTTTCTCTGAAATATTTGTTTCCTTTAAAGGCTCTGGGTGGGTTCTTCACATACTTCGTAATCATGGGTGAGAATGGCTTCCTTCCTGAAAGGCTGATAGGAATCCGAATTGAATGGGAAGACAAGAACAATCACGCAGTGCTGGACAGCTTTAACCAAGAATGGGTAAGCAATCAAACCGCAAGTTTCCCAACTGTCACAGGCATATATTTTACTCTAGAGTATTGTATGAACGTAACGTTAATATTTATTTTGTGCGTGTTTCGGCCCTCAGAGTTACCATCAGAGGAAAATCCTCGAACACACGTGCCATACGGCGTTCTTTATCAGTATTGTGGTCGTACAATGGGCTGATTTGATTATCTGCAAAACTAGAAAAAACTCCATCATCACACAAAAGATGACGTAAGTGCACCTTTGCATCGTATTTTTTAGTTTTGGATTGTTGAATTTGTAAGTCTTAATCCTCGTTACTAGTATTTTTTTTCTTACTTTTTGTTCGTTCCAACAGAAACAACAAATTAAACTTTGCATTGATATTCGAGACGTTGTTGGCAATCATGCTTTCTTACACCCCTGGCCTATCCAATGGCTTAAATATGTATCCACTCAAGTAAGTATGATAGCACTGAGGAAAGAAAGCTGGATGTTGGAAAATGAAGTAGCGTGCTCGACAACTTGATCTCCTTTTTCCTCTTACGGACCCGTCGTTTCTTTGCGCAGTCAGTACAGTTCGCTAGCCAAAAGACTGTTTGACTGTTTCAAAAGTCATTTTCTAATTTGCGAATTCTTTAAAAAACATATATGTAGATGCTAGATGTACTTATTTGTCCCTATTTTTGTTATTTCAGTGCAACGTGGTGGTTACCAGCCATGCCTTTCAGTTTATTAATCTTCGTCTATGATGAGATCCGTCGATATTTCATTCGTAAATGGCCTGGATGTGAGTATGCTTTTCAGATTTATTTACGTATAAAACCAAAGATTTTCCTGGGTCACTATTTTGTCAAGGAACCTTGCATGCGCACTGACTCAGTAACCATCCTGATACAATTTTTGTATCAGGCAACCAACCCCTCCCCAGGCACCCCGCCAAGGCCTGATACTCATGTTATCATTTTTTCCTAATACAGTACAACCTTCTTTTTTAAGGCTGGGTTGAGCAAGAGACCTATTACTAGTTTGCTTTCGCGCTACATGATAAAATGGGTATAGGCCAACAAGATCAAGACACGACGTTTTGGAGGTAGAAGTAGACGTGTCAATTTATTTGGAAAGAAAAAATATTTTGAATAATAACACTATTTATTTACATATTTCCATCCTTTTTAGAAGGGTTTTAAGATGTACACTTGAGGATTTTATTGAATTGAGCATAAACACGTTTTTATTCTCTGTGAATTTTAAAAGTTACATTTAAACAAATTTCTTCAAAACTTAAATTTTATCTTTAGTTATCTCGTGTTAAGTGTGGCAACAGCAGCATTTTGATATGTGACTTTTTACAGTGCAGTAAATAGTTTACTAGTTCTGCTTATAAAGAATATATATTACATTTTATCTTTATAAATAAACACACACCTAATAAAAATACATAAAAATATATATATACCACTCTCCAACACTCAAAAAAGATCTGACCAGAATATGGCAAAAATATAATATCCTTTTTATCATACATTTCTTCACCAGAGCACTTAAAATTAAAATTAAAAATAAATCTCCCTATCCCTAAATTCCATTCTGAAAAAAGGTTAGGCAGTGAAGAAATCAATCAATTATTTTAATTTATTGACTTTCAAAATCATCTACTGCTGTGCACCAGGTTTCGCATTATTCAGTCCCACTCTATGACTGCACCAGGCCACCTAAAAGACAGGAGAGATCATATGTAAATATATATTCAATCTCATCAAGGCAGATAGAACAACACTAGACTTACTTGGTCCTAATTATATGTTCAACGGGATGAGTATCCTCAGTTATGTCAGATTCATCTACGACGTCTCGGGTATCTAGAAAAACAAATAATTTTTTGCAAATCATAGGAACAGTTCGCCACTGTTAACTTTTAGTTGTGTAGTCGTTTGCTTAAGTTAACATTGCAAGCGCACAAAATTTTAGTTGCGTATATACTAGGTGTGTTGCGCACCTAGTAGGTGTGGCGTAATAGGTGTGGTTAACGAGATAGTAGCTGTATTGCGCATGGTACTAGTAGTTGTGGTCGTGTAGTTGCGCACGACTTAGTTGCTGTGTACCTAGTAGGTATGATTGTGTAGATCGTATCTGTAGTTGCGCACGACTTAGTTGCTGTGTACCTAGTAGGTATGATTGTGTAGATCGTATTTGTAGTTGCGCACGACTTAGTTGCTGTGTACCTAGTAGGTATGATTGTGCAGATCGTATCTGTAGTTGCGCACGACTTAGTTGCTGTGTACCTAGTAGGTATGATTGTAGCTGTATTGTAGTTGCACATGTGCTGGTGTTTGCACATATTGTAGTTAGATGCGGACCTAGTAGTTGTGGCTGTGCACATCTTAGCTAGTTGCGCAAATTCTATTTGTTTGTGAACGTCACATAATTCTGTATGCTCATTGTAGTTTGTCGTTGTTTAAGCTTGTCTTACTTTTTGAGTTTTTTTTTGTATTTAATAGTTTTACTTACTTAGATTTTATTTTTCCCTATTTAAAGTAGGCCTTACCAACAGTTACGATCTCATCACGAGAAGAGCTATATTTGCTTGTTCCATTGTAAAAGTTTAATTTGAATAGTCTCTCAAGCCTCCTACAAAAAACATATTATTAGATATCATTTGACTAAGAATTATAGTTTACATATACATACCATCTTAACTTACCAATCATTAACAAGTTCACTGTTTAAACAAAAGATAACCCCATAACGACCACCTGTACTGTCAACTACCCAGATCGGATACTTTGGTGTTTTCAACATACTACCCACCTATCAAAAACAAAAATGCCAAATAAATAATTATACCTAGCAGCTTCACGACAGCAATACAAAATGAATGCATAATTCTAACCTGAATTTCTTTAGGTTTAAGGTGTTCCTTTAAAGTCAAATACCCTATCTCACTTCTTGTTTTGATTCCTTTTAGTGGGACAGGCTAAGGAAAAAATTACTCTTAGCAGAACTGATGTTTAATGATTTATATCAAAAGCATTTCTAATGGCAAACATCAACAAAGAAGGCAGACTGCAGATGATTAAAGATTAGAAACAATCTTTAACTTACCAATGCATTGCCCCTCTTATCATACTCAACATCACCATTAAACAAATGACTGACTGCACGCCCTGTTAACAGCAGATTTAGCATGCTCTGTGAAGAAAATAATGTTTGGAAAAATTAACTTTTCAAGGTAACTTTTCAAGGTAATCAGTCATTATCATAAGGTTATGAGTAAAATATCAATACAAAATCAATGTGAAGATTTGTGAAGTTTGCATTAACCTGAGAGCAGGTTTCGTTGTTTTTCATTAAGACTGAATCAAAGCTTCCCAAGTCAGTGTAAATTCTATTGAAAAAAAAAAAGAATAATTGTAAGAAATCATAGTTGCATTTTTCCATTTGTCTAAAACACAGATAACACATAAAGCAGGCAGTTAAAAGGTGCTTTTACACATATCTCAAAATCGAACTATATATCTTTAAAACTATTAACCAAAAGAACCATGTATTCACCCTTTGATTGTGCGTGATAATATGACAGAGTACAAGAAGATAATACAGCCATTTCCACTGGTATTTTCAAACTGTAAATGCATAAAGTATATCAGTATTTATCAGCATGAATCAGGCTTTCAGTGCACATGCAATATACTTACAAATGAAAGATTTCTCTTGATAAACCTTTCTAATTCGTTGAGGTTATTAAATCTAAAGATCACAAGCTGAAAAAAGAAATGCAAAATGTATGTATTTAGATAATATTCTTAATCTCTTAATGTGCTGCACTAAATTCTTATCTTTTGTATTCTAGATTTTTCTCATCTTTAGCAGTTTACTTTGTATCAGAGCATCTAAAATAATTTCAAGTTTAAGGGTGCAAGTTATGAAGCCTTATTTCCTTGTGAACATAATAACTGTCATAATTAACGTGGTTGAAACGTGTAACACTAACCATGCTCCAGAATATTCAAATTAATGTACAATAGGTGTTTTGATGCCATATTTTGATTTATACTTCTTAATATACACTTCAATATATTATCAGTGAGTAATGATAGATTAAATTTCATATTCTAAGTAATATGATTTTCGATACATGAATAGGACATGATTACTAAGAACTGGAGGACATGATTACTAATTTACCCATTAAAAGTGACAGTGGTCTAATGTACTCACATTTTCGGTCAAATCATCCTCTCTATATTCTTTAGTTATCCTCCAATTACATGCCCCACATGGTCTTTGGAAAAAAGAGGGTAACATTTGTTAGTCAAATCCAACTTGCGGTCTATCAGGGAAGCACAGGATGGGTACCACAGGATGCACGTCCCCCCCATAAAAACTTAAGGTCTGCTCATCCATCTCCTTCTTTTTCTTTGCATGTGCACCCCAACCCATAAAAGCTTGAGGTCTGCTCATCCATCTCCTCTTTTTTTGGTTCTTGTTCTGTTTTCTTTGGGTTAACCTTTTATTTTCTATTTGGTTCTGCAAATTGTTGCCTGTGCACCTCCCTGCAAGATCACTAGTTATGTCACTAAGTTGGTAATAAAAAAAAAAGATCAATGGTACGATTTTATTTGATGTGCACCCTCCCTGTAAAAGTTCTGGTTATGGCCCTGATCTGCATTCTGATTGGATGAGCTACTAGTAGACTATAAGTTATAGCCTACTAGTAGTGAAAAGAGCCCAGCTTTGAAAGCCAAAAAATTTGAATTTAACTTTAATACTTGCATGTAAATATTTGACCAACTAGTTGAATTTGACTAAAACAATAATTAGTACTCTCATCCTCATGGCTTATTCAGGCTGTGAGCTAGTGACACCACATAGCCCGTTCCTGCTCGTGGACTAATTGCTAAATAGCCAGGGGCTATTAATTTATAAGAGGCGACACTCTCACTACCACACATGCTTTCCAATGATTGTGATCAATAAACATCATCTCAGTGAAATGCACAGTTAATACACTATTTGATATGATCCTCAACTTACAGTGCAACTTCACCATTAGATCCATGACCAGCCTGCCATATCATCCTGGCCATGGCAGATACAAGAGCTTGCTGACGTTCTGATGGCAAGGGGTCCAATACACTACAACAATATAAATTACTTAAATCAAGAAAACTGCAAGTTATATTTTTCTTCTGTACTTTATTTCTAATTATATAATGTAGTAGCGGAAATATTTTTACCTTCCCTTCAATTCATTTGTGTTCTGGTAGAATAATAAGTACTTCATCAGAAATGCTTGAATGCATGCCATCAACCCAAATGGCCCTGGCTGAGTAGATATAAGAAAACATTAGTAAACTGTGAAATGAAAAAAAAAACACAAGGATATCCTAAAAAGATCATTACATGTAAAAATTTGTGGACCTAGGATCTACTCCATAATCAGTGATCAAATTTAATCATATAACACGAACAAATGAAAAATTATTTACAAGTATAAGTTAATCCACCTATCCAAGCTTCCTTTTTTGAGTAACTCAGGGTAAAAATGTTCATTGTGATCCAGGTTTGATCTTCCGAACTAATGACAAGCATTTATCACAGTGTATAGTAATATCTCATCATGTAAGTCTCTAATTCTCCTACCAAATCTAACTGGATCTACCATATTCTAATTCACTATCAAAATACTCTCATCTAATGCATAAGGGCGTATTGGCTATGTTTATACATGTATATACCTTGTAAAAACTAAGGCCATAAGATGAATTTCCCAAAAAGTTGATATGCTGACTCCTCCAGTCTGAATTGAAAGACGTCAATGCTGACCCAAAGAGCACTTCTCTCAGTTCCTGATAGAAAATTTAAAACATTCAACATACGAATGACAAAAAAGGAAGCTGTTAATGGAAAGCATCATGTGACATAAAGTAGAGGTGGTTTTGGGCCAATTCTATCAAAATCTATGGTCAAAGTCAAGGCATGGCTAACTCACAGGGTTAAGGAAACTGAAGAACCCAAAAATACTTTTGGATCAAAGGAGAGATCTACTCAGATGTGAAACATATATAGTCTGGGAATTGAACCTGAGAACCCAAAGATTAGAGACTGTAAATATAATATAAAAACAACATTTTAAATTTTTTACTGCTCTGAGATTTATAACAGTGGAATATTAATCAATACCCTAGCTGTTCTTTGTGATATAGGTTCTCCTCCAGAAACATACTTTACAGGAATTACTGCAGTTACAGATCTTGCTGAAGCTGGTTTTTTAAGTGTGCCAGATCTAGGTGTACCAGATCTTGCAGGTGTGCCAGATCGTGTGGGTGTACCAGGTCTTGTGAGTGTGCCAGATCTTGTGGGTGTGCCAGGTCTAGAAGACTTTGTATACTCCATAGCTGGTGAGTCAGATGTCCTGAATGGAGTTCTTTCAATTAGAGGTTTAGGAGAGTTAGCATTTTTGACTGTGATTGGAGGTCTGCTTGAATTGGCTTCAGAGTTTGAAGACTCATATGCATTTTGTGCTGGAAAATAAACAAAAAAATATCTTGCTTGAAAATATTAAAACATGGCAGATCAAATTTCTTGATCTTTACCTTGACCATTTTGAGGGCTATTGTGTTCATATTTTGCACTTTGCTGTTTTTTAACTTTTGTTGATGACTGCCAAGGCGGTTTCTTACTTGAAAGGGCAGACTGTAATATATACAAACAAAGGAGGGTAAAAACACTTATAGATTACCAGTCAGAAGGAAGGAAGGAAGGAAGGAAGGAAGGATTGATAGATCGATATATGAATGGAAAGATGAGAAGGACAGAATAAAAAAAAGGGAAGTAATGAAGAGAATAAATAAGGAAAGCAGGTACTAGAGAGGAAAGGTGGATGAAGAAAGAATAGATGGATGAAAGAGATGATAAAAAGGAAAGTCATCAGGAAAGAAGTGATCAGGGAGAAAGGAAATGAAGAAAGAAAGAAAAAAGATGGAGAAATGGAAGGATGAAAGGAAGAAAACAAAGAAAGGAGGAAAGAATGGAAAGAAACGATGCAACATTTTCCAAACACTTACTTCTTGGTAAAGACCCAATCTACCAGGGGTCTTGGGTCTCACAAGTTCTCTACTCCTTCTTCTATTCAAAGGTATCAAGCTGTTTTCTTGTAAAGATTTCATATTGGTGATTTGTTTAGATGCTGTCAAAAATAAAACCAAAGCCAAAATCACCAAAAAAGTACTGTCAATTTAAAAAATGGATGATTAAAATTACCGACCTTTAGAATTCACTTCTTCACTGACTTCTTCAAAAACATCTTCTAACTCCAGGTCTGTTCTGGTAACTGTCTCCCTGTATGGTAACTGTAATAATGTGCACGGAAAAAATCAAAAATAATGTGGGCATTTAAACTGTCATTAGTTTTATTAGAATAGTACTTACACTCCTTGGTAATGATGGTGGTTGGCTGTAAAGAAAAAAATTGAATGAATGGCTTGTACAGTTAATTAGTAAGGCAATAATCAATGCTTTTTGTTACTGGCACAGATCAGGGTGGGGGAATGAGCAATTGGACATGAGAGCGTGTAAATGTGGGAAAGAATGAAGGGAGGGGGAGTGAAGAATATTGGTCTTAATCTTCCCTCTTGTCACAAACCACAGCAAGCAACACATACCAATAATCAATACTATATTTAAATCTGCAAAGAACATGTGTGATATGGAAAAAGACCATGCCCAATATGAGACTGTATAAGCACTTCTCCTCTGCTTACAATCGGGCATGATAGAGTTTAGAGGAAATTAGGATATATCTTTATAGAATTAAATGATAAATTAACAACTTATAAGTGAAGATGAAAATATGTGGACCCCGTAGCACTTATGAAATATATGAAGATATAGAAATATAGATAAGGTATAATAATGCTTGAGAATGAGGTTATTCCAGGCGAAAGACCCAGTCAGTAAAGCATGTGGTACGGCTTTGCACTTATACTCGTCATTTGTGCTTTTAAAATACTCTGTGACTTATAAAAATATGTGTCGTGCCATGTCAGATGCTTAGCCAACTGATAACCTATATGTAGATGATGGCTAGTGAAACTAGCGTGGACTGCGTTGCTGTTTCTAATGAAACAAGTTATGGTAGATTTATAAGTTTTACACCATAGTGAAAATAGAAAACTGACGTTTCGGACGTTAGTCCTTCGTCGGAGTCGATTGACTCCGACGAAGGACTAACGTCCGAAACGTCAGTTTCCTATTTTCACTACGGTGTAAAACTTATAAATCTACCATAACTTGATAACCTATATATATTATTGACCACCAAGCTTGCACATGAAATATGCACCTTTTTGTAATTTAGTAAGGATAGCAAATGTTGACCATTTTAACATTCTTATTTGTTACATTCGAAGTGACTATGTTTTTACAGAATAATCTAATATATACCTTCTCTCAAACACTTTGGACCATTTTTCCAGGACCCCACTTCTGGTTTGAAAACTATGTTTGGACATCTTAACCCCTGTGAAAGCACTGGTAAGGTTATCAATATGAGCATTCAATATGTTTTACTAGGTATATCTAAATAATAAATACAGCATTAGTATATAAAATAAATCATTAATTTCGTCTGCAATGAGCAATGCTAGGGAATATAGCTTACATATGTGTCCAATAAACTTAATTTCAAAGCACAACATATGACATACCTTTTCTGATTTTCATAAGACTTATGAATTACACATATTTTTGCTAGCCCTTTGATTAAAAATACTTCACTTACCTCCAAGATCTCAGTTAAACTAATGAAAGTTGAAAACGGCTTCTTAATCGACAAATTTCACATATTTTTAGCCATGTTGAAACTGTCTTCGATATTCGAAGTGACGTTTATAATGCTTTTTGACTTGCTCTTCTCATTTTCTTCTATTTTTTCACGCTCAAAAAAATCCGATGAAGCCAAGATTATAAATTTCAAAAAATATTGTGCGTGCTCTAGTTTTGTTTTCACGTAGTAATATTGGACGCCATGTTGGTAGTCAAAGCAGAATTAGTAAGATCACCCCAGTCCCTTTCTCTTATACCCCACAGGGGACCCATAAACTTACCACTCTCTCAAGGGAAATATTAACAATATTTATACGAGCATAATATCGTAGGTTACTGAAATCCTTCTAGATAAGTTTATTGTTTGTAAACACGCATGCAAATTCTTTCCTGCTTATATTTTTTGCCGAAATCCAAATATTCAATTTAATAACTTGAAGTTTGATTCAATCCAGGAAGCTTTTCTTAAGGGCTACTAGGGGGGCCTTCTTTGCATATTCATCGCGTGAAAGAATTCCTTCTCTGATGAGTGCCTTATTTCCAGCTGAGACACACTGATGTGTGTTCCTGCTATTATTAGAGAATGGAGAGAACAGTCATTTGTCGAAATATTGGCGACTTGAAGAGCCAAGTTAGGGTTGTGTGCAAAAGGGCGGAATATGCGCTTTCAGTTCTTTATTGACACTAGCAGATTTGAAAGGGAGTACTACAACGATTATGATGATAATTATTGATATTATGATGATGGTGTATAGAACACCGGATTTAACCGGTTAATTAAGCATGTGTCTCTCCATTTTCTTTTTTATCATTACCACAAAAGCATTGCAAATGTAATACCACATCAATTCATTCAAAAATCAACAAATTTAAAACGATGAATGAACACTCTTTGGCCTTCCACATCGATTGGTAAATACACTGAATTTCCTTAGCCAAAATTTTCCGGTCTGTTTCTGAATTTATAACGTTTTTATGGTACTAGTACGTGGGGGCCGCACGTGTTTAAAACCGGTTATAACAAGCACCATCCCAACTAAAACCTGCCCTTTCTAAAAGGGCACCGTTTCCTAAAGCTCTTGATATGGACCAATATTTCCTTTTCCTGAAACACCATAGAAAAGCTAGACTTAGAGTAGACAGTACTTCTTTTAGTTAACTAGGGTAAGTAGAAATCAACGAAGCCATCGACAGGTATTGAAGTCGGTGTTAATTATAAGTGAAGAAAACACTCCTGATACTAGTAGTTATGACGTAGCCATGTCAGTTGTCACCCGTTATGTTTCCGTGACTTGGCGAAGCACAAACAACGTCTATCCCGCGTTTTAAATCAATAGGATGGCAAGCCGTAAATAAAGATAGCTACCCCACGATCGATAGTGCACGCTGTTCAAATTACGCTACAAATTTATTAAATGATATAAAAAAATAGCTATCAAATTCAAATACACTAATACAAACGAAAATAATAAAATCTATATCATCTTTTCATTGCCGTGTAGTTTTGATAACAAAAATGTCATTACGAAATGTGCGAATTATAGTTTGATGTTTAATTATCTGAGGTTAAATTTTAAGTTCTTTCCGTACATACTAATCATAAATACTAGAAGAGTATAGCCTAGAGGTAATTTTGGCCACCGGCTTTGTCAATAAAGAATCACGCTACATTACGTGACTTTTTCACCGACACCAGAAATCACCGGGTCGGAAGCTACTGCGACGAATCGAGTTCGTGCAATTTCAGACAGTGATCGGTGGACGCTCTAAGCGACTAGAGAACATCGTGAGCGATTGACCATAAAGCGAAAGTAATGATTGCATGTTTTTGGCATTCTGTCGTGATACGTAAATCGTAAGATTCATCTTTAACAGTAGGTATCTTAATTGTTATCGATAATCATTAAAAAGCCGACCTTTTTAATATAAGTAAAAATAAGAATCACACAAAGCCCGCACGTAAAAGAATATTATTTAAATGATTAGGTCGGTGTCTCGCTTGCCTTCACCGACAAGCCAAAAGCAAAGAAATTACAAATGCCTCAATACCCAAAGTATTTTCCCCCCTACTATACATACATAAAAAGATCAAAAGCTTTCCGCTTGCTTGAGTGAATTTTCTTCAATTCTCTATCTAAATACCGTTTTAATTTCATTTTGGTCGTCACGAAGCCAAAAGATAATGCATATGATCAGCATACGGCGAGCAATTTAAACATTTGGTCATTTATTTAATTCATTCATTTTCACACAAACTACCATCCAATTCTCGCGTGTTGATTATCACAGTATTGTCAAGAAATATATACATTGCATTCTTTTATCACTCCATCTTTTAATCTTTCTTCTTATTCATTTGGATTTTTAGTAATAATCACATTTTGTGGGTCAGCCAGAGATATTTTTATACACGCGTGCCACGCCTGTTATTGCAACATCATGCACCTGACGATGTTCAAAGACCACTCCTTCAAACAACTGAATATATATATCGAAAAACGTCCAAACATGACAAGCTCAGTTCCGGGAACGCATTGCCGCCCTATCAATCGAGCGCTCGTGATTTAGCGGTTTCGAACTGATTCGGAAGAAAAATATTAAACGTTTGGCGTATAGTCTCTGGTTCAATTCACAGAATAGACTTGGATTGCTAAGTTTCGAGTGTACGTAGCGGCTAGATGACCCAAACAGTGGCTGCGAATGAGACTGGAATCGCCTTTAATTCACAGAATACGTGATAAAATTAGAAGTCGTTCGTTCGATCTAAGGCACCTTAAGGTGGATCAGTCACTAAAGCTATGAGCTATACCCCAGACCAATAATGGCTAAAGTCTTAAAACAACCTATGCTGCCGTGACACAGATTTCACACCAGTTCCATCTACTTGTCACTGAAGATGGGGAAAGATTATATTCTTCAATCAGCTATGCGGATTCGGAAAAAAAAAATGTTTCGACGAGCAATTTATTAAAATTTAACCCCCAAGATTCTGAGCGTCATCTATTAAACACAAAAAAAATTCTGTCCTTTCATTAATTTTTAGTTTCTTTATTCTTTGATTGAGTTCATTGAAAGATTTGTCGAATTTGTCCAAAATTGCATTTCTTGATTTCTCGTGTCCTCTACTAGAAGACTGAAGAGTTTTATTTCCTGTCTTTTCATTTTTCATTTTTTCTATACTTCTATTGAATTCGTTGAGAGATTCATTCAATTTGCACAAAATTTGACTTTATGATTTTGCGCGTCAACTTGACGGTAGACAACATTTTTATTTTCTGTTTTCCTTTTTTCTTTTCTTTTCTTTTTTCCTTTCCCTTTTTTTCATTATTTCGTCGGCCCGATATCTTAATCACCATGCTCCGTTTAGCTATTACCTGACTGGTACTGAGTCGGTTACTGGTGTGAGTCGGTAGACTTTGCTTGCTTGTGGTCCAACACCATTTAAAAGGAGACTTCAGACCTGATTTTCAGGTCAGGTTTTCGAACTTGCTACTGGTACCATGTAACCCAGTACTACCTGCCACATGGACGGGTCGTCGGCGTCTAAACCGGCTCCCCCACTGGCTATCCAGTGAGGAGGGTGGCTTGACACCCAGCAGGATCAAAAATAAGACCTGTCAAAGGGTGGAGGAGCTCGTAGGAGCCAACAGCCATCAAGCAAGCGTCTTCTCGGATAATGACGTAAAACCGGAGGTCCCGTCTGCTTGCACTTGACCCCTGATAAAGTGGACGTAAAAGATCCTGTAGTATTTTTTGTAAGAGTAGGGGATTGTTACCCGATACAACAGTCTGACCTTTGTTCGTGGTTTCGTCGTGCGTGTGTTTATTTATTTTATTTTATTTTCGTATCATTTATTTATCTATTTATTATTTTATTTCCTGTGGTATGGGTTGTGTAGCGGCAGCCACAGGCGCCAAGCAAAGCTCACAGCCTACCACAGTTTGTGGTTTTTCTTTTTGTTTAAAGCGCCTAGAGCAGATTTGGATAGGCGCTATATAAATATTTATTATTATTATTATTATTATTATTATTCACTGAGGTTCAACTTCAATAAATAAACTCTAGGCAAATGAATGAAATACACGTGTACAACTTCCTTGGCACATTGCTAGGTGTTTAAGCTAACGTACCCTTCTATTTTAATGCAGCTATTGAATTCCTCTTCATGATTCATACAGGGAAGTCTTGAGTCAAACTCCATATTAGTCACCTCATATTAGTACCGATGATTCACTTCCAGCACACATGCCATCCCATATTTATTGAGTCTTCCGACCTTACATGTAGTATCAAAATCATTACTTTTGATTCAAAAACAAACAAAGCCCTTCAGATCAGATAGTTCTTGAAATATTGCGTCATCTTGGCTAAGCAACCAATATTTTTCATTGACAGTTTAAAAAAAAGCATGAATATGATAACATTGAAATTCTTGTTCGACACATGCTTCAAAAATTGTTTACTGCTTGTAACAGCCAATTAGTTTTTATGTTCAACAGTTGTATTCTGTTACGCATCGGGAACTACGGAATTGTTGCTTAGTTTTCTTTTGTGACGCATATAGGACAAGAAAACGCGCGCGAGCGGAGTCATGATGAGTATAGGTGCTTGAGTCCCGCCAGACAAACAATATATATATAACTCCACCTCACAAGCTAGAAATATGTTTACGTACACATTTTAATTCAAGATACACTTAACTGACGCCATTCTTTCCAATGAATGAAACTGACTTAATTTAGTCGAATACTAGCGGTCGTAAAAAGAAGGGAAGATAGCAAGACGCCGGGAAGCTAGTGGACTGAAATACAGCTAATGCTGTTTAATCGCCAATCAATAGTTGACTCACGGCCATGCAAAAAGAGTAAGCGAGCGAAAACGCATTGCAGTAACGTATTTTCCTTGTTTTACGACTAAGATTTGCCATGCCAGTGCATGCATATGGCTAACAAACCTGTGCGCCTCGTTCCATGAATTTTGAAGCTGACTTTTTGAGGAGGAAGGAACATATAAACCCGGAGAAAAACCCCTATAGCACAGGAAAGAACTGGACCCTACTCCGGCATTCGAAAATCAACGATACTATACGCAAGAAAACTTTACTGGGTAGTGTTTTTGATCGTATCGTATATTAAATCACAACTAGAAGACAACCCAATGCGTCGTTCTCGAAACATGGCCAGTTTAGTCACGTTAAACTAAGCATATATAATTTGCATTATTATCATCAGTCCGTGGGTGGATGACCAGTAAATTCAGTTATGCTCTGTATTCTATTTTTAAAAGGGAAGTTTAATTTTGAATGCTAAACATTGGACAGATGGATGGTAATTTTTCTCCTGAAACAAACAATGTGCCTCAGCTTGTAACATTAATATTGAGCGAGGACACGTCACGGCCAGTTTCTACTAAGTGATTCAAATAATCGTTAGGCCTCGCTTAGTCGATGCCGTCTCCAAATTTGATCATGTTCAAGATCACGTTCACGCGACTCTCCAGTACTTCCGCGCTTGTTCTAGTCTTACCTCAACTTACTGTAACTTTTTGAGCGTATATTATATCAGCATATAGAGAACTTGCAACGCGTCACTTTTCGCCAGTAAGTAATTATAATAGATACTTAAACGCAGTTTTCATGATCGAACGAGCTGTGAAAAAAAAGTGTCTGGCAAGTGGGTTCCGTAGTCACGTTCCAAAAATCCTTTTTTCAGTTTGTCATTAAAAATTCGAAGAAACGCCTGATTTTCTTTCAAATGAATGATATAGTCACAAATTATCCCGACCTCACCTGGCCGATCTAAACTGAATATGTTACATCAACGTGGTTCTTTTTTGGGAATCCAACGGGCATTTTTATACACCGAACGCATCATTTCTACTTTACTATGTCTATTATCTGCGTACATTTACGGTGTTCAACTTACCTATAGAGAAAAAATATCGCTCTGGGATCCTCACGAATACCCTACATTTCATATTCTGGCTGCGTTACCAGCGTGGTTGGTCCTTGTAGTGTAGTGGTTAACACATCGGACTAGAATACCGAAGACGTGGGTTCAAATCCTGCCAAGGGCATATGATATTTTTCTCTTATTTCTCTGATTCATTATATACACACCGAACGCATCATTTCTACTTTACTATGTCTATTATCTGCGTACATTTACGGTGTTCAACTTACCTATAGAGAAAAAATATCGCTCTGGGATCCTCACGAATACCCTACATTTCATATTCTGGCTGCGTTACCAGCGTGGTTGGTCCTTGTAGTGTAGTGGTTAACACATCGGACTAGAATACCGAAGACGTGGGTTCAAATCCTGCCAAGGGCATATGATATTTTTCTCTTATTTCTCTGATTCATTATATACACACCGAACGCATCATTTCTACTTTACTATGGGCATTTTTATAGCATTGTTTTGAGAAAGCTGTCCAAACATCCTTTAACTTTTATGTTTCTTTCCTTATGAAATTTCTAAACACGTGTCTGTGTAACCACAAAGTGTTCTGTACTTTATCTAACCATCTTGTACTACCCGATATGAAAGGGGTTCAGGAATTTCAAATCTTTCAAAAAGTTTCCTGTTGACTCTTATAACGTCTGGCATTGGTAAGGGCCTAGTCAGGTATAAATGGCCGCTATAAGATAAATTGTCAAACAGCTATTGACTTTAGATCAGCCACATGGAAAGAGTCTTTAAAACTGAACAATTGTGGTTTGGCGGCATTGAGAATAAATTCCTGGCATTGATTTTATGCGGAAATGACAACAAGAAAGTAGCCGTTCTCTTCGTATCACAGAGCCATGACGTAATCGACCGCGATTATTTAGAAGTGTAAACTTGCACGATCCATCACGTACCGAAGCGTCGCGTGATACACACGACAATTAACCTTCACAGACAATTCTTCGAAGCGTAGAACTACGCCAAAAACTTCACGGAAACTTCTTATTAGGGGTCTATATGTAATCGAAAGTGAAAACTGCCTTATTCTACGAATGCGTGATAAATAAACTTTTTTGGTTGGCTGTTTCTTTGATCCATCTAACCCTGACCCTCACTGATGACTCATTGCTATGTAATTTGAGCCAGCGATTTTCAATCAATGGAGCATGCGTGAAGGGGCTTTTTTCGGTCGTCAGATCGAGGCTATAGAAATATCCGGAAAAATCTTTGGTCTTTATTGCATCGTATTTAGAATTGCTCCGAAAAAAAGAAAAATAATATCTGTGTTCTCGCAGGCCTTACCACGGATTTTACCTCCCAGTTTCGCAGGCATATGCCAAGCTCTCCGAGCATGATTGTGCCAATAATGGGAAAAGATTCGCGCTGGCTACAGGTCGAGGTTTGCCGAGAGTTTCAAAGAGGGAAGTGCTCTCGAACAGAGGAAGAGTGTCGTTTCGCGCATCCACCGGCTCATGTGGTCATTCACAACGGCCGTGTTACGGCATGCTTCGACTCTCTAAAGGTAGATATACATAAGCTGTCCTACCTAGAACCATTAGACAGGCCTTCTTTTATATTTGGGGAATTTCTGGGGATTTTATGGAGTTGAAGTTGTTCCAAGAAGACGCAGTCTAACTTTTGACGTAGTGGAGTTGTGTCGTATCTGACATTGTTTGAACACAACTCTATTTTTGCAGACGTTTGCAAATTTATTTCATATGACAACTGGGGTGAACGGTTCGCGTAAGGCGAATTATTTTGATGATATAACCCTTCTGCAGATAGTGTTTGGTAGTTTAATCGTTTTTGTTCTCTATTCGTGTGACAACAAGACAAGATGAAATTTTTTCTCTCTAAGTTGATCTGATTATACGATTCAACAAGACTTGTTGCGTGTCTGTGTTTATGATGAATCAGGTCCAAAGATTCCTATTTTGATTTTGCCTTTTGACGTTACTCTAAAAACACTTAGTCTTTAATATATCAGAACTCTTATTTTTGATGGATGATCGGGAATATTTCTTTGATGTTCGTTTTTTTTCAAACTTGTAAAAGCATCCCAGTTTCAAGAGGCAGGTAAAGCTCCTTTCGTGCAGAAAAAGAAATTGTTGACGTCTCCAAAGTCAGATAATATTCTTTTTAGTCCGCGCGTGTATGGCGCTAAATTGTTCCTATATTTATTTTTCCGAGTGCCGTCTTTGAATCTAATTTACCTTGGCTTTTGATTTTTAAGATTTCGTGACACACGGGGACTTCAATTTTCTTACTGCGTACTTACTTTCAAATCGCGTGCAACTCGCATTTCAATTTTTTATGTTCGCACAATTAACATGCGCCACGAAAATATTTCTACGCGATCATTTAGAGAAGTTTCGAACAAGAATTATAAAAATCGAAAACTAAGTCTATGATAAATCGAGTAAAGTAGCGGTCGCGAAAGAACAAAGACTATTATTTTTTTTAAACGCAGTTTGGCAGGTACAGTACATTGAGGTAAAATACATGTAAGCAAAACAGAGTAAAAGACGAAAAAATTAACTGGGTTAGAAACGCAAATCTTTAAAGAAAACAAATTCAGACACTTGTGACGCTATATTATTATTCCTTATAGCATTTAATTTAGTTTCTCTATAAAATTTCTTTTGTTACCTTTGTTTAGCCAATAATTATATGGATGAAAGGTTTTTTCTTACTAAGTTTTTCTTAAAAATTCAATAGAATAAATATAAATTTTAAATCAACTAAAAATTTGCTGGCAGTTAGTTGGATACCACAGATGTTCAGAAAAGGCTTTATATATGCTCAAGCTGAACAATGCTAAAAAGTGATTTTTTTAGTTGCATCAGTAAACTTGTTCCATCTAAGCTTCCATATGGGGGGATTTTCTCTTTTCATTTGCTCAAAGCAAACTGCTACGGTAGTTCCAGAAAGTCGAGTTCCTTGTAGGTTATAAATATCTCTGAGCAAAGACTTCAAAAGTTCTTCAAGAAAAGGGGTTTGTAAGAGAAGATAACCATTCTTTTATCCACTTTGGAGAATGTTTGATGATTCAAAGTTTGGTGATCAGTTCATCATAAAAAATATTATTTATTCATTTCGTAATTGGTCTCTTTGTTCCTAAAGACTTAAACCTGTTTCACTAAAATTACTTTGAAATTGCTATCTATCCATTCTAAGATCTTAACTACCTTTCCTTTCTTCGTTCAAAATGAAAATCAAAAAACATAAATAGCAAATTATATAAAAAGTTCTATTGTTGATAAGAGTAATTCTCCTTAGGACAAAAATCTAATGTTTCAATAGCCCTACGAAGTCATTACCATGTAACTAATGTAACGCCATCCAGGTGACAACCTGTTTTAAAATTTTTACTTCAAAATCCTCAGTTTTTTTTATTGTGATACCAGCAAATAGGAATGTTGATTTGTTGGTGTTCATTCTCATAAATCTGTGGAACCTGCTATATTATCCTCCAACCACCCTATGCTGTTGTCTCCTTTTGTTTATGTAAATGAGAAGCAGATCTAAGATTCAACTACATATTTTTCAAATTTGATGGAATTTCTCCTAATTCCATAAGATATCCATATTAGAATAAAAAAATAGATTCTTACATATTAATACCACTAGTCATATTTTCCAATCATTGAACTTCAGTTATTATTTTCAGAAACTTTACACTTACAAAAACGATTCTTGAAAATATACTTTTTCCCCCTCCTCCCAAAATAACAGTAGATCATTTAAATTCCTACAAAATTCAAATTCCTAAAAACGATTGCTAGTTCAAGCTAGTCAAAACTAAGAGTACTGTGTCTAATCTTTCTGTCTATCAGCTTTTGGGCTTTTGGGACATCGTCTTATAGTTTGTTTAAGCTTTCATTAAGTTTTTTAATTTGTCTGTCAAGTACTTGCTTTTGATCATTATATCGGCAATGGTAAAACAGAAATCGTATTAAGTATTAAAGGATAGCCAGTAGATTCCTATTGTCTCTCACTGTATTGGTTTCTCTCTTCCATGTTTTATAATATTTTCATTCTATAAATTTATTCCTAGTTCCATATTTATGTAATATTTGTTTTGTGTCGATATAAATATTATGTAAATCAAATTTCAGTGTTATTATAATTGAAATGATATTTTATCAAATATTTGAAAAATGTTCAAAAAAGAAGAAGATGAATGTAACTGTAAAGGACATTTTTGAAATTAATGTGCGACACATTGTTTTTCATCAATTGCAAAAGTTTTTTTTTGCTCATGCCTGTTGGTTCTTGTTTTGATGATAGTACCTTACGTAGTCATTCACGTACACACACTTCTATCAGCTTCTCCAGATTAAAGGTTAATCTTGATCTGAACTTTATATATATACATGTATATCTGCATGTAGATTATGGAGTCAACATTATTTTTTTTGAGTTTTCCTCAAATACCACAAGTTGCTGGTAAATTATTCCAAGATATCTGTAGTATGTTTACATACATCATTTATCTGCTCGAACATGGTGCAAAGATTGTGTACTGTATAAATGCGTTGTTCTCATATTTGTTTACTTTTGATCACAAAATTTCTATTTTGAAGTCTGTATTTGACCTTGGTTTTCTGTTTCCATTCCAATTATGATACAACTTTGTTGTTTTTACACACTGAAACATAGCTAGATTTGATTATTTTAGAAAATTGTTTAGGATAAAATTGTTTTAGGTTCTGGCAATAAAGGTTAATTATTTTATGCACAAGATCTTCATGTTTATCAGTAATATTAGGCATCAAAATGTCACACAATATCATTTTTTTTATCAGCTTTATTAACTAATTAGTTTATATATAATGTACTAAACATTCATGGAATAAAAGTATCCTATAAGAGTATAAGGTTTTTAAAACATCCTGTCCGTAACTCATTAGGTTTAAATGTTTAGCTCTATCAATTGAGACAATAACGATGTTATGATGATACTGTATTTAAAGTATCTTATAATTATAGTCATAGATGTAATCGTAAAATAATTACTGATATTTTATAATCATGTACTATGCAAGATATGCTTTTTTATAATCATGTAATACCGAGATTCTGTACTCTGAGAAAATGATGCCATTTTATTAATTATCAATCCCATAGTGCATGCGTGACAAGTAACATTTTTCGTTGAGTGTATCATAAGCATCTTGTAACACAATTCTTTGAAAGCATAAGAATCGTCTCTCATATATAAGACTATTATCAGAATCCCAAATGAACCATATATGCAGGGTTTTCATTAAGTTTTGAAATATTAGGAAAAGAGGATTTTGAAATAATAGGAGAAGATCATGAACTGCCAGAGAGTCCTGAGGACCTAGTAAACATTTTACAAATTACTAAGTCATTAATGGAAGTTTAAGCCTGGTTGGTAACCAATGCATTCTCTGATCCCATACCCTTAATGAAAACCCTGTATATGTAGATATATCAGAAGCTTTTTAGAGGAATGAGGAAGTACAGTATTGTGGCACCAAAGAAAGACCAGTTATAGCAATACTAGATATGAACAGTGCTGCTAAAAAATAATGACGGGTTATCGGGCAATAATTTATGTTTGGCCAGAATTTGGAACTTCTCCAATCAAATCTCTGACTGTTATTTTGGCCATTAATGTTGAGCCAGAAAGGAGGTATAATCAAGCTTTAAATTATATTTGGCTGGTCATCATGTCTGGCGACTGACTTGCTGTTAGTCTTAGCCCTGACTCAAATGATAATAAGATCTAATAAAAAGATGTACATGCTAATAATGTCATCATATTCTTCAGGGTCGATGTCAGAGGGAAAAATGCAAATATCTCCACCCACCGAAACATCTTAAAGCACAACTGGAACACAATGGACGGATGCTACAACAGCAGCAACAGATGGCGTTACAGCCACAAATGCTTGCTCCTTTGACGCAACAAATGATGACAAATCCTTCATTAGTAAGTATAAGAGATTTAAATTTAAACATTTTTTGGTTTTGGGATTTTCATTTTCTAAGTAAAATTATCACTATATTATGTTTTGTGTATGCATACAATCCAGGGCTCAAAATAATGAAATCAGACAATGTCTGGCCAGAACTGGGACTTGTCCAGTCAGGAATTTGCCTTGCCAGCAACTTTGACCAGTAATATTTAGCTAGAAATGAGGTATGGTTAAGCTATTAAGACTAATTTGGCCTGTGTTCATGACTGGCAACTGATCAGACATTATTTTAAGCCCTGCAATCTCCTATGTCTATTAAATCATCTGACTAGGAGCATTGTGTGAACATTGGTAAAAAAATGCACATAATAAAATGCACATTTTAAGCAAAGGTACATTTTTATGGGGGCGGGGGCTGGTCATCAGTAAAACTTTGAACTATTGTGGAGAGTAAAACCTTATTATTTTGACAAAAGATAGTTCCTTTTTGATTTAATAGGAGGGTCATTAATTTCTTATTGAGTGAAAGAAGAGGGCTACAAATGTTCTAAAAAATGTTTACTCCAAGTTCTCAGTCCTTCCCCGAAATAGAGAGCGTATACCTTCCCTAAAAAGCAGAAAAAAGAGCCTATTTCTTTTTGCTGGTCTTGCTATATTGCACATGTTGATTTTTAAGATAGGATTGAATATAGTTATTAAGAAAATATTGGCTTGAGAGTTTGTGTTCTGTGTTATAAGTGTCGTTCCCTTTATTGATACCAACTACTTAAAATAATTTTTGTTCTTAGAAAAAATAAATTCTCTGATTTTCTTAATATCTCTATTTTTAGTTTCAATTGAGGGACAGTTTGCCCTTCTTAATGGCCTACCTAAATCAGAGATCTCTTGCTTGACATTTTATTTAAGAAATCCCTGACAATTAACGACTGTGTGTTGACCAATTATGTTTAGGAATTATTTGTGCATTTATTCTGCTTTATTATATTTGTGCTAAATATTATATTTTCAAGTCGTATTTCCTAAAATATCATGGTAAATAGCTATCATAGTTATGTTTGCATAGCTACAACTATTTCTCTATTTTTATTCTGTGAAATACATTTCTGAGAAATTTTCTTGCAAGCTCAGCATATTTCAAAGGATCTTACAGCAGTTTTTTGAGGTTTATCTTTCGTGACAAGATGTTACAAAGCTTATGTCATTTGCTATTAAGCACTGTATGTTCCACGACTAGGCAAATACCAAAAATTAAAAATGTCAATCAAAATCCTGTCAAAATGTGCTGACAACTAGTCTTTAGAGATTATGTCTGTTGGCGAAAGCAATTTTAGACTTCCTTCCTTAAATTTTGCTATAAAAAGTAATTTTATTTCACAGGTTTATTTCCAAGTTTTTTTCCACACTTCTTGAATAATAAATTTAAAAAATAAACATTTAGAGAAAAGAATAAATATATATATGTAGCTACACTTGTTTTGTCAGCTATATTTTGGTCTTCATCATTTTGAAAAGCTAACAACATTTCAGCTCCAAAAATATATTGAACAGATGATTTTAAAGCCTTTCTATCAAGTATGAAGAGAATATTTGAAAGCGATTTAAAAGTCAACTTTGACAGATTGATATCGCTCTTCATTAAATCTAAAAAATTTGAAATCTAATGGTTAATAATCTTTAAGACAAAAATTTAATTTAAAAAAGTAGATTACCACTAAAAAGGACCCCTTGGGGATAGTTGTGACTCCATGGGAATTCTGCCTTGAGCAATTTTTGTGGCAACTATTTTAAATTATTTATTTCCATGGCAGTGTTTTGTCTTGTTCTTAAGCCCAATGTACTCTAACTGCATTTTCTTTTGAGACAAAGTACAGAGATGAAGATGTAGTGTAGTTTATAGTGTATTTGTATTGATTGAGGGTTTTTATGTAGATTATAGGAAGATTAATGACAAAGAAATGAAGCATGATGTTTTTGGCCTTGACCTAGCTATTTTAAAGAGGATTCTTCCTCACAGCAGGGGTGCCAAACCAAAGGGGGCCCACACGGAATAACAAAGCAGTAGGATTGAACATGTACCGTCTTTGCAATACTGGAAAAATGCTTCAAACTTGAAAAAAAATTAACCCTCAAAGTTCCCTGGTATTATACTCAATAGCACATTAACATTGAATTCTTTCAAATCCAAAAGTTAGTTCTTTAGTTCTTATTTTGATTTAGATTGCATGCTATTTCCACTTTGTTATTCTTTGTTTTTATTACTCACAGACCACCACTTGAGTCTGGGGATTTTAACCCCTCAAAACACCTGTAAAAATCCTTCCAAACTCAGTTTGTTTAAATTTCACACTTGTCTAAAAAATATCTTCAAGGCAGTGTTAGTATTGCTATAATATTTTTTGACTTTGATAGACAGGTATATCTTATCACGATATGCAAATGCTTAGCATGTTGTACCCAAAGAATTCCTACTGAGTCACAGACTCCCCGTTGTGCTTGTCTGATGCCACTAGTTTGGGTCTGGGAGCACGGATTAAGAAGCATAAAATAATCAGAGATTTGTCACGGAAGATGTACTCTCAAAACCTCAGGTGGTAGCAAATCTTTATTGAGTACAAAAAAGACATTGAGACAAATGCTACTACAGTAGTTTTAATTTCTGATAGGCAATACTATAAGTAAAGTTTTAATTCAGCTCTCTGATTTTGAATTGCCGACCCATCTTGTTCACATAGACCATCTGCTACACCTACTGCACTTATTCTCGAGATAAGAAAATTGAATGAAGTTATTTTGGTTGCACTAATATTTGATTGGCTGGAACTTCTAATAACATCATCCAATCAAAATTTACCAAACACACTTTTTTATTTTATTTCTTAAAAGGCACATAATATTTCAATCTTCCATATTATCTGAAGGTTTCGTTATTTATTCTCACTGTGTTTTCATCTGCCTTAAGGCAAATGTTTATTCATTTTAAGACAATTTTTGAAAAATACGAATTTTTAGTGAAAATAATTTTAAAAACATGGCAAAGTAATAAATAGGAGATATATTTGTTGAGGAAAGTTGAAAAATAGAAGGAAATATAATATTCCGTTTGTCTTTTTTTCGATAGGGTTACGTAATCTACAGATCCATTATTTTTGTCTTCTTCATTTTGCCTTTAGAAACAAATGACTATCTGTTACTTGAAATGCAATTTTATCATTATTTATTATGTTTTTTTATCTAGTATTTATTTTTTTGGCAAATGCTAATTTTTTCCCAAAAATATAAACTACGTAATGTATTGACTTTAGGATTGCTTGAAATCACAGTAACGAAAGCTTTAAATCATATCAAGTTATGTTTTTCAAATATATTTTTGTGCTGTCATTGACACAGAATTTGTTAAAGTTGATGGTAAGTAAGATGGTAAATAATGCAATATATACAAATATGCAATCAAATATGCAATCATATTGCCGAGCACTATATATCTGGGTTAAATCTGGTTGTGATATAGTCTTATCTTACTTGCTCAATCTTATCCATCATATTGTAATCATTGCATTTCCAGGATGGACGTAACGTGATTATCATTTTTCATGGTTGAAATAATTATTACAATCAAGATATTATTGATTTACTTTTTAGTATCAATACCTTTGCTATGGAGAGAATGAATTTCCAGACGGCAGGTGGCCAGAAATAATGGAATTCTAGGGGGGTGGTACTTGAATGCAAAATTGTGCATGTAGACATTTAATGAAGCCAAGTCATGGCTGCCGCATAAGAAAGGTCCTTGTAGTTATGCCTGCTAGATTGATTCCCATATTCCACACTTGTCCCGCTTCCTAGTATCTTATAATTTCTGGCCAGTTTTCAGAATCTATTCTTACTAGCACCTTAACTGATCATTATGGTATTGTTTCAATATAGCAGCTACCAGCATGGCAAAGTCTGACAGTTCCAACATCAAATGGCACATTAATCCATCAACCTGTAGCATTCTTAGCTGATCCTGGATTAGCGGGGGGACCAAGACGGCTTGACAAGTCAGATAAGCTAGAGGTGAGAAAATCCTTCATTATTTTCAATCAATTTTATTATATTTCTTAGTATGGCTGTTCATTTGTAATAGACTTCATTTGTTGTGGTGCAGTGTCATTCCCAACAGTATCATTTTGGTTGTGTATAAAGAAATGCAAATATGGATTTACAAGTCAACAAAGAATTTTGTTCTTGAGGGAATGAAACATGGCCTGTAACGTGAAAACATTGCACCATGGCAAATGAGGTCTATTCTCTGTTGGGGTGGGTGTAGTTTGCACACTAAAACAATTTTTTTTGGTGATCCTATTTGGCGAGGTTACAAGTTATTGAGTAAGGTTATTAAGACTTTAAAACTAGAACAGCTAGTCTGAAATTTTCTCTTATCTTGTTGCAATATCAGAATACCAAAAAGAGCTGTATTTATCCAAAAAGACATGCCCCTTATCCCTTAAGGTTTCAAATGAATATTAGGTAATATTATCCTAATATTGTTGAATGATAGCCTTATGTAACTGCCTTTTTGGTACAGAGAACCTTAATATAAGTTAAGAAACATCGTTGAACTTGAAGCAAAGGAAATGGTCAAGTTAGCATGTGGAAACGTAGGAAATGATTCCAAAATATCTTATGAAAGTAATGTCTTTGATTTTCTCAGGTATGTCGAGAGTACCAAAGAGGAGCATGCTCCAGAGATGAATCAGAATGCCGCTATGCCCACCCACCCAGACATCTGAATATGGACACATCAGATGGGATGGTGACAGTGTGTATGGACTTCATAAAAGGAAAATGCCAGCGCGAGTCATGTAAATACTTCCACCCTCCTTCACACTTACAAGGAAAAGTCAAAGCAGCCCAGCAGCAACAGCAACAGATGTCGTTACAATCTGGCATGGTATGCATGTTTGTGTTTATGTTTATGCATAATATCCATTATTCTAATAATAAGTTCATAGAAATGTCATACATTCATCTACTGAAAGTTATGATAAAGATAATTAATTGAACGTTTGTCAAAATTAGCATGTTTGAATCTCAATGGTACATGATTTAAACTGCATTCAATTGCTAAAAATGTGTTGCATAATCTAATAAGATATAAGCTATGGGATATTTGGGCCATATGAACTCTGATTAGAAGGACAATGACAACAAGAGTTTCTTTATCAATTTGTACCAGTGTTTGACAAGTGTTCAGTCTCTTGTTGTTCAGGATTTCTGATCAGGAGCAAATCATTTCTCTCCTGTATTGCGTTAGATAAAACTACAACTATTCCCCCTCTACATTCCACTTGCTTCCTGCTTTGCTTCAATATTTTCTACTTGCTTACAGTTCACTGTCTGCATTTCAGGCAGCAGTTGGTGGCTGTGTCTGTTTAAGATAGATAGTGTCTCTAGACCTTCAAATCTCCTGGAGGGGGGGGGGGGGGTGGGTGGGGGATAAAGGTTCACACTCTTACCTCTAGGACTTAATTATCATCATGAATATAGACTGAGAGTGTTTGTTAGGTCTCCCTCTTGTTTTCTATGTTCTCCAATTTCTCTTCCTTCAGAAATCCAACCCACTAAATTTAAATTAGATCTGCAAGTTAGCTGTGCCTTGACTTATGTCAGCCCAGGGGTTGTTTCAGGGTTTGATTGAATAGATATTAGAATCTCTTGATTGTTCTTTAGATTTTCTGATCCTGTGTAGGATTTCATGTGACCCACTTTAGCCATCCTTCTACAGCAGCCATTAATGCCCTAGTGTTTCCAGCTGCACCTGCACTTGTCAGCAATGTTAAAAAGCCCAAATTGATTGACAGGTGACAATCACACAGCTGTGCTGCTGTGCATGCACTTATGTCAGCTGAGGATTTGTCATGGATTGTGTGCTTGCATTGCTTTCCTTTCACTTAAAATAATGCTCGCCCAAGCAAAAGTACTGTATATACTACATGTATACCAAGAACATTTTTTGCATGAGCAAATTTCATACTTAATTCCAAAAATCCAACATTTAATTACTGTCTATCAAACCATTTGGATTGTTTCTTGATTCATTTAACAAGATAGAATTTGTGTGACTGTGAAACAGCATGGCTCATGGCGTTATTGTGATTCGGAACTCACAATGTAAACATCATTAACAAAGATACAGCATGCAGAGGCACTGCTAAATAGACAAAAATGGCACAGCAGTGATCCTGACACAGGACTAAAAACAAAAGCCAGTCTTTGGACAATGTCTGGCAAGTAATTGAACTTGTCCAGTCAGATCTTTGCCTTGCCAGTCATTTTTTACCAGTAATGTTGAGCCAGAAATGAGTAATGACTTACTAATAGGCCCATTGCAGTATATCAGAATGCAGCTCAATCTGGAGGACATAAACAATAGAATTCCAATTCTCATGAGATTGAAATTCTTTTGTTTTGTCCTCCAGATTGAGCTGCTTTGACGTCACATGCAAGGGGTCTATTTGGCCTGTCATTATGACCAGTGACTGACAAACTGTATTTCTAGCCCTTTGGTATGGCACTCCTTATCCCATGTTTGTTTACAGTCAAGCAAAATCTGCTATCATGTATGATCTATTGTTCTTGGCAAGACAGAATATTTTACCAGCTGAGTTGACTGCATTCCCCAAAAGGATTATGGGACATATGGGATTATGTTATTGGTTAGCATTTTCATAACAGGGGTTGTAGAGTATAATGTAGATTTTTCATGTTGAATAAAACTAGAATTCACCATAAGTTCAAATAGTAAGATTTACAATAAATTTCAAGAATGAAAAATTCATATCTCATGGATTCTCCTGGCAGAAGCATGGGAAAGGCTTATCAAAATATGATGTTGAATCTTTAACTCTGATTGGTTGACCTTGAGTTTGTTCTAAAGGTCAACTCAGTTGGTAGATGGTACATCATTGTACAACAGTAGAGATAATCATGGATGTAAGAGCTGGGAGGCTAGGGGAACTTTATTCCTCTTTCTCAGATTTCCCAAAAACATTGCATGCAATATGCAGCTCTCCTATTAAGCATGCATGAATAAGTTGAGGGTTCTTTCCTGAGATTCTGCCCTCGGCAAAACCTAGCATGTGAAATTCTAATTCAATATGAGAGCTATAACTATGCCCTGACATTGATCACCTCTGACATTGTTTCAAGGTATCAATAAAGTGTTAATGTTTTACCGGTACATTATTCCTACCTCCTACATCCTTGATATCTAATTGTCATATTGCTTTGCATTGATTGAGCATTTTGCCCTTTCTTTCATGGTGCTGCTGCTTACTTCATCGCCACTGCTGCCTGCACTTTCTCCATGTGCTCTTGCTCACATCTTAGCAGGAAGGCTCCCGCAAGAGGGCTTATGAAGCTATTTCAGAGCTGGTATAGAATCAAGGGTTTGGACTAATGTTTCTCTACCAAAGCCACTTTTTGTCTGCATTGTGTTTGTAACAAAAAAATCTTACTCTAATTTTCTACCAAACATAGTGTAAACACTTGTTTTCTCAAACCCTTGTTTTGCTTTAATAGTAGAAAATTAAATTTGGGGCATTACAATTTTTTCAGTTATTTCAAATGGAATTAAAATGGGAAGAGAAAATTGAAAAAAATGTTCACTCATTACAAGTGGCTTGGAGTAAACATAGGTCCATCCCCTACCATTCTGCTTTATAGCTATGTGCTTGTACCGTAGTTAGACCTCATTTACCAATGTTCCTTAACACCCATAGCTTGCTATTGCTTGCTTTGCAAAAGAGTTAATAACCAACAAGCAAAAATCATTTGGCTGAATTGTACTGTGTATATCAGTTAGAATTTTAGCCAGTTATTTTATGTTTTAATATCTTATCTGGGCCATTTGGTGGAATATCATTTCTACACCAGTTTATGTTATTTCATTGTATATTTTTATGTTCATAATACTGAGTTTTTATTTTATTTTATTAGTTGGTTTGTGATCATTTTGTTGTGGTTCTTATAAACTTTCTTTTTTCTATCTTTCTTTCGAATGAAAAAATGTTCTTATTAATCAAGAAATTTGCAGTTCTCACATGATGTCATCAAAACATCAAAATCTAAACTATAGATGGTATAAATTCATTACTCAAGTATGTTTTAGAAATCAGTGCTAAAAAATTTGTCATTTGGATGTTTGGTTCTTGAGTTATGAAGATTGAGTTTTATGTCACGCTAATACCATCACGTCTACTAAATAGCGATCAAAATGTTAAACTAATTTAACCTAGTTGAAATATTTCCCTTAGACACATTTAGGATATCTATTCAAAGTATATTTAAGTGAAATTTGGTCAAACATATTAAATATTTTATCATTTAAAGGCTTTGGAGTTTCGTCTGCCATGATGGTGTACCAACTTGGAACACCAAGGTGGCCGCTCCATACATTTTGGCAAAAGATTGAGTCATGTTTACTTGCCTATAGTTCCACAACGAAATGCTTTACAGCCTTAAAATTGGGCTAGTATATGAAGTTTTTACCGCTTTATGAGATTGTAAAACTTTTATTTCATTATTATAATATTGAGAATTTACCTTTTTGAAATTCATGATGACATAGGTGAAAACCAAGAATAGGAAATTTTAAGAAATCCATTTTCTAATACTTTTAATTATAAAATAATTAAGGAACTGAAATAGGAATTAAGAATATTTTTATCAAATTAAAACTTGTGTATAAAGTTACTTACTTTTACTTGCAATACATTTTCCAGTCTGTTGGTGAGCCATTACGAAAACAGGCAATGGAAGTTCCTATCATCTTGCCTGGTGGAATCTCTCCTGGCTTCCCTCATCAAGGTCTTACAACAATGCAGTTTACAGGGCTGCCTACAGGTAATACTTGCTTTAAAACTTGGGTTTAGGGTAGTAATATATTCTCACTGAAGCCATTATCATGTCGCAATATGATTAAGTTATGGGGCGAGATATGCAACGTTGATGAGGAAAACAGCAAGAATAGGAAAAACGAGAACACCACTGCCACCAGGCTTAGGGATGGGTGGGTGAGGCAAAATTCTTTTCCAAAGCTCCAAATAACATTATGCAATGATTCTTGTGTGTTGACTTAATTGATACTGCTTGGTGATAATTTATTCAGTGAGAATAGTGTAGCAGTAATGCACTCGCCTTTCACCTCTT
Source organism: Actinia equina (assembly GCA_011057435.1). Lineage (NCBI taxonomy): Eukaryota > Metazoa > Cnidaria > Anthozoa > Actiniaria > Actiniidae > Actinia > Actinia equina. The sequence continues at coordinate 48,549 of WHPX01000328.1, read as the reverse complement.
GGGTCATCAAATGTGAGTAAAGTTGTTGGGTGTCTTCCTTGATTCAAGGGTTTTTCTCTGAGTACTCTAGTTTTTCTCCTTTCCAAAACTTGATCTGTGAGGTAGCCATATCCTGACTTCGATCAGTCCAGAGGTTGTTTCATGGTTAAGCAAAACTAATGTTTTTGATTGAAGCATTTCTGCACCCTTTCATCCCCTCCCTGAGTTGAGATATATTAGTCTATAATTGTGGCTTACTAACCAGTATAGGCCATATGCATGATTGCGTCATGTTACTACCACTCCCAAAATGCTTTTTCAATTTTTATTTCTTATATAAATTTGTATTCACTCATTGGAAAACAATTTTAAGTGAAGAAAAGAAATTGTTCAAGGGATTGTGATAGTGGTAGTAAATGACACCATGCAAGTGTCTCTTTTTACTATTTTATTAATGTTCTATTTGCCTTTATTTTGATTTATTTCATATTTTCTTTCAGTTCCAATCATGGGATATCCATTGGGATTACCTCAACAAACACAACAGGTACTGAGATATATTATACTATCATTAATATTTACTAATTATGATTGATTATGATAAGTATTTATATCCTGAGATGCTAATTGAATTCCCCCCATAATGATGCATTCTTAGGCAGTTAATTATTTTCCTGGTTTTGTCATGTGATGTGCAGGTCTGTCATGTAGCCAGCAGGTCATGTGATGTCATATGAGGTCATGTGATGTGATGTCATGTGAGGTCAGGTGATGTCATGTGATGTGCAGGCCTGTCATGTAGCCAGCAGGTCATGTGATGTCATATGAGGTCATGTGATGTGATGTGAGGGTCATGTGATGTGCAGGTCTGTCATGTAGCCAGCAGATCATGTGATGTCATGTTAGGTCAGGTGATGTCATGTAATGTGCAGGTCTGTCATGTAGCCAGCAGGTCATGTGATCTCATATGAGGTCATGTGATGTGCAGGTCTGTCATGTAGCCAGCAGGTCATGTGATGTGATGTCATGTGGGGTCAGGTGATGTCATGTGATGTGCAGGTCTGTCATGTAGCCAGCAGATCATGTGATGTCATGAGGCCATGTCATGTGAGGTCAAGTGATGTCATTATTTTAATGCGCAGGTCTGTCATGCCAACAGCAGTTTAGGTGATATTATAAAAAGTTGCCATGTGGCCTGCAGGGCTGTTGCATGACATTGTTTATCATACTATTGGGCAGGTCTATTATATCTCACGCAGGTTTTCATGCCATTACATCTGTCATGTGACTCCTAGATCATGTGACCAGAAGGTCTGTCATGTGACTAGCAGGTCTATCAGACTTGCACTCTACCTTATTAAAAAACATTCCTTTTTACTCCTTCTTCCTCTCCATTTTCACAAATTTGTGAGTTTCCACAACCATTCCAGCTGATTGTCAATGAGACAATCTTCATGATACTAGAATTCCATGTCCTATTTATTAAAAGGAAAAACAATCACAGGTGGCAGGGTGAGGCCTCTTTCTAAAATTCTAACATGACTTTTTTCAGTCCAGCTCATGAATTATTGCTATCAAATTCAGAATTTTCTTTGTTATTATTAATAATGGTTGTGAGTGATCTCAAATCTGATTAAAAACCAAGTATTCATTTATTTAGTGTTATTCACCTAGATCTTCTTTCCTGTTTGACGTAGAGTTACATTACGTAACTTTAAGGTAGTAGTATACAGTCATTATTTTCTAATATTGTGATCTTTGGTCATCCTGTCCCAATAGTGGCAGCAAGTGCCATCTGCTAACTATATGCCCGTGGAAATGGCAACACCTCCTCCTACTCCTCAAAATATGTCACCACCTCAACCTCAGACTTTTCATCAGCCGCAGGTTCCCTCTCCACCACAACCAATGTATGAACCCTATCAGTACCAGATGCTCACACCTAGCCCTCAGGGGCAGTGTATCGACATGCAGTACTGTAATGGGTATAATGGGTACTACTATACCTTAGCTCCAGGGCCTCAAGTTGACCCTGGTGCTTATACGAACTAGGTGCTGCATGTCGACAGTATGCGGAGTGTCCCAAGCTGGAATTGGGAGTGAATGAATGGCAATCATGAGGAAGGTGATCATTTCTTCTGAGGTGTTAAGGGTCCTAAGAAAGATCTCTTACCATCAATGGTAGAAAATTAAAGCACAAATGCAGCTTCACAATTTAGTAAGAGATTGCCGTGGCCCTGGAATCTCGACTAAAAATTCTGAGTCTATTTGGACTGTAATTATGAAGATTCCACATTTTTATTGGCTCTTCTTAACTAAGAAATCGGTTGTTGTCACAACTACACATTCAGCAGCATCTAGATAGAAAGGTTACCCAAGTTTGGTGTGGTTGCTCTGGAAAGAAACTGAAAAGAATGGTATACAGAAAGATGAAATATAGCAGATGTAGATAAAAGAAGTGACGAGGAGGAGTCGATGAGGCACCTTATGTAACTCTGGACTAGTAATAATTGGACAAAAGTTGCGGTACGAGCAGGAAAAAACTAAGAAAAGCCGCCGAAAGATAGATGGAATTGTACAGAATGATGGAACATTTCACACTGGGGCATGGTAACCTTAGGTAGAATTGTGACTATTAGAATATAATATAATTAATATTGCATAATATTATCACATCACTCTTATTTATCTTATCAATTAATTAAATATCATTCAGTTCATGACTCATCATCAACTAATTCAATAAATTCACTAGTTTGTGCGCAGTAACATGGATTTCATTTGGGTAGGAAATATGAACTTAACATAATCATAATCAGCAAGTAGATGTATTTCTGATGTGCGCGTAACTATGCAAATCTTTCTTTTTGTGGCCTGTACTTTTACTTTTTTCGTAGTTGTTGCTCATCCATGCTTATCCACATGTCTTTCACTTTGTAACCTTTAACATTTTTTGCATCATGTGCTGTGACCTGTCCCATATCGTATTCTCATTATATATTGATTTGTCCAGCTGTGATCTGCACACTTTGCTCTGTAATCCATGTCCTGAAATCTTTACCCAAGTGCATGTTCTATGGTCTATATACTATAACCTTTCATGTGTTGTATTCCATGCTGCTCAAACATACCTCATATGCAGTCTCTCATGTCTTGTACATTGTTCATTGTACCCTGTAAACAATGTTCCTTGTCTTGTAGCCTGTGTGCTGAATCTTTTTGTTCATTTAAGGTAAAATTAAAATGCTATATCTTATTTGGGGTGCATCCCTTGCCCTTCACATGAATGTTCTTCATCCTTTGTGTGCTTAGTAATTTATAATCGCAAGAATTTCCACCTCAATGAAATCCAGTTAATAGATAAATTCATAACCTAATACTGGTTAAACTAATAACTATACAATGAACTGTAATATAAAATTAATAATTATGATTAATAAATTGGTCAGAAAATACAAGACATTGTATCATGTAAACTTCATCTAGAAAATGGTTGCCTTGTTACAATTTTCTGGTTGTACAGACCAGAAATGTGCTCATTTATCCCGTTTTTTTGTGTGAGCAGATCATGAGCTGATCATACTGACTTCTCCCGATCTGCTCGCAATTTATTCGCACCCTTCTTTATTGATGTTTGTGATTTGATCGCGATCACAGTGTGCTCACATACAATGGGTGAGCAAAAATGGAAAAAGTTTTCTCTTCCAAAAGAATCTGTTCCAAATTTTCAGCCGAATAGACCTGTTTGTTTAATGAAACGCAAAGACTTCAATTAAACTCTAAAGCTTTTAGTTTGGGTACATTCATGTTTTTTACCATACCCCTGAAGTACTGTCACCTTTATTTTTAAACCAGGAAATAAATTCTTGGTATACCTCTGCATAATGAATAGGGCAGTGGTGCTCACCAAAAAATTTGATACAGACTCTAAAAGGCACTGGAATGTTGCCCCCCCCCCCTCCTCTGGACAAACAAATCTGTAACAGTGCAAGCATTCTCTAATTCAACTCTAATGCCATAATTATTAATGATAATTATTTAAATAATCTCACCAAATAAAAAAGGATATCAATTGAAGGAACAAAATGAGAGAGAATTTTCTATATATGAAAACATGATTAAATCTATTTATTGATTTTACCAACAATTTGTACTTCTAAGATTATTACGATGTAGCTTAGTTCTTTTATATTACTTTATATTAATTTGTACTTTAAGTGCATATTAAATTATTTGTAGCAACTACTTATTTCACAAAAATACTTTGAAAGACATAGTTATGAATGCAGCAATTTCAAAACAATCATGGTTGATTTAAGTAAAATATTTAAGGGACAATTCAAAAGTGTTCTACTATGCGTAGCACATTTTGATTTCTTCTACTGTTGCACTGGTACTTAAAGTGTATATGACACAAAAATATTTCATTGTTTAAAATGTATAATTTGTTAGTAATAATAAATATATCGTAATGAAATTTGTTTCAAAAGCATATTTCTCGAGATATTTGAGAAAATTAAGCATAATTTGTGACGTCATTTTGTTGACATGTCCTCTAGATTCGGTAGTAATGTACTAAATATAAATTGTAATTCGTATAAAATAACAAAAGGCATATTCTATTGGGCTTCATTTGATAGTTTACGTAGTATTCTTCAAATGTTGGGAAACTGAAAAGTGTACTACCTGAAAATAAGATTCTACATTCAAACATATTTCGTATATTTGCAACTAATTTTGGAGACTTGTAAACAAAATGACGCCACAACTTGTGCTAAATTTTCTTGAATTTCTAGAGAAATTAGTTTTTGAAACAAATTTCACCGTGATATTCTTGTTAATGCTAATAAACTCCACATTTTTAAGATTAAAATGTTCTCGTGTCATATGCACTTTAAAAGAAAAATTTCAAATATCAACTTCTAAATTCTAATTCTCTTTGGGCTTTTACTTAGTTTGGAGCCTAGCTCTGTTGTGATTGTCCCACGCTGTGATACGACAGCGAAATGATTAATAAATGATTATTGCAGCCAGCCCTGTTACAATTTTATCATACTTAGTTCTTTGATTGCATGTTACGTCAGTGTGACCATGGTGGTGACATTTAACAAAAGATTTCTCATTAGCATCTATTGTTAATGCTGCCATGATGGATGCCATGTCTTTGACTCTCTTGAGAACACTTGCAATTTATCAATTGATCTTAGAATATGTACTATGCATAGTTTAAAACACAATGGAAGAGTCTTCGAATGTTTTTTTTTTTCCAAAACAAAGGAAATATTTACCAGGAATGAGTTTTTTGATGAAGTATAAATAAATGAAAATAATAAAGAATGAAGCAAAATTTTGAAATTGCTGTATGGATAACAAAAAAAATGAACACCAGAAGTTATTACAAAGTAATAATAAAACTACAACTTTTGTATCCCACTCACACGTATAAGTGAAAGAAAAGAAAAAATATATGGTAAAATCAGAAAAAATGAAGTTTAAGTGATCAATCCCAGAATTCTATCAACTGAAGTTAAAATAAATTGTGCTTCTGACTCGAGGCAAAAAAACTGGCCAAATTCCTTTTCAATTTTTTAAACCAATATTAATACAAATTTTTGCGAAAAGTTCACTTAGAAGTAGGCATGTTCCCTCGGCATCGGTTGTCAGCTTTGAACTTGACTCTATTATTAAATGTGCAAGATGTAAAAATGTATTCCACTCCCTGAAACATCACTTAAATTTCATTTCTCTGTTATAATAAATTTAAATATAATCACAAAATGTCTTTCTTACAAAGACTATGATAATCATGTTACTGAATATTATAGAAGCATGTTGATTAAATCAGGTCTCAGAAAAAAGAATGGTTTCTTGTTTTAATGAATCTGATGGTGGTTTTGGTTAAACTATATATTATATTTCGGTGTATATTTTAGCCAGCAATTTCATAGCATTTTACTTAAAAATTAAATGTTCAAATATCTTTAAGACAGCTAACGATATAGGACCCATTGAAATTATCTTGAATGTTATGCCAACACCAATTCTGTTAATGACTAGTACATGTAGGTACTGGTTCAGATGGCACTTGGATGTGGCAGCATTGGATGGGAAGGCTTAGAAAAATGTTTTTTCTGCTGCTTCTAAACTGCCTAGGGTTTATGTGATTAATACCATTATAAAATCAAAGTAAATGAGAGGAAAATATTGAAAAAATCCCAAGTGCATTTTGCCTTTTTTTGTCTGAAATTCATTTAGAAATTGCTGGCTAAAGAGCAATAAAAAACTGCCAAAAGTTCTGTTATGTTATTTATTGCAAGAGGTATTTTTGCTTTGCAGCTTGATTTCTTCAACTTTAATGTTTTTCTCTTCTAAAGCAACCTCAATCTGTAAGAACAGCTCTGTTAACATTTTAAACCCGCCAATCCTGTTTTTTGATATATTTTGTATTTTTCCAAACAGGTTGAAAATTGACTCATCTTTGTTCAACAGGTGTCATCCTTTACACTTTTTCATTTTTTCACTTCACTTTTCCCATCCAATTTCCATCCAAAGGCTCCAGAGATTGAACACCCTAAAAATTCTTCCAGCTTGTCATGTTTTTGATAATTTTAGATTTTCATTAATTGATCAATTCTAAATGGAAGAACAATCATATTACAAGTTGGTTTTCATGCTTTCTACATTGCTTAATTCTTTTTGCTTTCAGGGTTATATTTAGATATAATTTTCTTCCAGAAGCTGAATATTTTTGTTTTTCTTTGTTTCAACAGCAAACGTTGCCTGTTTGTCGGGACTTTAGCTCTGGCCAGTGCCACAGGGAAGCCTGTCGTTATGCCCACATAACAGACAGTGAGCATACCATTTCTATTTTGCTGTTGCTTTGTTGTCTTGGCTACCCAGACCCTTTCCAAACTTTGCTATCCCTTTTCACCAGCCACCAAAAATTTTGCAGTTTTTTTAGACCATTTTAGTAGACCTAGCCACAAATTAGAAAAAACAAAGTCTTAGGTATTGCCTTGCAAGTGAATCCCTTTCATATTATATATTTAAAAAAATTCTGAAGATTTCTGCTCTTTTTCATATCAAAATTGTCCAATTTCTGCTTTTGTAGCCCTTCAGGTTTTCTTGGATAAGGATAGATGAGTAATCCAGACCTGAGAAAATTTATCCATTTATCCAATCACTGATCTTAGACTTATTGATGCTGGATGCTTATTGGCAGCTATACTGCACAAGTGAAGTAATGACTATTTTGACCAATCAGAGAATTTGTCGTAAAAAAAACTTTGCATTATGGGATACCCATGACTAAAAGTCATTAGCATGTTCAATTCAGGGCGTGGCTGGTTTAATTTGATTGACAGGTAGATGAAAGGTCTGGGTAGACAAGCATTTGCTGCTTGCTGCTTGACAATCATGCACATAATTGCTTGGCAGTCTTCTAGCTGTGGCACAACCAGAGACAATCAGCACACATAAATATTTTATCATTTTGAAAAAAAAAGCAATAAAAAAAAAAGCCAAAGGCACCACCAAAGTCTGAAATCAGCCTGTGCTCACTTTTCGTGGTATTAGACCTAATTTGCTGTGGTTCAATATTTTCCCAATACAGACTGTTTCATTCTCTAGAGGATCATTTCTCTGTGTAACAGTTGTGCATGAGAAGACACTCAAACAAAGTGAATGTTATTCTATTGCACCACAACCAATGACATCTATTTAAACATCTTTTTCGAATTTCACTTCATTGGTGCTATTTGAAATACATGTTGAAAATTTTTCAAGTGGTTCTTGGTATTCTAAGACCATTGGCAAATAGTGTGCTTGTTGTCATGGAAACTGCTGAATTCACACTGTAAGCAGATTGCTTGCTAGCTCTTTACATGTCTGTTTGTGGTAGATGCTTGCTGTTTATTCTAGATGGTGGTTTTATAGACCCAGTCTCAACACTATGATTGGCTGAATTTACTCCAATTAACATGCTTGTTTTAAAGAACAAAGAGAATGGTTAAACTTACAACAGGTGCAACTACCATACTTTCCTTGGTTCAAAAAGGCGGGGACATAAAGATGACACACAAAGAAAGAGTACTTCCTGACCTGACTGTAATCCTTATGGTGTTACATACACATTGGATAAACAGTTTAGGGTCAATGAAACCATCATCACATGCTTGATTGCTGCTTACGGAGAGACACCCATGCATTTGTCATGCATTTCCTTAAAGTTATTCGATCATTCTCAAGTTTTGCCTTCAAAACTGTTTTATTTTATGACTTGTATTGAAAGATGTCGCCATGGAATAATGTTTTTTAAAGATGGTTCAACAGTATTAATTTTTAGTATCTCTTTTAAAATCCTTGTTTGATAAAAATAACAAGACTTGAAATCTTGCAAAATGGTCAAAATATAGGCATTGATACCATATAGGGTTCAAGAAGGCACTCATTTTTACTGTCGATTTTTAATAATCTTTTTGAAAAGACTTCTATTTACTAGAAAACACTCTATGAGATGCGGAAAGTAAGGAAAAAACTTTGAGAAATGAGTTAGTCTATTTAAAATATTCGTTTGTTTCTATTTGCTGTTCTTTAAGACAACAATCAGTTTTATGAAGGGATAGGAAACACTCAGAAAATTGTGTCAATGGAGTATGTGTTGAAGTTGCCAACATTTGGACAGTTTAGCATTAAAAATCTTTTCCACAGACCTAGGAAACAAGCTACCAGCCAGTCATACCTACTTACTGACAAACATCAACCCCATTCAACCACAAAAAAACAAGAACATCCCAAACAATAAGAAAAGGCATACAAACAGTTAAGATCGAAGCTGAGAAATCAATATATCTCATTCGTTGCCCAAGGCAGAAAGTTGTAGGATTCTTTGGTAGTTTCTTTTCGAATCTCATTCTAGCTTTGCTGCACTTTTAAGTAGATTTTAATGTGCAAAGTTAATGTAAAACATTCATCTGCACCTGCTGCTGCCGCTGGCTGCTCACAGCGCTGGCTCATGGAAGACAGGCTTCACTATGGACACCGGACCAGTAAGCCTTATTTTTTGACCAGATGAGTTATTGATTGTTTGTTTAAATCTTAATGCTGCGGCATTCTTTGCTTTTTCATTCATGAGTCAAGAGCTGCATTGAAAATTCCTCTTATGATGATATTTATGCAGCTGCTTTTGAAGACTGACGGCTCATACAGGTTTAGCCTCGTTTCTAAGTCAGCTTTTTATTAATACTTATTCAAAGTTTGCAGGATCCTAAGAAGTTCAAGTTGCACTTCCTATTCATTGACTTTTGGAATGATTTGCTCTTAAATGAGGCCAAACCTGTATAAGTAAAACAGCCCTATTTGCCAAAAATGTGAAAAGACTCTCATGGGTTTGATATAGGTTCCTTTCCAGATCCACCATGATATTTTATGCCTGTTTTGACAGTTCTTATCCCCTGTTGATTGAGGTTATTGGTCTTTTCTGAGTTTGACAAAGGATAAGGCAAGAAAAAAGATTGTCGTACCCAAGCTATGTCTGGAAATGCCTATATAATCATGCTTGACCTTCGTTACCATGTTTGAACTTAACATTTTTGACCTCTTTAAATAATTGATACTCTGATCATGAGGATATTTTGTCCTGCCTCTTTCATGGGAGGATAAGGGAATTAAAAACTCTTGTGTGTGGACTATCACTGATTGAATATAGAACCCTTTTTGCTATATACTCATCACAAATTGCAGCTTTTTGACTCATGATTCTCAAAGCAAAGATAGAAGTTTTTTTGTTGAGGTTTTTATGTTTTCAACACTTTCCACATTCTTAGGGAAAATCCAAAAAGAATTGCATATACTCTAAGTTTCAAACCTTGAAAACCTCATTGTATAGCCATTTTTTTTATAGGGTGTGGATGCCCAGCCCTCCCTTATTTTTCATTCCTCTAGTAAGAATGCAACTACTTAGGGTGCTTTCCGTTGATTTGAACTGAATGGTCTGGCAAGCCAGATTTCAAATGGTACACATCAGTTCTCAGAACTGGTTCTTAGACTGATGCATACCATTTGAGAACTGGCCGCCCGATAGATTGGTTGGATTTTATTGGAAAGCACCATTGACTTCGTGCCCCCAACTTCAGAGTTAACCAGAGCAAATCAGCATCATCATTTCGGTCGGAGGCTGACGCTATTTTATTTCAATTTTTACGAAAGCTTTTTGCAGTACCTTACCATCTTTTTTTCCGAGTGCAGTGTTCAGAATTAACAAAATAACTGACTTTGGGTCCAAAATTTAATGCAACTGAAATAACCAGGACTTTGAATTTGTAAGCTTGTAGAAACTGAACTTTAGTTTGAGTGCAAAAATCCAATTGAAGAACACCTTTCATCGTTCTGCATAGAATTTTAACTTCATCTTCACTGTTCTGCAGAATTGGCTTTTTTTCACACAAGTTTTAGCGGTCCTAGTGAACTATAATTATAACTTTATGAATCCATGGCATTGACCTGGGTGTTTCTCAGCCTTCAGCAGCATATTCTCCAAGTATTTTCCCTTTGTATTTCACATGGATGCTTTGAATTCTTCCTACCAGAAAATGTGGAAGTTATAAATGGACATGTAACGATATGCCGGGATGCCAGTAAAGGAAAGTGTACACGATCAAACTGCAAATACTATCATGCCTCTTCTCCAGCATCTTCAAGTTCTACAAGATAGGGCCTTCAAGTTTCCCAATACAAGGACAAGAACTGATAGATGGGCTGACGTATTTTCAGGGAAGTAGAAAGAATAATTATTATTCATATTTACTTGAGGATAATTTCCCATGCATTCGGTAGAGGAATATTTCCATAATTATTGAATCTTAGTCATAATTTTGATATTCTAAGGATCCTTAGTTCAAATGAGAATTATGCTTTTACCTGTATGTGATAATATGTTTCAAAAATCCATGCTCATAGTACCCTTCATATTTCTGCAATTCAAACAACTCAAGGGGTGACACACTTTCTTGGTTTTAGTCCATCAAGTTGACATAACTGTTAGTAATTTCTTGATAGGCAGAACGCAAGAACCCTGACATCTTGAGATTAAAGGTCCCAGAACATGGTGCATTGTGGTCTAGCTTGGGTACTAATATATTTTGTTACTCATGACCTTATATGGTATGGTTTGTACCCGAGCTAGACCACAATGCATCATGTTGTTGCAGAAATACAGAGATTACTCTGTAGCCATACCAAAATATGTTTGCTTCAATCTTTTAAATCAACCTATTAATATCTAAAGACAGAGTAAAATATAAGGAGTGTGTATCGATGTTTACAATATCCACATGCTCGTGGCATTGTTATCGTGATGATAGGTGCCAAGCATTGTGAGTGGATGATTGGTTTATTATAGTCTATGGATTCTGATTTGTTTATTAGTAATCCATCTCAATGTGATCGGTTAGAAAAGGCTTACTTAGCTTCCAGACTGTGTGTTCTTTTTTGTTTTTTGATAAGATTTTCCCCACTATCTATGAATATTTTTCTTAAGAGAGTAATTAAAGCAGTTTTCTCATTTTTTCTTTACTAAACGTAACCAAAATTATGACTAAGACTGCTACGAAATATTCCACACCAAAATAGTTGGTAAAAATCAACTGATTGCAAACAGTTCCGATTTTTTTAAGGAATTTGTTGAATTTTGTTCTTTGGAAACTGTTTGGAGGACCTGGATTCGAGTTGTGACTGCAAAGCATTGGGGGATGATTTGGGGAATTACACTAGATTTGGTGACTCACAATCCATACATGCTTTGTTGCCAGACTTGCCCAGATCCCAAGTTTACAACATGCATATGCAAAGATCAAATTTTCATTGAGTTGAAAGACATTTTCATTTTCATTTTCATTTTTATTTTCATGCCTTCATTGTGATGCTGCATAAGGCCTGGATGCCCAGGTTTGGTGCACTGCAAAGCACGTTATCAGTCTATGAAAATGAAATCTTTCTAGTCAACTAAATTATTACTAGTTGAAGAAATCTACTGTCCATAACTTTGCTGTCTGCAATAGCAGAATCCAAATAATTCCATTTTGCACATGGTTGTAACGCATGCACAGTAGAAGCATAATTTCGAAACCAGTTTTCTTAAAACCGGTAATAAAGCATGAGGCAGTTTTAAAGCTAAAACATTTAATCTCTATCTACACACTTAACTGTTGAATTATTTTTGTACAACTCTGAGCAGTGGTAAGTTGAAAGTAAGGAGACAGTGGTCCCAGATTTCTGAGAAACCAGTCCAATCCCCTCGGGGAAAACATTCATGGGGCATATTATTACCATGGTTTTCATAACATGTTTTATTAGCCAATTAAAATTCCAGTGGCAAATGGAACCATTTGGCCCTTCCCTTTAGGTCGAGACCAAAAGAGACATGGTACCCAGGTGAAAGAATGACCAATTAAGAGAAGAAACTGGGATTAGCTGAATCTTTGCTTTTTTCTCTCACTGCGGAAATAATTAAACATGACTATGGCATTCACAGAAAGCATTTTGTAAGAATTCAGCACCAAATGAGTATATATGATGTAACTAAATACAATATTAGGCACTCCAATGAGAAAATCTATCAAGATTACATACATACCTCTGAATTTCAATGTTAACACATATTCAAATTATTTTGAATCCATGACTTGAAAAACAACAAGTCTTGTAACATTTTGTGAATATATCTGCACTACGTCAATCATAGAATGTCTAGTCAAGTATAGAATCTGTGTGTCTGTCTCTCATTCAGCTAACAGTCCATAGTGTGAATAATTTAGATGAATTAGCCAAGTGCACCTTTGAAGTGACATACTCTGGCTCAACAAATATGGTCTGTCTGTCTGCTTAAGACAATTGAGTCGTAAACTATAACCAACAATAACTATAGTGCCTGCTAATTCAAGAATAAAGTAGCTCGTGTAGCAGAAACTTAGTTGCTAAGCAACCACATCAGGGACACTTTTTATGACTAGAAATAAGAAAAAAAACCTGAATGTTTTTTGGACCTGCCACAATCTGCTATCAATAATAGTGTCTGCAACAGAGCTCTTTACATCGTTGCTTTGCTAATACCATGCCTGTTTAATTAGATATCTGTTTTCCTGTACTTCAAGGTGTGCACTTGATTAATATCTATGACTACACTAAATTATCTGAACACCAACCTAAATGTGAGTAAATCCTCTTAGAAGCGCTAATTGCATACACAGGCATTTTTTGCTGGCTTTTCTAGTTAATTCTATAGCCACTGTATTTAATTGAATCCGTGACTAATAGAAGCTACCAAGTTGTTGTTACAAGACTCTTCACTCTTGAATAATGGTCCTCTAAGGATTATTGCAAGCCTTTTAAAAGAAGGAGTTTATAACAAGTAACATATTTACTTTAATTACATTTTTGGGTTCCCTGTAGTAAGATATGGATGGGGAAAACTGGTTTTCATAAGAGTAAAGCACTTGATGTAGTTTCCAAAAAAAAAAATCCTTACTAAGTGATAATTATATAAAATTTTAAACGTTTTGTCTCATTGCATCAACCTGCATGGAGTTGTTTGTCAAGTAGTTTAACTAACTACTTGCCCATTTCCCCTATGCCTAAATTTAACCACAGGAAACCCATTAGCCAAATCCTTAAACAAATCAACATCAAGCTTAGCTGTCAATCAAATGAAAAGTCTTGTTACACAACCCAAATGCAGATTAAATTATTTTTATATCGCAGTTCTTTATGTACAAAATGCACACAGTGTATTATAATCTTTAAAATGTTATATAATTTGCATATATCGGCATCAATTTATTACCCTTTTGCAAGCTGGCTGCAAAACAAACAAAAAAACTTTAAAAAGAGGAAAGTCGATAGGAAAATGACTTTCCCTAAAGCTTTAATGATAGATAAGTAAGCACATGGATTCCTAAAATCTATAAACAGCAAATGGAATGACTTGCTCAAGTCAAATTTTACTTTTTCAATCTGGCTCTGCAATTTTATTCATGTAATGTATAGCCTTGACTGCGATATGAGTCGGCAGAAGACTGTGAAGACTACTGTTACCAAGACAGTTATATGTTATGATTAATTTTCATAAAGTCCCGTTCTCGCTTGGCTTGTACATCAGAACAGCCTGGGTCAAGGTTTATCAACCTTAAAAAAATATACTAATTCAGTTAAATAATAATGGATTAAAAATACAAATAATTTACAATGAAATGAAAAAGAAGAAAGTTTAAAGGATGTATAGTCTATATGCTATTTTATATTAAACTAAGAAGATCATTATTTTATATTATTTATTTAAATCCAGATTAATTCCTTCGCTTTGTACAAGGAATGTAAGAGCCTTGGTGCGAAATTTTTAAAAAGATTTGCAGCCAGTCTCTCACGTCCATGGTTTTAAAAGAGTAATGTTTATTATAAAGTTTAGAATTCATGATTTTATTGCTTTACAACGTAGATTAATTTGTTATGGTAAAATATTTTGCGAAAAGAAAGAAATAGCATATTTAAGAAGAAAACCTCCTGATTGGATAAATGGTCAGCTGAGGCTTTTAAGTGATGACGTGTTTCCGGTTCTAATTTAATGACGTCACTTAAAAACCAAATGAAAGAGCAAAATCTATTACAATCTGTAAAATATTATTTATTCCATCACTTGACAAAAATAAACATCAGTTCTTATAGATTGTTCTAGATTTTTCGTTTATTTTTGTGAATTATTTTCTGGTCTCCAGGGCCTTTCAGTATTACAATTTGAGCATGCCCTGGGTACTAGAAAGTGATAAATACTAGATCGTCCAGCTAAAATATCATATTTTAATTATTTACACAGACTTAATTTAAATGTAACCCTTGCTTCAACTTATTGGTCTTTAGAGTGCTGTGTAACGGTTGCATGAACATTGATCGTGTTAAAACCTGTTCGGCAATACTGTCTTGTAGGTATACCTACAAGCCAATGAAATCACGTGACAGCTTCTTAAAATGTGACAAGGCCACAGACACACACAAAAAAGATTCCAGTCCCTACTCGATTTCAAAGATATGCCCTGTTGCATTTCAAGATGGTGGTCGACCAAACTTTAACTAGCACTCTTCAATTTAGTGTGTTCACTTTCGCTGAAACGTCCTCAATTTCAACAACAACAGCGAAGATACAATCAATCTTGTATTTCCTTTTTCACGCCATTAATGAAGCGAAAGCTGAATTCCGCTAAGTTTGAAAAGATACCAAAAAGTTGAAAATAAATTAATAATATTTATATGCAGAGACCAGTTCTTTTAAATTTTACAAAAACCACTATTAAAAATCATTGGAATCATTGAATTATGTTGTCCCTTATTTGTATATAAAGTTTTGTCTAAATCAGGTACCTTTTTTTTACAGGTATGGGGGAGGGGTTTGTTGGATTTAGGGAGGGGGGGACATAAAAAAATACATTTCAAAGGGGGCCCTCCTACCACCGCCCTCTACCCCCCCCCCCCCCCCCCCACCCCCAAAAAAAGCTAAATAGAAAATTTATTCTGTTTTAATGGGTGGTCGTGGCAAAACAATTATGCTTGGTGAGGCGTCATACATCTCTTCTTACCAGTCATAATAAAACCCACTAGCCCTCATGTCCAAAAACACTACATGTCTATCAAATGATAATACAGATACAATCCCAAAAGGGATTTTTTTAAGTCTACACCTTGCAAGAAGGTTGTCATACAAGAATAGAACATTAAGTTCTATTCTTGATACATGAATACATGTAAATTATTTTTTGCGGATACGAAAATGTTCGCGTCCACACACATAGGTTAGTCCATACGTATCCCTTTTCGTAAAATGTGCAGATACGGACACAACCATTGGCGAATACTTGTGGACGCAGCCCGTATGCGCAAGAAAAATTGAATGAAACCACACGCGCCTAAGTTTCTTATGCACGATTTAGAATTGACTGCTTTAATACGTACAGTAATTCTGTCGATGTTAACTTTTGAAAGTTGTTGTTTAGTTCCAACTAATAGAAACTCTGTCTTATCCTCGTTCAACTTTAAATGATCGTTAGCCATCCAGGTACGAAGGTAATCGATGCAGCTACGCATTGCATTGATTGCGTTGTCGTTCTCGCCTGATGTGAACGCCAGATATATTTGCGTATCGTCAGCATAGCAGTGAATGTCTGGAAGGTGTTTCTCCACTATATCAAAGAGCTTGCTTGTGTGTATCGTGAACAAAAGAGGTCCAAGACAGCTGCCTGTGGTACCCCATGTTTGATTTTGAAGATATCTGAGATTCCTCCGTTAACAGCAATGCGTTGACATCTGTCATAGTTAGATACAAGGTGAACCATTCCAATGCATCTTCTTAACCACTCCAAACCTTGACATCAGTCGATGTAAAAGACTTATGAGTGTTGTAGATTGGAAGAGATATAGGAAAATATGAAATTTGTAAGGATTAATTTGAAGGTAACGCAGGAAATAGAGGAAAATAATATGCTGCATGCCATGACACGAGTGGAGGGGCAGTGTAGATATGATGTATCGAAAAATAATTTGCTTATAAGTTTGTATGATGAGCTCATGTGTAGGTACTACCGAATGTGTATGGATGTTAGATTTAGCGACCAGGCTATCTTGGATTTATCGTCAGGGGTGAAGATGCAAGATAGCGAAGGAAGTCGACGTGCTTCAAGGCTCTTAGGCCCAGGTTGGGTCTGAGGTGGGGGAGGGTGATGTTATATTTTCGTCTCATTCTTGCTGGTGTGCCACGTTACTTTATGCATTCAAAATCAGAAAGGGCCACAATAAAACATGCCATGGAAATGAAAATGCACCAATCCACCCCCCTCTAATAAATAACCGGTCCTTTAACTTCATTTTTGGTACCACAAAAACCACGTTAAGAAGAGAAAAAGATCTGGGTTAATATACCTTCATTTTTGATACCCCAATAACCAAGGTAAGACAGCAAAGGTACCTTGATTATGATAGTTTCACTTTTGGTACCGCAAAAACCAAGTTACGAAGAGAAAAGAAACTTGGTTATTATAGCTTTATTTTCGTTCCCCAATAACTATAAGGTACAGAGGGTGGTATAACTTGGTTATTATAGCTTCATTTTCATTCACCAATAACCAAGGAACAGAGAGTGGTATAACTTGGTTATTATAGCTTCATTTTTGGTACCCCAATACTAATGTACTGAGAATGGTATAACTTGGTTATTATAGCTTCATTTTCATTCCCCAATAACCAATGTACTGAGAATGTTGTAACTTGGTTATTATAGCTTCATTTTCATTCATCAATAACCAATGTACTGAGAATGGTGTAACTTGGTTATTATAGCTTCATTTTTGTTACTCCAATAACCAAGGTAAAAAGATAAAGGAACATGGGTTATTTTAGCTACATTTTTGTCATCGACATAACCACGATAAGACAAAAGACGACCGTGGTTATTTAGGGTTCATTTTTGGCATCGACATAACCACGGCAAGACAAAAGACGACCGTGGTTATTTTGGGTTCATTTTTGGCATCGAAATAACCACGGTAAGACAAAAGACGACCGTGGTTATATTAGCTTCATTTTCATTCACCAATAACCAATGTACTGAGAATGGTGTAACTTGGTTATTATAGCTTCATTTTTGTTACTCCAATAACCAATGTACTGAGAATGTTGTAACTTGGTTATTATAGCTTCATTTTCATTCCCTAATAACCAATGTACAGATAGTGGTTTAACTTGGTTATTAAAGCTTCATTTTTGGTACCCCAATAACCAATGTACAGAGAGTGGTATAACTTGGTTAATATAGCTTCATTTTCATTCCCCAATAACCAAGGTACAGAGAATGGTATAACTTGGTTATTATAGCTTCGTTTTTGTTACCCCAATAACCAAGGTAAAAAGATAAAGGAACATGGGTTATTTTAGTTTCATTTTTGTCATCGACATAACCACGATAAGACAAAAGACGACCGTGGTTATTTTGGGTTCATTTTTGGCATCGAAATAACCACGGCAAGACAAAAGACGACCGTGGTTATTTTGGGTTCATTTTTGGCATCGAAATAACCACGGCAAGACAAAAGACGACCGTGGTTATTTTGGGTTCATTTTTGGCATCGAAATAACCACGGCAAGACAAAAGACGACCGTGGTTATTTTGGGTTCATCTTTGGCATCGAAATAACCACGGTAAGACAAAAGACGACCGTGGTTATTTTGGGTTCATTTTTGGCATCGAAATAACCACGGTAAGACAAAAGACGAACGTGGTTATTTTGGGTTCATTTTTGGCATCGAAATAACCACGGTAAGACAAAAGACGACCGTGGTTATTTAGGGTTCATTTTTGGCATCGAAATAACCACGGTAAGGCAAAAGACGACCGTGGTTATTTTGGGTGCATTTTTGGCATCGAAATAACCACGGTAAGACAAAAGACGACCGTGGTTATTTTGGGTTCATTTTTGGCATCGAAATAACCACGGTAAGACAAAAGACGACCGTGGTTATATTGGGTTCATTTTTGGCATCGAAATAACCACGGTAAGACAAAAGACGACCGTGGTTATTTTGGGTGCATTTTTGGCATCGATATAACCACGGTAAGACAAAAGACGACCGTGGTTATTTTGGGTGCATTTGTGGCATCGAAATAACCACGGTAAGACAAAAGACGACCGTGGTTATTTTGGGTTCATTTTTGGCATCGAAATAAACACGATGAGAAAATTATTTTTGGGGGATACGAAAATGTTTGCGTCCACACACATCGTATTCGAATCGTTTTTACCGTACATACGTATCCCTTTTCGTAAAATTTGCAGATACGGACAAAAAAATTTGCGAATACTTGTAAACGGGACCTGAGGTTTTCAGAGTTCAGAGATTTAGGATATGTTTCCTATGGTCCCGTCCACACGTATCCGGAGGTTTTTGTATCAGCAATACGGGGGAGGAGGAAAGGGGGACGGATGGGTGAAGATTTGAAATAATGATTGAATGAATGAACGGTTAACGACTCAGTTACACTGCTTTTCAGGCGTGCCGTCCTAAACTTTAAGCAATAAATACAAATAAGGAATATAAAACTATCTATTGATATATTTAATAATATATAATCATATATGCTATCTACTTATACTAATATCTATCTGCCTATCCGATTTACTTAAGCTAGAGTACAAACACTAAAAGTGTGCAACACTTTACACTATTTAGTAGTAAATAGTGCTAATTAAACAATAGAAAACAATAGGATTAGTATTACTTAGCAGTTTTTAGTGGTATTTATGTTGTACACTTATAGTGTTTGTACTCTAATAATGTATCCTAATTACGTGTGAAAATGTAAAATAAACATGTTCATTTATAGAACTAATTATTTAAGGGTGCTATTTCATGTTTTTCGCTGCAGAGCTGTTTTGAAGGATTCCAAAGAATCGAGCTCTCGCATTTCGTTTGTCAACTCATCCCAGTTAATAGCACCACGGAGGCATGGAACAGGGGTCAAAACCGGTCTTTGCCCATGGTGAACGTGGGGAATCAAACTACCGATTATTGGTCGTTTCTCACCATCACACAGGGAGACCAACAAAATATATTTTTTGAAACTACAATAACAAAATGGCGGTGTTCGGTGTTTGGAACAAGAAGACTTAAGTTTAGGCGAGTTCGCCACCATTAAAATTCCCCACTACTTCTAAACTTATAGCAGAGTTTCATTGGCTTGTTGGCTCCCCAATATGGCGAAAATTCGAATAAGTACCGTCAAGGAACCGCGGGCAAGGAAGAGTTTCAAGACGGAGTAGCAAAAAGAAATACCGAAAAAGAGACTTTGCAAGCAGTGACAGGTTTCCTAAAATTATCCATTTAATCTTTTAATAATTGTAGCTATCTTTGAGCGCTAGTATGCTTCAAATAAAAGTTTTTTAAGATTTTAAACCTTACTACCTTGCATAAATTTATACACATTAACCTCACCTATAAGTAATCCTAGGATATAACTAGCTAAAACTAGTGTGATATAAGTAATCCTATTTATTAAATCGATCGTCGTCTATTTAAAGTAGAAATATCAAAGGTAAATTATATCCGGATACGGGTGTAATTTTTTTTGTTGTGGTATTTTATGTGGTAACTTCAACTTCAGCTATGAGATAATCTACATATATAAACTTATATGCAAAACAGATTATTTCACTGACTGTTCTAAATGTAAACATTGACATTATTTCTGGGACTACCTTATTTATATTTTCAAAACCATTTATTTTCACATGATTAGTGACATTAATTTACATACCTGCAAAGCAGATTATTGCACATACTGTTTTAAAATTTAATATATTGACATTATTTCTGGGAGTAGCTTCACAATAACCCGCTTTGAAATGCATCCTATTGTTCCCCTAATTCCTGAGTGGCTTCATTGCTATGTGGCTACAATACAATCCATGTACCCTCTACTCATACCCTATAGACTCGATGCTAAGGCTAAAATAATAAACAACCCCTACTCCAACCCACCCCTTGTGGTAGTCGACAGTAAACGAATTATTATAATTGTAACCATTAGCTGGTATTTTAAAGTAATACCCATTTTTGTCTTTATTTACTAAAACAGATTTTTCCATGTGATTTAGTGACATTATCTTATTCATCCTCTGATATTACAGTCAACTGAAGTCAGCATTGTTAAGCTTTGCATCATACTCAGATCACCCTTGACAATTCCTAGACACTCCTTCCCGGTCAAACCAGCAAGGTCAGATAGGACTCAAAACAGGTATGCATGCACTATCTCACTTCCACCCACAAATTCAAATTCATTTCAAAATCCAGGTCAACTGAAGTCAACACTATACCCATTGCATCATACTCAGATAAGCACTGACTATTCCTAGACACACCTTCCTGGTCAACCGAGCATGGTGGGATAGGACTCAAAACAGGTGCACATGCACCATCTGACTTCCACCCACAAATTCAAATTCATTTTGCAATCCCGGTCAACTAAAGTGATCAACACTATACCCAATGCATCATACTCAGATCAGCAAGGAAAATTCCAAGACACTCCTTCCTTGTCAACCGAGCATGGTGGGATAGGAGTCAAAACAGGTGCGCATTCACCATCTCACTTCCACCCACAAACTCAAAAATGATCTATTTTGCATCCTTCATAAATAATGCATCATTTTTGAAAAGGTGTGAAAATGGTCTGAAATCGATCAAAACCATGGTCTATAGTCCATGCTTTTTGCCTGAAAATGGCCAAAAATGACCTATTTTCCATCCTTCATAAATAATGCATATGTTTTGAAAAGGTTTGAAAATCGATGAAAACCATGGGCTATAGTCTATGGTTTTTGCTCAAATATGACCAAAAATGACCTATTTTGTAAGGTGTGAAATGGTCCAAAATCGATCAAAACCATGGTCTATAGTCCATGCTTTTTGCCTGAAAATGGCCAAAAATGACCTATTTTTCATCCTTCATAAAAAATGCATCTTTTTTGAAAAGGTGTGAAAATGGTCCACAATCTGTCAAAACCATGGGCTATAGTCCACGCTCTTTGCTCAAAAATGGCCAAAAATGATCTATTTCGTAAGGTGTGAAAATGGTCAAAAATCAATCAAAACCATGGCCTATAGTCCATGCTTTTTGCCTGAAAATGGCCAAAAAATGACCTATTTTGCATCCTTCATTAATAATGCGTATATTTTTAAGAGGTGTGAAAATGGTCCAAAATCGATCAAAACGATGGGCTATGGTTTTTGCTCAAAAATGGCCAAAAATGATCTATTTTGCATCCTTCATAAATAATGCATCTTTTTTGAAAAAGTGTGAAAATGGTCCAAAATCGCGAAAATCGGTCAAAACCATGGGCTATAGTCCACACTCTTTGCTCAAAAATGGCCAAAAATGACCTATTTTGTAAGGTGTGAAAATGGTCCAAAATCGATCAAAGCCATGGTCTATAGTCCATGCTTTGTGCCTGAAAATGGCCAAAAATGACCTATTTTTCATCTTTGCGTTTTCATTGGTTGCGTAATTTAAATAGCTGCGCAGGGCATTGTAGGTATTCTGTTGTCCCATCAGCCCCTTTGGTCACGAGCAAAGAAAAAACAGGTTACTACTTCATGTAAGACCTCATGAAGTGGCACTAATACCTCTTGTTTTATGGTGTGTGTGCTGGTGTGTGTATCCTTGTGGCTCTGTTGGCGTTTTCATGGCTACCGTTGCTGCTTGGCTTACTTCAGGTGCTTTCATTACTTGGGGTGCTTGACTTACTTCAAGTGCTTCACTTACTTCAGGTGCTTGGCTTACTTGAGGTGCTTGGCTTACTTGAGGTGCTTGGATTGCTTGAGGTGCTTGGCTTACTTGCAGGTGATTGGCTTACTTGAGGTGCTTGGCTTACTTGAGGTGCTTGACTTACTTCAGGTGCTTGACTTACTTGAGGTGCTTGACTTACTTCAGGTGCTCGACTTACTTCAGGTGCTTCACTTACTTCAGGTGCTTGGCTTACTTCAAGTGCTTGGCTTGCTTCAGGTGCTTGACTTACTTGACGTGCTTCACTTACTTGAGGTGCTTGGCTTACTTGAGGTGCTTGGCGTACTTGAGGTGCTAGACTTACTTCAGGTGCTTCACTTACTTCAGGTGATTGGCTTACTTTCATTGCTTGAAGTGTTTCAAATATGTATGTACATAAATGTTCAAAGATATGATATCTGGGAGACTTGAGTTTCATATTTTCTTCAAAGTTTGAACATAGCAAAGAAGATGGTATATGTAAAGGCAAGCGGAAAGTTCAAAAAATAACCCTCCATGGCCAGAGGTTTAACAGCATTGAATTTAATATAAGCATAGTTAATGGCACTCCATTAACCAAGATATAAGTATGTCCATAGCTGCCATAGAATGATTGTCAGGTCAATTTATTCGTTCCCGTATAAAAAGATATTTTGGTTGAAAAGTTCTGAAGGTTTTAATGCACTTTTTTTTCTTTATGTCAAGCAAACCAAATAGGAAGGTTTCTTGGTTTTCGTAGGGGATAAAAATTTCATCTCATTTGTTTGCGAAGAAACCACCGCTTCCTCCCCCTTATTATGATGCCAATTTTTTTTTTTTTTTTTGAACTATCGCTATCATTATAACTCGAAAATAACTGCACTACACATACCTTTATAGCGGAGCACCATACCTAAAAAATTAACTGAGGAAAAATAATATTTCTATTTATGGGCTATAGTCCATAGCTTCAAATTAACCAAGGTAAGATGAACACCTACCGTGTTTATTTTAGCTTCGTTTTTGGCTTCAAAATAACCACGGTAAGAGGAACGCCAATCGTGGTTATTTTAGCTTCGCTTTTGACTTCAAAATAACCAGTTTAAGAGTAACGTCCACATTGGTTATTTTGGCTCCATTTTTGGCTTAAAAAATAACCAATTTAAGAGTAAGGCCCAAATTGGTTATTTAGGCTTCATTTTTGGCTTAAGAATAACCAATTTAAGAGTAAGGCCCACATTGGTTATTTTGGCTTCATATTTAAGAGTAAGGCCCACATTGGTTATTTTGGCTTCATTTTTGGCTTAAAGATAACCAATTTAAGAGTAACGCCCACATTGGTTATTTTGGCTTCATTATTGGGTTAAAAATAACTAATTTAAGAGTAAGGCCCACATTGGTTATTTTGGCTTCATTTTTGGCTTAAAAATAACCAATTTAAGAGTAACGCCCACATTGGTTATTTTGGCTTCATTTTTGGGTTAAAAATAACAGTGAAGTGGACAGTGAAGCCTGGAAAAACTATAAAGAATTTATAGATGATTATGATCAGCAGGACGATAAGAAAAATGAATACGAACAAGAGACTGAAGGGGTCCGCGAAGGTAAGGGTGACAGAAACATGGCAAATCTAGACGTTACTATGGATACCAATCAATATGAACAAGAGATGGAGGGGTCCGCGAAAGAAAGGGTGACATAAACATGGCAAATCCAGTAGACGTTACTATAGATATCAATCAATATGAACAAGAGACTGGAGGGGTTCGCGAAAGAAATGGTGACAGAAACATGGCAAATCTAGACGTTACTATGGATACCGATTATTAGAACACATAATAAATACTTAGAATGAAATGAATCGGTATTTATTAGCAATAAAATAATAGTATCATTGCGAAACTAAGTAAACGTGATAAAAGTGACGACCATCAGAACTACAATCGGGTTTGAGCTAAAGATATACGAACAATGCGAAGGTCCTTTGTGGAAGGCTATGCTGGATGTCAAACAAACAAACTTTAAATTGCTTCATAGTCAAAATGGAGGAGCATCTTACAAAGGAAAGGATATCTTGGATTGTTAATCCAGCAAAAGATATTTAAATAAATGAAGTCCGAATGTTTTTGCCATCTAGTAACAGTTACATGATTATTATGCCCTTCAAATGGCCTATCGAGAGTGATCTTTAACAGATAGAGTTTCCTTTGATTAATTTGTTACTATTGGAGTGTAATTCTAGTCTAGATTCAGTGTCCTATCGATTAAGTAAATACCCTGAAAGGCCCGAGATGAAAGGTAAGTTCTGTGTTTGATATGCCTGGGGTAAGAAGATGTCAATACGGCCAGCTGATCTGAACTATTGACGTACAAATATGGGGTCACTGTAATGATGAGATATCATGGTAACTTTAATAACTGGTCATTGTACAGTTGAGTTACAGTCTCTAAGCGTGGAGCGGACGAGCGAGAGACTGTGGAAAAGTCTAGGATTTCTGTATGACTGGTCCCAATCCACACTCGATTTCTTAAAGAATGATCAGGAAAGCCTTGTCATAAATGGCTCCCCACAATAATTTTAAATATCATTTATTACGATTATTACATAAAAATATGTAAATAAAAATCATGAAACAAGAATAGTGATGTTTTCGTAGATTGGCAAAAAAAATGTAAACAATTGCCAAATTTAATGTCGTACATAAAAATATGAACAGGCCTACCCCCTAGGGGTGTTTGGAAAATACTAGAAAACAGTATTGCAGCTGGAAATTTCTTGTTTAAAGTTACTCCCCTATCAAATACGGTGAAGATAATTCGGTTTTACAGTGGATATGAAGTCGCGAAAGAAATTGTCAAACTGCCTGTTGTGCTCGCATAAATATAATGAGTAAAGGGTGCGCTCCGCATCGAAGAACATCTTTGGTTTCTCCACCTAAGCTTTTAATCCAAATCAAAAGTTTTTAAGACTTTGGAGCTCTGGCTACCTGCGCAGAAAGATAGGGTCTATTAAAGTGCACGCATATGATATTACCTTGAAAAAATTGCACAAATTCAAACAAATTAGTAAGTTCAGTGACTTTATACAATTTTGTTAATCGACTTTTTCACGAATATAGATGTGAAATGCTCTCTAATGTGTATAATTATTATGATATCTATTTCGCGGTTTTAATGACTCATAAAAATACACTTATAAAGATAAATAACTTTAGAAATCTTGCGTTTTCATTGGTTGCGGAATTTAGCTGCGCAGGGCATTGTGGATATTCTATTGTCCCATAAGCCCCTTGGGTCACGAGCGAAAAAAAAAACATGGAGGAGGAATATGAAGAGGAACGAAAAACATCGCTATTAGACGGTAAGAAACTTTCGGAAGCTAAAAAATAACTCTCGTATTATGTAATTTGAATGTTTTTACTTCTCTGTTGGCGTTTTTTTCTGGTATTTGCTGTCTTTTCGTTGAATTAGCGAGTGTTTTTGTGGCACGTGCGAAGTTGTCATGGATTTACTGTAGAAACAAGTTTTCAAACATTCCTTTTGTGTTCATAGGATGGTTTTCTTATCTTTGAACAGTTAAAATATGTGTATTAATATTTTTTCGAACACTTTTGCCCAATTTTCCATTTCTTTAAAAGAATTTCTAAAACCAATTTTCTTTTCCAGAAATGTTCAGTGGACTTCTTGTTCATGAGTTGAAAGTAATTGAAAATTCAATTCATTCAATGCATTGTTACCACTGCTTTTGAAGACCACAAACTCATTTATACAGGCTAAGCCTTGTTTATGAGTCAGCTATTAACAGATAACATTACAATTCTGTGGGATTTCAACACAATAGTATGGTTCAAGGTATACAGTCTTTGAATTACAATTAATTTTTTTTAATTGTTAGCTTTTAAATGAAGCTAAGCCTTTACAAATGAGTCTTTAGTCATAAGATGCTGCAATATTGGAGTATTGGAATTTCATTAGGGAGAGAGACATATTTTATTCTATTGGATTTTTCTGTTGAAAAAAATTCCCATTCAATTCCCATTATTATAAAAACATATTAATTATTTGACAATTTCAGAGGTTTCGGCTATGAATAAATAGGCCCTTTGCAGTTAACAGTCACATGTCTGTACTGGAGGGCAAAATTTTGTTTTTATATTAAATTGGTGATTCTTTTTAGCTATTTGTAAAGAAATGAATGCAAGACGTGTATCCATTGTGTTACAGAATGCAGTTTTATTATGATCTCTTGAAACAGGTTGAAGAAAGTTTGTTTGCTCACCAGTATAATCACCCATGGGAATTAAAAATGTTCATTCATTTGCTGTCAGTGAATATAATCAGCACATGATTACTGAGCTGCAAAGGGCCTACTCCCATTCCATCCCCATTATTATAAAGACATATTTATTTGATTCCCAGTTCAAAGTTTTTGGTTGGGAATTCATTCCCATGACTGAGAAAATGTATTTAATCTCCAATCGTGAGTGTTTATTGGGAAATAATTGTTGTCCATCAAATTGATCCCAATAATTTACTGAATGTTGGTTTATTATAATTCTTTTCTTTTCTCAATATATAAAGAATTTCCCTCCAATATTTTTGAAATAGGAATAGGACATTTGACTACCATTCCCAAAATGCTTCATGAAATTTCATGAAAGAAAATTCATGAAGCATTTTGGGATTTTTAGGATAATTAGGAAAAACAAATTTGAATAAGAAAAAAAACTTATGAAGCATTTTGGGAATGGTAGTGAAATGACGCCATCATGCAAATGGCTTATTGAAAATGGTTTCCTGTGATGGCTGAGCTACAGCAGTAAATCTAATTTGGCTGGTCATAATGAGCAGTAACTTAAACACAGGACTCGTTATAGCAGAAAAATTTAATCTAGACTGACTTATGGAATCAGTCTCTCTATTAATCGATTTATAAGTAATGACTTTCCTAGACTTGAATTTTCTATTTTCATTTCAGGTGAGGGACAATATCTGGAGATAGACTTACTTTGCTCCCTCAGTATGGTTGCTAACCATATTTACTGGTAAGTTAATGTATTACTCTTGCTAATGAAAATAGCTCAAACATTAATGAGCAAAACATTACAGCTGCGGAAGGGGTCATGAGTGAGTGCTGCTGATCTTTAAGGTGTTTCAATACAGTTTTGTGATCACCAAACAGAACTTGTTCAATCGTTAAGTTGACAATGTTCTGTTTGCTGGATCATTCTAGAATTCATACCAGTTGTTGATCTTGGTTTGAAGTTTGTACTAATGTATATTTTATTAGAATCAAAGTCTTCAATGCAAGAAAATTGAGAAAAATCGAAAATTAAAAAACATAAAAGTGTGCATGATTCAGATGTGCTGTAGAAAACCTGTTAACTACTATGAATCCCCAATTCATGACAAACAAAATATCAAGGATTTAAAGAAATTCTTAATATGTTAGATTTGGAGAAAATCGCACGAACATTTCATACTCTCAGCTTTGTTTATTGCTTTTGCCCACTCAGTTCATTTGGTTCTATTGGGAAAAAATGAAATTTTTTCTTTTGATTCTCGGTTTTTACAAAGAGTCCTTTCATCTGTGCTAACAATGCTCATTATTGTAACGTTAATTATCTTGTATATATGCATGGTAACCTCCATTTGTTTTACAGATCCAAAGGCCTCTAAGAAGTGTGAAAGAACTAACACTGATTACTGTGACACTACTGTAACTTCGGTCACTTAGACCAGTTAGACACAGTGAACCAATCAAAATGTGATATGAAAACAACTATGAGTGCCAGAGCAAGGACAAGAACCTGTAATTCATCTCAGTATGGTGTTTCAGCACAAATCAGGCAAGTAAATATTATAGTTGTTCAGATATAACCCGAGTTTTAGGCCCATGCAAGGGAAGGGGGCAGGGGAGGAGATCAGAGGGAAGAAAGTGGACCTTGTGTTGAGTTTCCATATTCTGGATGCACATCTGATTGGACAAGGATTTACCAGAAGTATAATTACGAATCTTCCACTTCATCACTAAATTATTGGAGAGATATATTTATTACCAGGTTACCTGTGGTAACACAGGTCATGGAATACCTTTTTAACTTGTGGATATGTGAAGCATAGAAACAAGTTATTGTGAGGGGGTCAGCATATGCAAGTGTGTCACTCACTTCGTAAGTCATCTGCTTACGAAGGTTACATAAGACTTATTTTCAGACTTCATACATTTCTTAGACAATGCCTAGCACTCATCTAAGCATGCTTACACTAGCACAATGACCTTCAGATTATTTATATAGAATGAATCAAGGAAAGATTGAACTTAAATTGGGAGGGTGAGGTGCTGATAAACCTCAACAGGGTGAGGTGGGGATAAACCTCATTAGGGTGAGGTGGGAATAAACCTCAATAGGGTGAGGTGGGAATAAACCTCAATAGGGTGAGGTGTTGATAAACCTCAATAGAATTAGGGTGAGGTGGGGATAAACCTCAATAGAATTAGGGTGAGGTGTTGATAAACCTCAATAGAATTAGGGTGAGGTGGGGATAAACCTCAATAGAATTAGGGTGAGGTGGGGATAAACCTCAATAGAAATAAAGTGAGGTGGGGATAAACCTCAATAGAATTAGGGTGAGGTGGGGATAAACCTCAATAGAAATAAAGTGAGGTGGGGATAAACCTCAATAGAATTAGGGTGAGGTGGGGATAAACCTCAATAGAATTAGGGTAAGGTGGGGATAAACCTCAATAGAATTAGGGTGAGGTGGGGATAAACCTCAATAGAATTAGGGTGAGGTGTTGATAAACCTCAATAGAAATAAAGTGAGGTGGGGATAAACCTCAATAGAATTAGGGTGAGGTGTTGATAAACCTCAATAGAATTAGGGTGAGGTGGGGATAAACCTCAATAGAATTAGGGTGAGGTGGGGATAAACCTCAATAGAATTAGGGTGAGGTAGGGATAAACCTCAATAGAATTAGGGTGAGGTGGGGATAAACCTCAATAGAAATAAAGTGAGGTGGGGATAAACCTCAATAGAATTAGGGTGAGGTGGGGATAAACCTCAATAGAATTAGGGTGAGGTGGGGATAAACCTCAATAGAATTAGGGTGAGGTAGGGATAAACCTCGATAGAATTAGGGTGAGGTGGGGATAAACCTCAATAGAAATAAAGTGAGGTGGGGATAAACCTCAATAGAATTAGGGTGAGGTGGGGTTAAACCTCAATAGAATTAGGGTGAGGTGGGGATAAACCTCAATAGAATTAGGGTGAGGTGGGGATAAACCTCAATAGAATTAGGGTGAGGTGGGGATAAACCTCAATAGAATTAGGGTGAGGTGTTGATAAACCTCAATAAAATTAGGGTGAGGTGGGGATAAACCTCAATAGAATTAGGGTGAGGTGGGGATAAACCTCAATAGAATTAGGGTGAGGTGTTGATAAACCTCAATAGAATTAGGGTGAGGTGGGGATAAACCTCAAGAGAAATAGGGTGACATGTACTTGTATTGGGTACTTAAGGATTTTTTGTACATTGTTTTCAGGAAAAGGCAAGTGATGTACTTGGGATTTTTTGGTAGGGTTGCAGAATTTGGCACTTGGCATTTTTTCAAACCTAGTTGATTTGACTTGGAAATTTTTAAACTTTGAATTCTCTGGACTTGTCTTGTAATGCATGTTGTGTTTAAAAAATAAAGATTTACAATGGACTTAGTATGTTAATTTAATTCATTAATTCCATCTTTACCATCTCCACGCCCTTTTTGACAATTACCACCCTAAGTGCCGCCAGCACCAATACCTCCTCGAGGTCTCGCCACCACCAATACCTCCTCGAGGTCTCTCCACCACCAATACCTCCTAGAGGTCTGGCCAGCACCACCACCTCCTCGAGGTCCCACCAGCACAGATTGTTGCTACCCCCGCTTACCAGGACCACAGCAGTAAAATTACTGTCCCGACAACAGCCATCTTATGAAACCATACCAGAAACTCCTCTAATGGTGAACACTGGTGATAAGAATATCAGACTCTGAACTCCCTACAGACCCATGAGAGTACCTCGATGGCATGGCAGCCTTTGTACTGTGAGGATTATTGCAAATAGGAGAATTACAAAATAACCACACCCCACTATCCTTAGGTTTTACTGCACAACAGTGATTTATATATCAGAGTGACGTGATCTATAATGCATTCAATTAATATATTCAGAGTCTGCTGGGGGACGGCCTTTAATGTATTCAATTAAGTATTAATGTATTCAGAGTCTGCTGAGGGACTGGGTCTATAATTTATTCAATTAAGTATTGTTTCAGAGTGCTGAGGGACTGCTGAGGAACTGGGTCTATAATTTATTCAATTAAGTATTAATGTATTCAGAAACAGCTGAGGGACTGGGCCTATAATTTATTCAATTAAGTATTAATGTCTTCAGAAACAGCTGAGGGACTGGGCCTATAATTTATTCAATTAAGTATTAATGTATTCACAAACAGCTGAGGGACTGGGCCTATAATGTATTCAATTAAGTATTAATGTATTCACATGGGTGAGTGAGAGGCTATATGTAGAGGAATCTATCGTTCCAGATGACATGGCTGCGGCGTGAGTAAGGCTCATAGTAATTATGTTATCATGAAATAGAACGATTAAAGCACAACACTTGAAGTAAGGTATTTTTGATTTTGCAATTGGATTTTAAGGTTCATTTTCAGCTTGTGATAACTGTAAATTTTGGATAATGACATTTTTTCATATTTGTGGCATTTTAGAATTTATATGATAATTTACATTTACCATCCCATTTTGTATGCTTATTTTATTGTTAGTTAGGTGTTTTAGGGCATCGAACAAAATGGACTTTTGAATTTGGGTTCCCTTTAGGAAATTCCTAGCTATGCTCCCCCACCCCCTCCCCCTTCACCCAATGCTGAACTCTTGGTATTTGGTAACATTTTCCATTTGTCTTTTCTTTAGTTGATTATTATAGTTTTGTTGCTGTAGGTAAACTGGAAACATATCACTGTTGTACACACCCATGAATAGTAAGATATGATTATTTATACTGCTACTCACACTAACCTTCACAGTGACTGTCATTTACGCCATCAGCGCACTCCCATAAAATCTGCAAAGAGCCATCACCTAATATCCTTACCCACAACCTTCAGCAAGAGAACAGGCAACTGATAATGGCAACAAGGTTAGACTCTGTCAGGTTAATCGGTAATTTTTTTGCACTGTCTGACGATGATACCTAGCCTGGTAGGGCAACTTCGGTTAGCACTGATAGGGCCTTGTGGGATCACTCTTTGTCTGGCCCCTACCCTTAGACCTGTCCGGCATGGGTGACCCTAACAGGAGTACATGACTCCCGCCGGCATAGCTCTAGGGGTCACTGGGACACGCAAACCGCCTCACCACGATAAGGTGGCAATCCCATCGAGACGGGTTAGGACCTTGTGTGACTGGTATCAAGTGTATAGAGTGTGTGCAACCATGTGACTCAAAATTCATTGAGATATAAATAACGATGAAACAGCCACCATCTTGGTTGATCTAACAAGAGAAGCTGATGAGGAATACTTTGTTATCGTCAACCAAGACAGCGGTGATGAAGTAACATGCACCTACTCTATTTCATTTTTCTGGTGTACAAAAAAATAGTCATGTTAGGGAGTGTTTTAAACTAGTAAAGAATTCCTAGTAGATTTTGGGAAAAAATCTTAAACTAGCAGCCAATATCATGATATTAATTTGTTCAAAATTCAAATAATATTAAAACTGGAATAAACTGAATTAAAAAAAAAACATTTCATTTGTGATTTCTTTCTGAATTCAATTATTTATAGTCTTAGAGGTTTTGAATAAAACAAACTTATGCTCTTATAACCTTTCTGTGATGGATTACAGTGTGCTGAAAATAGTGTTGAATGATGAAGTTTTCCATAAAAGTATTGTAAACCATAAAGAAAACATTCCTACAAAAACACATTAAATATTTTGTGAAATAAACTTGATTGCAGGACTCAAAATAGCAGCAAAAAATACAATCTCTATTTCCTGATTGCAAGTAAGATAAAATAATTGTCACCCATGATGTTGAGAATAATGTCAACAGAAATATTCAGTCAAAATTCACTTGTCAAGGAACACTTGTCACAAACATTTGTGTTATTTTGAGCCCTGCGCAGGCCTTTTCTGAGTTTGATAAACAGGATGCATTGTGGTCTAGCTTGGGTACAAAGAACACGGCATGATGGACAGTGTTACCTCTATTAAGGTGCCCCCCTCTGGGCCGAGCCAAGTGGCTGCTTAATAGAGGTTGGCCAGATAACCACATAATGGCTAGATAATGCAGCTATATTGATTGTGACACGTGTTAGCAATTTGTGACTATGATTATAACAACATTTGAATTAAATCATTTTGTAACTCCCTCTAGAAACTCTTTGAGAACTTTCACTGTTGCACTGTAATTTCCACTGAAACTACTGTAAAAATGTTTCTCAACAAGAACCACCATGATACTGGATGTTTGAGTTGAATTGAAGGCATGTAAGCTTGTCACAATGAAGATTAAAGAAGAATTTGCTGCTGTTATCAAGCTCATAACATTGTAAGGATCACCAATAGGACTTTGTGGCCATTGAGGTATAATAGCATTTAGGACCACAAAATAGTGGCTGCAGCTGCTCAATAGAGGTGGCCATTGTATAGAGGTATTAAATACAGTACTTGAGTGACAAATATTTGGGGACTTTGAAAAGTGGCCACTACATAGAGGGTGGCCGCTGAATAGAGGTACTACTTTAGTTTTCTTTTTTTTTCTCAAATCAAACTAAAGGCAGTTTTTTTCTCCTAGGCCTAGATAAAGTCCTAGATAAAGTTCATCACAATATACCCTAACCTACCATGCCTCACTTACTCACTTAATCTTACCCCAACTTAACCCATCTACCCAGTGAGTTTAGTTCCAAAGATTATATCCATACCCCCGACACAGATGAATTTTTATCTTATACTGATATCCTTATCGTTGGTCAATGATTCCTGTCATCAGCACTGATTGTCTTGATCTTGATGGCACTGCATTATCTCACAAGGCTTTGCAGCACAACAGCTTAGTACATGTATGACTGAATATGACAGATTTGGTGCAGCTAGAAAATAAAAACAAAAGAGTACTTTCCCCTCATGATCATCAAGGCAAAGTTTGTTACTGAAGTTAGTGTCATATGGGAGTAGATTTGCTCAAGGTTTCCCCCCTCAGTGCTTCAAGGGTTTTTCTCTTGCACTCTCCTCTCATGGTGTCATATGTGCTTCAAGGGCTTTTATCTTGGGCCCCAGCTTTCTTCCCTAGACAAAACCAACTTCTTAATTCAATGTATGGTATTTGAGTGAAAAGTCTTAAGGTTCTGCTATGCTATGCAATTTTCTCAGCAACTTGTCTCACATTGCTTAACTTGCAGCATTGCTAGTTTTTCCTTTCTAAATATGGATATACAGTGAAACCTCTCTGAGACAGACACTCTAAGGACTGCACCAAGTGTTTGTCTCAGAGAGGTGTCTGTCTTATACATAGATTACGTAATATGACACCTGATAAAAAAAGTTGTACAATCATGTGAGAATGCACTGTACAAATGATAACATCATTACTGTAGATTGTTTAGTACAATAATTTCTATCACAGTTTTAAATGTTAAAGTAAAGTACATTAATGTTGTACATAACATATCCATATTTATCTACACCGACTGTGGTTAGTGCAGAATAGATGTGTAGTCATTATGAGTTCTGTAAATGAACACTGTATATGTATGCCGTACCTTGTTGTGTACAAATTACTAAAAAGAAATTACTTAAAAGATACAGTTACTTCCTTAGTATTTATTTATCTGTGTAATCAAATCACAATTTGTCTGTTGACCTCTTCAAAGTGTCCGTAGTGCATCTTACAGAGTGTTCGTTTTATAGAGTATAGATACAGTAAAATGACCATCGACAGGCAGGTACTGGAAAAGGTGTGTGTCTTATCTGCGTGTCCACTTAGAGAGGTTTCACTGTAATCAAAGGTGCTTTAAGTTGAGATGTGAATGACAGATTGCTTTTATGCAATTAACAAGCATGAGAGATGGTTTGAAGTGTACTGTAGTGGTTCTCTAACATCCCTCTGATATTGGTTAGTAATGATGAGTTCGGGGAGATGGAACCACCATTAAAAGTGGTCATCCGAGCCACTTGAAACCCTAAACATTTGCAGATGTAATTTTAAAGGCAGCACCTTCTCCTCAGTCATTTTAAGACCCTGAGTGTTGGTCCAGCAGGGACGCGAACCATGACCTCCTGCACGAAAGTCTGATGCTCAACCAACTGAGCCAACTGGTTGGTGGTTCAGCAACTTGCAACATATATTTTGGCTTCTTGGGGGAAAAATGTGAAATGTGCGCATACATTCAGTTGAAATTGTAAGAAAGGTTGTTGGAGAGGTGATACACTGTGCAATATTATTGTTGATGTCTTTAGCATGAGTATTTCTACGATAGACAGCGCTTGCAACGAAAGACATTTTGCTAGTTGTCAGTGATTGTATAGGAGACTGGCCTTTATGAGAAATATATAAGTTTTCATATAAACTTGGATGTAGCTTTATCTCTCTGTTAAAGTCATCCTCATTAGTATTCTTTATGTATAAAGACACAAGTCATTATATAACAATAACATTCTTGTACCTTTGTACCCGATAAAGTCCTCTTCATTTTAGTATTTAGCAAATAATTATTATTTGTTGAATGCTAAAATGAAGAGGACTTTATCGGGTACAAAGGTACAGGAATGTGTGTGTGTGGTCACTAAAACACTATGTACAGTATGTTACCATGATATCACAGCTTGTTTAGAAGGGAGAGAATGATCAGCAAAAAAATAATTGGGACTCCTTTACCTCTACAGCTGAATTAATAGCTCTGAATAATATCTGGTTTTAATTTTTTTTTAAACCTTTGTTTATCCTACAATATATATAGTATATGGTTGGTATTAATGCTTCCGTTAGTTCTAAAGAGTCAGTACTTATTAGGCTTACTGGGCTATTCCTTCTTGATAATTTGGGCTATACGTCTAATATTGGGAGTACAGCGTATGGAACATCAAGGTGTAAATTTGCAAAAAACAATACTATATTCATCTAACTGAAATAATGAATATAACCTGGTATTTAATTAAAAGAATATGGAACTGTAATGGTATTTTTTAAGTAAGCTTAAACTAAAATGAACCAGTGGAATCAGGGAGGGGTGCGCACACCCTGCACCTCTCCCCTGGATCTGCAACTGGGTTTAATTAAATCTAAAAAATCGAACTGGTTCATAGATACAGTATTCAAAAAGCATCATTATTTTACTCATGGTTTACATGAAAGCTATTTTAAATTTATATTTTCAAAATGGCCAGCATTCAGTATTACTAGTTACAACAAAAACACTAAAGCCTTACATGACGTCATCATCATTAACATATTGGAAGTATAAACCTTCATAACTTAGAGACGCATCACTCAAATCAAGAAATATTTAACCAATCAACTATTTACTTTATGCAGAACCGGTACTGAATGTATTGTCAAAGGGTTCATTTACGATGTACGATTTTTAGTTCAAAACTGATTCAGAGCAAAAATGAAACGACAGTTCAAAATAGAATGCCTTTTTAAAGGACGAAGAAACCCAGAAAACACGAAATAAACCTTATCATAGCATTCGTATGGATTAGTGTAGTATATAAGCATTTCTTACCGGATAAAGGATGGTATTCTGATCCACGTTTTTCTCCTTTTTCCGCCATCTTGTTTGTTTATGTTTTTGATAAAGCTCGCACAGCATCATGGGACACCACAGGGATACCATGTAGATAACAAACCATAATGGACAAGAGTGAAAACCCTGTCTAATGGAATCAGTATAAATTTGATTCCTTAAAAGTTTACAGTACCTTTTCACCATACCTCTCATCTTGTCCATTATGGTTTGTTATCTACATGGTATCCCTGTGGTGTCCCATGATGCTGTGCGAGCTTTATCAAAAACATAAACAAACAAGATGGCGGAAAAAGGAGAAAAACGTGGATCAGAATACCATCCTTTATCCGGTAAGAAATGCTTATATACTACACTAATCCATACGAATGCTATGATAAGGTTTATTTCGTGTTTTCTGGGTTTCTTCGTCCTTTAAAAAGGCATTCTATTTTGAACTGTCGTTTCATTTTTGCTCTGAATCAGTTTTGAACTAAAAATCGTACATCGTAAATGAACCCTTTGACAATACATTCAGTACCGGTTCTGCATAAAGTAAATAGTTGATTGGTTAAATATTTCTTGATTTGAGTGATGCGTCTCTAAGTTATGAAGGTTTATACTTCCAATATGTTAATGATGATGACGTCATGTAAGGCTTTAGTGTTTTTGTTGTAACTAGTAACTACTGAATGCTGGCCATTTTGAAAATATAAATTTAAAATAGCTTTCATGTAAACCATGAGTAAAATAATGATGCTTTTTGAATACTGTATCTATGAACCAGTTCGATTTTTTAGATTTAATTAAACCATGCAGTTGCAGATCCAGGGGAGAGGTGCAGGGTGTGCGCACCCCTCCCTGATTCCACTGGTTCATTTAGTTAAGCTTACTTAAAAAATACCATTACAGTTCCATATTCTTTTAATTAAATACCAGGTTATATTCATTATTTCAGTTAGATGAATATAGTATTGCTTTTTTGCAAATTTACACCTTGATGTTCCATACGCTGTACTCCCAATATTAGACGTATAGCCCAAATTATCAAGAAGGAATAGCCCAGTAAGCCTAATAAGTACTGACTCTTTAGAACTAACGGAAGCATTAATACCAACCATATACTATATATATTGTAGGATAAACAAAGGTTTAAAAAAAATTAAAACCAGATATTATTCAGAGCTATTAATTCAGCTGTAGAGGTAAAGGAGTCCCAATTATTTTTTTGCTGATCATTCTCTCCCTTCTAAACAAGCTGTGATATCATGGTAACATACTGTACATAGTGTTTTAGTGACCACACACACACATTCCTGTACCTTTGTACCCGATAAAGTCCTCTTCATTTTAGCATTCAACAAATAATAATTATTTGCTAAATACTAAAATGAAGAGGACTTTATCGGGTACAAAGGTACAAGAATGTTATTGTTATATAATGACTTGTGTCTTTATACATAAAGAATACTAATGAGGATGACTTTAACAGAGAGATAAAGCTACATCCAAGTTTATATGAAAACTTATATATTTCTCATAAAGGCCAGTCTCCTATACAATCACTGACAACTAGCAAAATGTCTTTCGTTGCAAGCGCTGTCTATCGTAGAAATACTCATGCTAAAGACATCAACAATAATATTGCACAGTGTATCACCTCTCCAACAACCTTTCTTACAATTTCAACTGAATGTATGCGCACATTTCACATTTTTCCCCCAAGAAGCCAAAATATATGTTGCAAGTTGCTGAACCACCAACCAGTTGGCTCAGTTGGTTGAGCATCAGACTTTCGTGCAGGAGGTCATGGTTCGCGTCCCTGCTGGACCAACACTCAGGGTCTTAAAATGACTGAGGAGAAGGTGCTGCCTTTAAAATTACATCTGCAAATGTTTAGGGTTTCAAGTGGCTCGGATGACCACTTTTAATGGTGGTTCCATCTCCCCGAACTCATCATTACTAACCAATATCAGAGGGATGTTAGAGAACCACTACAGTACACTTCAAACCATCTCTCATGCTTGTTAATTGCATAAAAGCAATCTGTCATTCACATCTCAACTTAAAGCACCTTTGATTACAGTGAAACCTCTCTAAGTGGACACGCAGATAAGACACACACCTTTTCCAGTACCTGCCTGTCGATGGTCATTTTACTGTATCTATACTCTATAAAACGAACACTCTGTAAGATGCACTACGGACACTTTGAAGAGGTCAACAGACAAATTGTGATTTGATTACACAGATAAATAAATACTAAGGAAGTAACTGTATCTTTTAAGTAATTTCTTTTTAGTAATTTGTACACAACAAGGTACGGCATACATATACAGTGTTCATTTACAGAACTCATAATGACTACACATCTATTCTGCACTAACCACAGTCGGTGTAGATAAATATGGATATGTTATGTACAACATTAATGTACTTTACTTTAACATTTAAAACTGTGATAGAAATTATTGTACTAAACAATCTACAGTAATGATGTTATCATTTGTACAGTGCATTCTCACATGATTGTACAACTTTTTTTATCAGGTGTCATATTACGTAATCTATGTATAAGACAGACACCTCTCTGAGACAAACACTTGGTGCAGTCCTTAGAGTGTCTGTCTCAGAGAGGTTTCACTGTATATCCATATTTAGAAAGGAAAAACTAGCAATGCTGCAAGTTAAGCAATGTGAGACAAGTTGCTGAGAAAATTGCATAGCATAGCAGAACCTTAAGACTTTTCACTCAAATACCATACATTGAATTAAGAAGTTGGTTTTGTCTAGGGAAGAAAGCTGGGGCCCAAGATAAAAGCCCTTGAAGCACATATGACACCATGAGAGGAGAGTGCAAGAGAAAAACCCTTGAAGCACTGAGGGGGGAAACCTTGAGCAAATCTACTCCCATATGACACTAACTTCAGTAACAAACTTTGCCTTGATGATCATGAGGGGAAAGTACTCTTACGATTTGTTTTTATTTTCTAGCTGCACCAAATCTGTCATATTCAGTCATACATGTACTAAGCTGTTGTGCTGCAAAGCCTTGTGAGATAATGCAGTGCCATCAAGATCAAGACAATCAGTGCTGATGACAGGAATCATTGACCAACGATAAGGATATCAGTATAAGATAAAAATTCATCTGTGTCGGGGGTATGGATATAATCTTTGGAACTAAACTCACTGGGTAGATGGGTTAAGTTGGGGTAAGATTAAGTGAGTAAGTGAGGCATGGTAGGTTAGGGTATATTGTGATGAACTTTATCTAGGACTTTATCTAGGCCTAGGAGAAAAAAACTGCCTTTAGTTTGATTTGAGAAAAAAAAGAAAACTAAAGTAGTACCTCTATTCAGCGGCCACCCTCTATGTAGTGGCCACTTTTCAAAGTCCCCAAATATTTGTCACTCAAGTACTGTATTTAATACCTCTATACAATGGCCACCTCTATTGAGCCGCTGCAGCCACTATTTTGTGGTCCTAAATGCTATATACCTCAATGGCCACAAAGTCCTATTGGTGATCATTACAATGTTATGAGCTTGATAACAGCAGCAAATTCTTCTTTAATCTTCATTGTGACAAGCTTACAAGCCTTCAATTCAACTCAAACATCCAGTATCATGGTGGTTCTTGTTGAGAAACATTTTTACAGTAGTTTCAGTGGAAATTACAGTGCAACAGTGAAAGTTCTCAAAGAGTTTCTAGAGGGAGTTACAAAATGATTTAATTCAAATGTTGTTATAATCATAGTCACAAATTGCTAACACACAATCAATATAGCTGCATTATCTAGCCATTATGTGGTTATCTGGTGAGTTGTAGTATCTCCATTAAGTGGCCAACCTCTATTAAGCAGCCACTTGGCTCGGCCCAGAGGGGGGCACCTTAATAGAGGTAACACTGTCCATCATGCCGTGTTCTTTGTATCCCAAGCTAGACCACAATGCATCCTGTTTATCAAACTCAGAAAAGGCCTGCGCAGGGCTCAAAATAACACAAATGTTTGTGACAAGTGTTCCTTGACAAGTGAATTTTGACTGAATATTTCTGTTGACATTATTCTCAACATCATGGGTGACAATTATTTTATCTTACTTGCAATCAGGAAATAGAGATTGTATTTTTTGCTGCTATTTTGAGTCCTGCAATCAAGTTTATTTCACAAAATATTTAATGTGTTTTTGTAGGAATGTTTTCTTTATGGTTTACAATACTTTTATGGAAAACTTCATCATTCAACACTATTTTCAGCACACTGTAATCCATCACAGAAAGGTTATAAGAGCATAAGTTTGTTTTATTCAAAACCTCTAAGACTATAAATAATTGAATTCAGAAAGAAATCACAAATGAAATGTTTTTTTTTAATTCAGTTTATTCCAGTTTTAATATTATTTGAATTTTGAACAAATTAATATCATGATATTGGCTGCTAGTTTAAGATTTTTCCCCAAAATCTACTAGGAATTCTTTACTAGTTTAAAACACTCCCTAACATGACTATTTTTTTTGTACACCAGAAAAATGAAATAGAGTAGGTGCATGTTACTTCATCGCCGCTGTCTTGGTTGACGATAACAAAGCATTCCTCATCAGCTTCTCTTGTTAGATCAACCAAGATGGTGGCTGTTTCATCGTTATTTATATCTCAATGAATTTTGAGTCACATGGTTGCACACACTCTATACACTTGATACCAGTCACACAAGGTCCTAACCCGTCTCGATGGGATTGCCACCTTATCGTGGTGAGGCGGTTTGCGTGTCCCAGTGACCCCTAGAGCTATGCCGGCGGGAGTCATGTACTCCTGTTAGGGTCACCCATGCCGGACAGGTCTAAGGGTAGGGGCCAGACAAAGAGTGATCCCACAAGGCCCTATCAGTGCTAACCGAAGTTGCCCTACCAGGCTAGGTATCATCGTCAGACAGTGCAAAAAAATTACCGATTAACCTGACAGAGTCTAACCTTGTTGCCATTATCAGTTGCCTGTTCTCTTGCTGAAGGTTGTGGGTAAGGATATTAGGTGATGGCTCTTTGCAGATTTTATGGGAGTGCGCTGATGGCGTAAATGACAG
The DNA here is from genome assembly GCA_011057435.1 of Actinia equina. Taxonomy (NCBI): domain Eukaryota; kingdom Metazoa; phylum Cnidaria; class Anthozoa; order Actiniaria; family Actiniidae; genus Actinia; species Actinia equina. Next base: position 7,351 of record WHPX01000328.1, on the reverse strand, counting down.
TCACTGTGAAGGTTAGTGTGAGTAGCAGTATAAATAATCATATCTTACTATTCATGGGTGTGTACAACAGTGATATGTTTACAGTTTACCTACAGCAACAAAACTATAATAATCAACTAAAGAAAAGACAAATGGAAAATGTTACCAAATACCAAGAGTTCAGCATTGGGTGAAGGGGGAGGGGGTGGGGGAGCATAGCTAGGAATTTCCTAAAGGGAACCCAAATTCAAAAGTCCATTTTGTTCGATGCCCTAAAACACCTAACTAACAATAAAATAAGCATACAAAATGGGATGGTAAATGTAAATTATCATATAAATTCTAAAATGCCACAAATATGAAAAATGTCATTATCCAAAATTTACAGTTATCACAAGCTGAAAATGAACCTTAAAATCCAATTGCAAAATCAAAAATACCTTACTTCAAGTGTTGTGCTTTAATCGTTCTATTTCATGATAACATAATTACTATGAGCCTTACTCACGCTGCAGCCATGTCATCTGGAACGATAGATTCCTCTACATATAGCCTCTCACTCACCCATGTGAATACATTAATACTTAATTGGGATAAATTATAGGCCCAGTCCCTCAGCTGTTTGTGAATACATTAATACTTAATTGAATAAATTATAGGCCCAGTCCCTCAGCTGTTTCTGAAGACATTAATACTTAATTGAATAAATTATAGACCCAGTTCCTCAGCAGTCCCTCAGCAGACTCTGAAACAATACTTAATTGAATAAATTATAGACCCAGTCCCTCAGCAGACTCTGAATACATTAATACTTAATTGAATACATTAAAGGCCGTCCCCCAGCAGACTCTGAATATATTAATTGAATGCATTATAGATCACGTCACTCTGATATATAAATCACTGTTGTGCAGTAAACCTTAGGATAGTGGGGTGTGGTTATTTTGTAATTCTCCTACTTGCAATAATCCTCACAGTACAAAGGCTGCCATGCCATCGAGGTACTCTCATGGGTCTGTAGGGAGTTCAGAGTCTGATATTCTTATCACCAGTGTTCACCATTAGAGGAGTTTCTGGTATGGTTTCATAAGATGGCTGTTGTCGGGACAGTAATTTTACTGCTGTGGTCCTGGTAAGCGGGGGTAGCAACAATCTGTGCTGGTGGGACCTCGAGGAGGTGGTGGTGCTGGCCAGACCTCTAGGAGGTATTGGTGGTGGAGAGACCTCGAGGAGGTATTGGTGCTGGTGGCACTTAGGGTGGTAATTGTCAAAAAGGGCGTGGAGATGGTAAAGATGGAATTAATAAAAAATACAGAGAAAACATACTAAGTCCATTGTAAATCTTTATTTTTAAACACAACATGCATTACAAGACAAGTCCAGAGAATTCAAAGTTTAAAAATTTCCAAGTCAAATCAACTAGGTTTGAAAAAATGCAAGTGCCAAATTCTGAAACCCCTACCAAAAATCCCAAGGACATCACTTGCCTTTTCCTGAAAACAATGTACAAAAATCCTTAAGTACCCAATACAAAGTACATGTCACCCTAGTTCTCTGAGGTTTTCCCCACCTTCACCCTAATTCTATTGAGTCACACCTAAATTCTATGAGGTTATCCCACACCATCACCCTAATTCTATTGAGGTTATCCCCACCTCACCCTAATCTATTGAGGTTTATCCCACCTCACCCTAATTCTATGAGGTTTATCCCCACCTCACACCTAATTCTATTGGTTTATCCCACCTCACCCAATTCTAGAGGTTTATCCCACCTCACCCTTTTAGGTTTTCTTAATCTATGAGGTTTATCCCCACCTCACCCTAATTCTATTGAGGTTATCCCACACCTCACCCAATTCTATGAGGTTTATCCCCACCTCACCTAATTCTATTGAGGTTGTATCCCCCCTCACTCTAATTTATTGAGGTTTATCCCCACCACCTCACCAATGCTATTGAGGTTTATCCACCACCGCACGATTCTATTGAGGTTTATCCCCACCTACCTAATTCATTGAGGCTTTATCCCCAGCTCACCCTAATTCTATTGAGGTTTATCTCACCCTAATGCTATGAGTTTACAACAATTTCTTCCCCACACTAATTTTCTATTGAGGTTTATCACCACCTCACCCTAATTTATTGAGGGTTTATCCCCAACCTCACCCTATTATATTGAGGTTTTAGCCCAACATAGTGAGGTTTATCCCCACCTCACCCTTCTTTCAACTCACCTCTATTGAGGTTATCAACACCTCACCTAATTCTATGAGGTTATCCCCCATCACCATAATCTATTGAGGTTTATCACCCCACCATAATTTATTGAGGTTTATCCCCACCCTAATTCTATTGAGGTTTATCCTCACCGATTGAGGTTCCCACCTCACCACCACCTCACTAATTTATGGGTGAGGTTTATCCATTTCTATTTGTTCACCCTCAGCTTATGAGGTTTATCCCCACCCAACCCTATTGAGGTTTATTCAACACCTCACTAATGTATATTGAGGTTTATCCCCACCTCACCCTAATTGTATGAGGTTTATCAACCACCTCACCCTATTGAGGATTCCCACCTCACCATAATGCTATTGAGGTTTATCATCAACAAGAGGTTTATCCCACCTCACCGGCGAGGGTTTAGGCCACCTCTCCCTCACCGGATGAGGGGATCAGCACCTCACCTCCCAATTTAAGTTCAATCTTTCCTTGATTCATTCGATTACAATAATCTGAAGGTCATTGTGCTAGTGTAAGCAGCTTAGATTGATAGGCAGATTGGTCTAAGAAATGTAGAAGTCTGAAAAAAGTCTAATATGTAACCTTGTAAGCAGCTGGTGATTACGGTGAGTGACACACTTTGCATATGCTGACCCCCTCACAATAACTTGTTTCTATGCTTTCACATATCCACAAGTTAAAACGGTATTCCATGACCTGTGTTACCACAGGTAACCTGGTAATAAATTATATCTCTCAATAATTTAGTGATGAAGTGGAAGATTTGTAATTATATCTTCTGGTAAATCCTTGTCCAATCAGATGTGCATCCAGAATATGGAAACTCAACACAAGGTCCACTTTCTTCCCTCTGATCTCCTCCCCTGCCCCCTTCCCTTGCATGGGCCTAAAACTCGGGTTATATCTGAACAACTATAATATTTACTTGCTGATTTGTGCTGAAACACCTACTGAGATGATATTACAGGTTCTTGTCTTGCTCTGGCAACTCATAGTTGTTTTCATATCACATTTTGATTGGTTCACTGTGTCTAACTGGTCTAAGTGACCGAAGTTACAGTAGTGTCCCCAGTAACATCGTGTTAGTTCTTTACACTTCTTAGAGGCTTTGGATCTGTAAAACAAATGGAGGTTACCATGCATATATACAAGATAATTAACGTTACAATATGAGCATTGTTAGCACAGATGAAATAACCATTTCACAAGAAGGACTCTTTGTAAAAACCGAGAATCAAAAGAAAAAATTTCATTTTTTTCCCAATAGAACCAATGAACTGAGTGGGCAAAAGCAATAAACAAAACTGAGAGTATGAAATGTTCGGTGCGATTTTCTCCAAATCTAACATATTAAGAATTTCTTTAAATCCTTGATATTTTGTTTGTCATGAATTGGGGATTCCTAGTAGTTAACAGTTTTTCTACAGCACAGCTGAATCATGCACACTTTTATGTTTTTTCATTTTCGATTTTTCTCAATTTTCTTGCATTGAAGACTTTGATTCTAATAAATATACATTAGTACAAACTTCAAACCAAGATCCACAACTGGTATAATCTAGAATGATCCAGCAAACAGAACATATGTCAACTTAACGATTGAAACAAGTTCTGTTTGGTGATCACAAAACTGTATAAAATTGAAACACCTTAAAGACAGCAGCACTCACTCATGACCCCTTCCGCAGCTGTAATGTTTGCTCATTAATGTTTGACGCTATTTTACATTAGCAAGAGTAATACATTAAACTTACCAGTAAATATGGTTAGCAACAATACTTAGGGAGCAAAGTAAGTCTATCTCCAGTATAGATGGTCCCTGAACCTGAAATGAAATGAGAAAATTCGAAGTGTTCTAGGAAAAAGTCATAGTGGAACTTATGAGCAAATCGATTAATAGAGAGACTGATTCCATGGTCAGTATAGATTAAATTTTTTTTAAACGGCATAACGAGTCCTAGTGTTTAAGTTACTGCTCATTCTGACACAGCAAAAGTAGATTTACTGCTGTAGCTCAAGCCATCAGGAACCATTTCAATCAAGCCATTTGCATGATGGCGTCATTCATACATTCCAAAATGCTTCATAAGTTTTTTTTCTTATTCAAATTTGTTTTTCCTAATTCTCTAAAAAATCACAAAGCTCATTCATGAATGGTCTTTCAGAAATTATGAAGCATTGGGGAAAAAACTGGTAGCAAAATGACCTAGATCTCCCTATTTCCAAAAAATTGGGAAGGGAAAATTTCTTATATATGGAGGAAGAAGAAAAGAATTATAAAAAACCAACATTCAGTATAGAGATTGGGATCCAATTTGATGGACAACAATTATTCTGTAACCCAATAAACACTCCGATTGGAGGATTAAATACATGTATCAGTAGGAATGAATTCCCAACCCAAAAACTTTGAATGGGAATAAATACATAGTCTTTATATAACTGGGATGGAATGGGCGTAGGACCTGTGCCGCCTCAGTAATCATGTGACCTGATTATATTCATGACAGCAAATGAATGAAACTTTTTTAATTCTCCATGGGGATTATATGGTGGCAACCAACCTTTCTTAAATGATGCAAAGAGAATCATAATAAAAACTGCATGTCTGTAAACATGGATGGACTACAGTCTTGCATTCCTTTCTTTACAAATACGCTCAAAAAGAATCACCAATTTAAATAAAAACAAAAATTATGGCCCTCCAGTACAGCAAAGTGTGCCATGTTCTTAGACTTGCAAAGGGCCTATTCTATCATCGCCACGACATAGGACCTCTGAGAAAGAATATGTCACACGAACGAGAAATTAATATGCATTTATTTATAATAATGGAAAATTGAGCAAGGTGGAAGTTTTATTCACTAAAGCAAAAAACCAATAGATATACACCTAATGTCTTCTCCAATGAAATCCAATACTACAATATTGCCAGCATTTATGACTAAAAGACGCATTCATGTAAAGGCTTAGCGTCATTTATTAAAAAGCTAAACAATTTAAAAAATTAAGTAATCACACAAGGATTATCCGTGAAAACCATACTTATGTGTGAGAATCACACAGACTTGTACTATAGTTATCTGGGAAATAGTCTGACTCATAAAACAGGCTTTGAGACTGTAGAAATGGTTTGTGGTCTTCAAAGCAGTTACCAATGAATGAATGAATTGAAATTTTCAATTACTGTCAACTCATGAAAAGAGGTATGAAATTCTGGAAAAGAAAATGGTTTTTAGAAAGCTTTAAAGAAAGGCGAAAATTGGGCAAAAGTGATTCGAAATAATAGTACTACACATTTTGAAAACTGTTCAACGATAAGGGGAAAGTAAACATCCTATGAACACCAAAGAGGATGTTGAAAACTGGTTTCTACAGTAAATCCAGGACAAATTCGCACCGTGCCACAAAAACACTCGAGAATTCAACGAAAAAGACAGCAAATTATCCAGAAAAAAACGCCATAAAGAGAAAATACAAAAATTCAAAATCACAAATACGAGAGTTATTTTTTTAGCTTACCGAAAGGTTTTACCGTCTAAATAGCGATGGTTTTCTTCATCTTCCTATTCCTCCTCCATGTTTTTGTCGCCGTGACCAAAGGGGCTTATGGGACATGAAGATCCACAATGCCCTGCGCAGCTAAATTCCGCAAACAATGACCGCAAGATTTTAAAGTTATTTTCTTTATAAGTGGTTTTTTATGAGTTCAGATATTAAAACCGCCGAAATAGATATCATAAGAAATGATACACATTAGAGAGCTTTTCAAATCTATAATTCGTGAAAAAGAAGTCGATTAATCGAAACAAGTCACCAAATCATTGAACTTAAAATTTGTTTGAATTGGTGCAATTTTTCAGGCATATCATATTGCGTGCACTTTAATAGACCCTCCTATAGTTCTGGGCAGGATAGCCAGGAGCTCCAAAGGCTAAAAAAAACTTTTTTGGATTAAAAGCTTAGGTGGAGAAAACCAAAGTGTTCTTCAGAGGCGGAGGAGCGCAACCTTATCAATGTATATTTATGCGAGCGACAACAAGGGCAAGTTTGACAATTTCTTTCGCGACTTCATATCAACTGTAAAACCGAATTATCTTGACCGTATTGTGACAGGGGAGTAACTTAAAAAAGAACTCCAGCGCAATACTGTTTCTAGATGTTCCAAACACCACTAGGGGTGGGCTGTTATATTTTATGTACGACAGTAATTTGGCAATGTTAACATTTGTTTGGGCAATCTAAGCCCGGAAAACATCACTATTCTTGTTTCAGATTTTGATTTACCATATGTTATGTACTAATCGCAATAAATGAATTTAAAATTATTGTGGGGCGCCAGTTAGACAAGGCTTTCTGATCATTCTTTAAGAATCGAGTGTGGATTGGGACCAGTCATACCCGAAATCCTAGACTTTCCACAGTCTCTCGATCAGGCCGACGTCCCCACGCCTTAGACGCCCCATGTACCAAATCCACCTCGTACCCAACTCCCGACAGTTCATGAAAGTTCATGGATATCTCAATCATTACAGTGGACCCACAATTTGTACGTAAATAGTTCAGGATCAGCTGCCGTATGACATCTGCTTACCCGGCATATCAAACACAGAACCTTACTTTCATCTCGGCTCCTTTCAGGGATTTTATGAAATCGATAGGAACACGACTCTAGACAGAGAATTAACACTCAATAGGAAAAAAATTAATCAAAGGAACTCTACTGTTAAAGATCCCAACCTCGATAGGCCATTGAAGGGCATAATAATCATTAACTGTTACTTAGGATGGCACAAAAAAATCGGATTCCGTATTTAAACATCTTTTCTGGATTAAAAATAAAGCTATCCTTCCTGTGTAAGGAGATGGCTCCTACATTTTGAATATGAAGAATTTAAAGGTGGTTTGTTTGCCATCCCAGAATAGCTACACCAACGGGACCTTGAATGGTTCGATATCTTATAGCTCAAACCGGATTGTAGTTATGATGGGTCTCACTTATCACGGTTAGTAGGTTCGCAATGATTACTTATATGTAGGCGAATAATAACGATCATTTCATCTAAGTATTATTAGGTGTTTAATCAATCGGTAATCCATCGAGTTAAAGATAGATTTGCCATGGT